>NMRA01000614.1:16533-32415 GCA_002633005.1 Phoronis australis | reverse complement strand
ACACACACACACACACACTCACTGAAATGAGAAAACACGATTGTTCTCAGTAATCCGAGAGTTTTTGCAGTGCATAGAAATTAGAAAACAACAGCAAATGATTCTTAATGCAGAAAACAAAAAAATGAGTTTTGGTACCAAACGCAAGCAGTTGTGAAGTTCCACCGTGTAGACATAGGAAATTGATTGCGCTAAGGTGGGAACATTTTAAAGAACTTTTCTTTGTCTTCTGCCGTGACTTGAACACAACATGCAGTTTGAGTGAGAAAATGCTGACTCTGTTGAATGCAATGATTGTAAGAGCCAGATTCGTCTGTGCAAAAAATACCGCCCCTCATTTCTCTGTAATTAGTGTCAGCTTTGACAGTCCCCCTAGAATCTGTGATGTACAATTACAAATTTTGGTACTCTTGGAATACGAAAAACGTCATTAGTTTTCGGAACACTAATTTTTGGTATTCATATTTTAGAGTATTTTGTTAACTGTTGGGGACACCCTATAGATTTCTTAAAAATATTAGCTCACCCCAGAAACCGCTTTCGCATTTTAAAAGTTTTATTCAGGCTCTTATCCACTCCCCTACATACTGTACATCCATTACTAAGACCAAGGTCTGCAGAGGCACAGTTGTAAGTGTTAGACTGGATTGGAACCCGGGTCTTGCAGCCCAAACTACCGAGCCACCACACCGTCTCCTCCACTGCTATGAACACGAACGTAAGTACAGTCAAAACGTACATGTACACGCTCTCCAGAAAATGAACAAGAATGATGTCGATTCACCACGTGGTTTTGGGTTAGGTCTGAACAATAGCTGACTTTCGATATAGCAGTGCATTATTGAAAATCACTATTCCTCCAAACAGAAATTAGTTTGTTGGACGGAAGTTCAACGCATCCTAGAGAACCAATATAATGCGGTTTCAACCTACTGATATGGACAGCGATTTAATATCTTTTTTGCTATCATAATGCCGCCAAAGTTTCCACTGATGTGCTAAAGGGTTAAAGAAAAATGTTAATCTCTTGAAATATCCACGGATGAAGAACATATCATATTCCATATATTTCGCAACTCGAAAAAGATTTCGCGCTCTGCTAAGTCAGGACTACGACTGGTGAAGCGGTAGAATATTGATTTCAGTCAAAGTTAAAGAGCTAATTATTGAATGTGAGTGGGGCTGACAATAGGATTTATTTCTAAATATATAGACGCTAAGGTTTGCCAGTAGTGAAATATATCAAACAAACAAAGTGAAATAAGGAACCCCAACTGGGAATCGAACCACAGGTTTCTAGATTGCCGGTCTAGTTAATGCTCTTACCACTGAGCTACTGAGGTCCTGATATTACGTGTGCAGTTACTGTTGACAGCCAACTCTTATGTCATTCATCCCATGAGCGGCGGTTCACCTTTTTCACACGAGATTTGGACAATTTTTAATTATTTCTCCGTTTTTAGAGTTATAAACCACTGTGTAGTAACATGTGAATTTCTGTCAACCAAATCTGAGTTGGGATCAAGCGAAAGTCGCTTTCGCGCACTCATTACTCTATAGAGCCCAAATGTGAAAAGTCCGCTATTCCACACATACTGAAGGTAAGTACACCATTGGCTGGGGTTTTGTTGTGGAAGCTGGACTAGAGTGTTGCTGAGGTCCTTTCTTACCACGTCCGTTCCTATGATAGTCAACTTTCACTTCCGTGTACCAAACCGCCTCTATGGTTCCCGGTGTCTGGCACTCTTTGTCATTGAATGTAAAGTACCACCTAGAACACGCTTTTGCAGCATTGCGTGCACCTCTAAGACATCCACGGAATTGCACTCTGAGGCCCGTTAAATTATACTGCTTCTTGTACGTGACAGTCTAGAACAAAATAAACAATAGCTGATCATTTCATGGAAAGCACATAGACCTCTTGTGCTGGGGGAGTTCTATAGCTGAAACTCTTGATAAACTTGGATCAGTGGCGGAATTACGGGGGGGGGGGGCAAGGGGGCCATACTCCCCTAAAATTCTTCCATATTCCATTTGGCAGTTTGTGGGTGCGAAAGTCTGACGGCCAAAATCCTGGCTAATGCTACGCCCTGCCTGGTAACTCAAAATCCTGGATCCGCCCCTGAAGATCACTCGATTTCAAGCGAAATGTGTGTGTTTGGGGAGTACTCCTGTGACCTTAGTAGCGCATATTAAAAAAAATAGCAGCCGCGTGTGATTGGGAATGCGACATAATTTCCGATTTATGTCTGACATAAACTTCTAGCACACTCGTTCACATGTTGCTTGACATTTTGCAGGTAAACGTCATGGTCCGTACACGTAAGACGCGCCACGTTTGTGTAGTAAGCGTGGAGAATGTAACGACGATTTATATCAGATATAACTAAAACAATGGTGGACGACCCCATTCCAATTTGACTGTATTCTCTGAAGGTGTTAAGATCACTCTGATAAGCGCTCTATTGTGGTATGAGGTTCACAAGTCAAGTCGCTCAGGCAAGTTAAACAATATAGGTTGGGACATATCAACAAAATTAACTGATCTTTGGCATTCAAAAATGAAGAAGTTCAAATTTCAATGACGAGTTTTGTGTTAATAGATTGACATTGTCACGAAAAGGCAGCAATTATGATTAACACCAATCTCTTTTCCGTAATCTTCAAACAAACGCTAGACACGAAAGTACAGGCGCTGTGGTATCAAGTGGCTAGCTGTGCAATCCCAACCGTAGTACGATTCGTAGTTGTCGGTAGCGTCCGTTGTGCCTTGTGTCGGCTTCATGAGCCAAGATTGCTCTCTGCAAGGGCTATACGAATGTCCTGCGTCCACGTACCTCAACCCTGATGCATAAAGGGATGCGCAGATCATATATGGCACAAGAGGCGAAAGACAACGGCGCTGCTTCCACGATGCCAGTATTGCCACTCCTTCGGTACTATCTATCGCCACCAATATCTTATCGCCCTGGTTGTCCGATCTTCGGCATTTTTTTGCCCCGTCATTAGCTTTGTACCGTCGTCTTGTACCGCTTAATTGCATCGTATACCGTTTCGACGTTACTGGCAAATATCTTGCCAATGTCGACTTTGTGTGATATGGACCACTTCCAAGAGTATTGTTTTAACAGTAGAATACTGGACCAATGCTTGTTTCATGTCATCAAAGCCGTGGTTTGTACCGGCAGAAATATTACCGTTATGGCGGTAGATGGCCAACGCCTCGCTGTCAAAACCATAGTTTTTGCACCGCTTTGTCTCAAAATCGTTTAACTGTACACTTTTTATACTGCAGCGATACCTCTAGAATAACTTATGTTAGCAAGGGGTATCATCATTCACATGCGCCATTTTGAATCTCATTCTGAAAGTCAGACATTCACAACTGCAGAGTCTCCTGAAGATTTTGAAGTAAAAGATGGTCAAATAGTGCGCGGTGATTGAGTGTTCATTTGGTTTCTATTTGTTCTGAGTGACTGCAAAGGTAGCGTTTTCAATGACCCCACGATCGTAAACAAATTCATGAAAAAGCAAGGCGTGAGAACGGAAACGCCTTTTTATTGATTCACGATAATATTTTACTGTCAAATTAGATTTTGTTTGCCAGTCTCCCAATTTATTTGATTTTAGCACACAAGCATGCATGTTGGCTCACAGTTTCACAATTACTTATGAGTGATCCTATGTGTAATTTCAACTTTTAAAGACTGTTTGCGCCAACCTCACAAAATATACCTTTATTTCTGGAGTGACGTAGGTGGAATGCAAAGAGGCAAACAGGCACAGTAGCAGCAATAGGATTAGTAGGTTTTCTAAAATTCCTAAAAGTCCATATTCCTGGTGCGTGTAAATTTAATCATAGACCTAATGAAACAACCGGTATTTTCAAATCGGCCTTCATAGATTTTCATGAGCACATGTTGATCACAACTTGGCACAGTCCCCTTCATTTGGTAACTGTATATCGAGGTAGTACTCTACAATGTGTGTCGTATGACCCGGTGCAGTTTTCTCACTGGTCCAGTGATGCATTAAGGAAGTCTCCTGTTGTACGTAGTAATTCTCTACGTACATATCAGCTGGGAAATAGAAGTTTAACTTCTCAGCATCATAAATAGTACTGCCAAAACTTTAAGGCACTGCCCCGGAATTGACTCAGTACTTACCCTGTACTGGTGAAGTTTTTGGCAGGGAACTGACCTAAAGTGCTTGAGCAGTATTACTACTGCTGACGGTAATGTCACGGTATTAGCCCAGTCCTGTCAGGTTTACTGGTTCGTATACAGGTAATTGTCTCTCCTTTAAGGTTAACTCAAATCTTATTTAGTGGCCTCCATTCTAATTCGTATGTCAAAAACTAGGCTTTGTCAACTAGCAAAAGTATATATTTTCTGGAAGGAAAAGGATCAAGGAATATAAAAATATGTTTTATATTTATATGTCATTATTTTTATTACGTTAACACCTTTTTAAGTCAAAATTTCATGTTTAAGAAAGGTATATTCGTAGCAAAATAACCCGTTGGTGGATTTTAATGAATCTTTTTTCAATGAAACCTTCGCCAGTTAACTAAAAAACGCTATTAGAAATTTTCTATTAGTCTTTTAGTTTGGCTTCTGTGACAAGCCAACTCACAAAAAGTAAGGCGCTTTTGTAAAAAATAGCAGCCGTATTCGTCTTTGTTATATTACGCAAAAACTAGGCCTTTATATCAAAACATACTAAAATGCGTTTTTGAGATTGATGATTAAATATTAACTTTGGAAAGTTTCAGCGCAATCTACTGAGCCGTTTTTGAGAACTTGTGTTCCTAAGTTCAATTTAAGTCGATTTGATAAAACCGAGCCAATTAAGTTAGGACATGCGAAAATCTCAAAGTTTTCGGTTAATTATTCGGTGAAAACTTGTTTTCGGTCACTATAACATATACATCCCTAAGGCGTGTTCATTGTTACCACATTGACGTGCAATGTCAACTGAATTTTCAGTGCGTAATGAATTTAATTATCACAAAAACTTTAATTACCCAAGTATATTTCCAATGCATGGAGTCCAACTATGTCATGGGCGGAGCCAACATATTAAGTGGGTCAAGCTGGTGCATTGTGGTCTACTTTAAAGTAAGTCAACAGATCCCTGTTATACACACCACGCGCCGGGAGACTGATATGAAACCAAGTACGAAATGGATGACATAAATTGAGTCGATGGTTAAGGCACGTCGTGAGCATGAGATCAGAACATCGAAATGTCAAATTACCTATCAAATTAAGGAATTTGGATGAGGATTTATCTAGTTTCACAACTTGCTGTGTTCGTGAACACAAATTCACAGAGGCATGAGGCGACTCGTTCTTAACGGTCGTGTGCATGCAGATACACAACTCCCTCAGGATTAAAAATATGTTTTGTCATCATTTTCTTCGGCATTTTTCTATCATATGCACACGTCGTTGACTCAATATTATGGCGACTCGGTGTGAAAGGACTGAGGGTGCAAACGGAGTTGCCATGTGCCCGGCGGAAGATCCGATCTGAGGCAGCAAATAGTGAACAAATTTCCGCGCGGTTGTGCGGTTCCAGTGTAGTTCTGCTTAATCTTTTTCTCGATTCACGATACATATTTCGTATTTGAAGTTTCCCGAGAATGAAGATAATGTATTTTGCTAGACATTTGTGAATTATTGTAAAAATGGCCACTTTTGTGAGTAACATTTGAGATATCCTTAATGTACCAATTACACGTATTTGCCTGCCATGTAAAATGGTATATATTTCGCGCTTACCAGCAATACACCCGCGTCAAGACCACTTTGCCAGGTTTTCCAATGCCAGTGACGAATATTTGAGACGGGTATTTCCTCACAGCTTTCAAGCGGAGCTTAAACAGAAAAAAAGAACCATTTTCAGTATATAAAAAATGTCGCACATGCTGGTTTTATGAATAAATGATACAAAATATGCACTTGCAGGCATCGATGAACCGTTACGCAGCCTAACATAACATGAAAATCACGTATATGTTAAGGTATCAATCAGGTTGTCTCTAGGCAGGGACACTGTACCCCTGGCAAAACCAAAGTCTAGACTATCACCATTCATCGCATGCACTGGGTTCTGATCGAGCATTACAAACTTAGAAACAATCTTTAAAGAGGCTAACTGCATTGTCGGATTTAACTGATTTCAGCTGGATTAGAAAAGTAATAACAATGCAACCAATTCCACTAAAAAATATTAAGCAAAAGGACATCAGCTGCACGTGAAAGGTATGGATAAACTCTGAAAATGAAGAATTTATGTAATGTAACCTAACGTACGCAATATTTCTTTAAATTGATTTTCATAGAATTTAAAATATGGTCAAGGATGACAATTATTAACAATTCGTTTTGTCGGGTTGTATGACGAACATTTGAATGGCTGTACTAAAATGCTGTATGGAAATTGCTCAAATTGGCGAATTCGTGATGTCTGCTGATTGACGACACACCGAGCACTGGTAGCCTGTCAAAACATTTATCAGAACGACTCTGCTGTCATTGTGAATTTTGCAACTGCTCCCAGAGCAGTGAGGGATTTAGAGGGGAATCAAAAAGACTATGTATCTCTAAACTTTTCTCATTTTTTCGAATAAGTGGTTACAGCAGCTGATTTGAAAAATGTGTGATGCACAGGAGTTGTGGGTGCAAAAGCTAAATTTCTGCCTTCAAGATACCGTGCGAAGTGGCATAGGATTGCAACATATATTTGGACCGTTCATATGTGTCTCTGTCCGGAAACTGTTCATCAGGTGCTCGAGGTCCAATATATACCCCATCACCATGGCGCACGTCCTATGAAAGAAATTCTTCACTGCAACAGACCACCAAAACAACTTTTTGGAATTTTTGTGCTCATTGCGGGGCTCATGACTTCGTGACGTCAACTATTCCTTGAGTTGGGACAGCGCCATCTGTCCTGTCTGTTCGACTACTACGTCTGTTTGGCAAGACCAACATGTTCATTCGATGACTAACCTGTCTGTTTGGTAGAAGTGACCTGTTCGTTTGACAAGTAACCTGTTCGTTCGGCCTGAGTAACCTGTCTGTTCGGCGCAACTAACTTGTTCGTTCGCTAAATAACCTGTCTGTTTGTCGAAATTTAACCAAATAATCTGTCTGTTTGTCGAAATTTAACCAAATAACCTGTCTGTTTGTAGAAATTTAACCAAATGACCTGTCTGTTTGAAAACTAACTTCTTTATTTGGTAGTGTTGTCTATTTTGAACCTTTTCGCTGCCCATACAAATTTCCGTCGGACATCTGAAGCGTTCCTGTAGAGTTCCTCTCAAACCACGGTCGTTGTCTAGTGGACAACCGACAGGGTGCGTAGCAGGGTTCCGATACTATAAACATAATCCGGCACGCAAAAATTCTCGTTGTAGCTCAGACACATGCAGAAACCTCGTCATTCCGGACAACTAATAAATCAAAGCGGCCATAAACACCCGTTCCTCTGAACTTATAAAATAACTTTTGATTTACACCACATACATATGTGAAATTGCTCTCAACTCAGATGAGAAGTAATTCTTGGTCTTGCAAGGACTTACCGAAAATTGCTACAGTATTGCCCAAGACCGTGTTCGGCGAATAAATTGACCTGCCGTCAATTGGTAGGGCCTGATCTTAGGATCTCAGAAAGCACGTCAGTTTGAATAGACCAAGGAACAACTGGAGACCAATTTCACAACAGTGATCTTAATCAAAAGCAGATATTTGTTACTGAAGGCGGGACCATAGCCCGCTTTAAAATAAAGCAGAGATGGGGCACGGGAACCTCCAAATAGGTAGACATCCAGCTTCTGGCAATGTCAAAACAATGCATTACTGGATAAGAAATCGGTTTGGAAATGTGATTTGATATTGGTCGCTTTATTTTAGTGGTCGCTGTCACAAACAACCCACTGAGCATTGCCTGTCTCGCATTTCATGTACTTCAAGTGTGTCCTATTTGACATTGAAGCGAAATGTTCCAATAACACGTGTTATGCTACATATAGTTTAGGCTTCTCCAAATTTGCTTCTTTGATTTTGCCCTGGGAAGAATGCCCAGCTGGCAATTTGAACTCTCCCCGGTTCAAGTTTTTCAACCACCCCCTTTATCTAGTCCCTACAATTCATCGATTACTGCACACAAGTTGCGGGCTACCACCCACTAGCTCCGCCCCACAATTTCGAACTTCCCCAGGTTTACCACAACTTTCGTGGCGTGCCTTTGGCTTCGAACATCGTGGGATCCATAATTTGTGCGGTAGCTGTAAGTTTTACTGTTAGTTCAGCTTATTGGTCAACCCAGCACTGCTTGGGAAGTGCTTTTGTTCTGTATACAGACTAACATAGTTCACGGGCGTCAACATGGCTTTATAGCACTGGTGTTGACTTGACATGGGTATGTTGACGTGGCATGGGTATGTTGATCTGACCCCCCAAAATCCTGGATCCACCTCTGGATAATCTTCGATTATAATTAGTATCCAATGAAAAGCCGCACAAGTACTACGAGCGAGGGCTTACCTGCGCATACAGCGGTGTTGTCGTTGCATTCTTTTCTACAGGTGTGCGCCCCTGCCGAACAATTCCGGGTAGTACATTCCGTGCTTCGATCTATAACTCCCGTGTAAAACTATAAAGCAAAAATGAACTCACACATTAATGCAATGTAACGACCTCATATATGTAAATACATGTACAGCACTATACCTATAACATAAGATGATTAATTTAAAAGTTGTAAATTACTGACAAAAATTCACCAGAACCTTGGGTCTAATCTTTGTACTCAAAGGGGAACTCGAAATCAGTGAAAATGAGATTTTCTATAAAATTCTACTTTTCTGCGTACTCGGTATTGATGTCTATCATTCGATGCTCAAGTAAATTATTGATTGCGTGAATAACTGCCTAATCCGAGTTTGCATTTGATTTCCCGGTATTAAAAATGCATAAAACGCGAAAACTTGTAAAATACCTTTTAAACATACATGTATCGTGGGGTATTTACATGTACTTCTTGGGAATGCTAACTTTGAATTTGCAAGAATTTCTAGAAAAGAATTACCAGATTTGCTATTTTTGAAACTCAGACGAAATATAAACTCGTTCATTCCAATACAGTTTCGAGTATTCACTGCCCCTCAAAGAAGTCGGACTAGCTACTTCTGATAAATCGCCATTGTTTCGTTTACATCAAAGGTCAAAGGTCACATTTACACACAAGGGAATTGTGCTACGTCTATGTTTTGGCATACCTAATAAGGACACGTGCTTTGCCGTGTGTGACAAAAATCGACGAGGTGAAGAACAGTTGCAGATCGCTTTTCTGAAATTCGAAACTAAAAACAAAAATGCTTTGACATCAAAAGAAATTCAAAAATCTTTACTAACGAACCGTAAAATACCTGGAACAGTTTAACTTATGTTTCATTGTCAGAGAAGTACTCTGAAGAAGGCAGTCAGTCTGTTTTTCTCGTTCAATGGCAGTCTAAGGCTAAAACTTCGAGTCTGAACTCGTGGGAACTTTGACTATAAATTCATATGTATAAACCATAATATACTTGAGCACAAACTACTAGACGCTTATTTTGAGTTCACACGAAATTAGAACGAAAAAAAAAAAAAAATTGTGCATACAGTTTAGACCCACCCCAGTGCCTTATCATCTCCAAACTCTGAATTTTGATAACCAGATGCTTGATAAGAGTGTGTCACCAATTGCCAAAACTGATGGACATTCTAAGTGAATGCATTATTTCAATTATTCATTACCATATGGCGTGATCATTATGACTTGCTGTTTGAACGTATACTTTGTTAACCTATTGTCACACGTACCACAGTTCCAGCGTCATCGATGTTTCAACTATATTTACCCATAATGCTTCACGTCTATGGGATAACATCCCAATGCTGCCGGCTAACGGCTATTTTATATTTCATGCCAATAAAGTTTCACTGTTGCAATAGTGAGTTACAACACTGAAGCAATACCTGGTGAGCTTTGGTCGAGATTTAGCCAGAATTTAAACGTATTCTAGTAAAAATTGATTAGATATTTAGTTTCGATTTTGTGCACGGAAACTTCATCAAATTTTGTCGTTGTTCAGTTTATTGTGAAATCAACTGTACTTACAATGTTTTTCTTAAATGTAACCATTTCCTTTGCTCGGAGGTTTGTCATGGTAGATCTAGTTAGCTGGTGGGAACTGTATTCCGTTTGTGAATGAAGAGTGGCGTTAGTTAGTTGGCACGTCTGCATGTTTGGATCCCAGTAGGCTGACACACAGACGCTAGAATCTCGCTTGCAAATCACCAGACACTCCATGTCGCTTCTTGCCGGCTCCGTCTTGTAGAAAGGAGGCCGGTACGAACTCGAGAGGGGGGTGAACTCGGCTTGGTACACTCGTGATGTAAAGTTCACATCACATAGATTCACCGAAATTCCATAAAAAGGCAACTGAGACGAGGTCGTTTTCACACGGCAAATCATAACAAGAGCAACGAAGCATTTTAATCCAAGCATAACGCAATTATTATGGTACTGACCCGCGCAATATTAAATTATCAAATATAAATACCTGTTAGCTAGTTCCATATTAAAAAGTACAGCGCATGAAATAACTCCCAGGGTTGAAAAACCCAAGTGGAATGACCGAAAAACAAGATTGGGCTGGTATAGTAGTAGTCGTACAATCTGTCGAAGCGCCACCTGCATGGAAACGTGGACTAGGAAAGAGTGTAACAATAGTCCGTGCCATTCTTGTATTAAATGCAAATAATTGATTTTATAACGACGGAAATTGTCACTTTTCGAATCAATGTTACAGTTTGCCTCTTCCAGAAAAATAGCATTCGGTCAACAATCGAGGATCGTTGTTTGCTGAGATGAAAGTACTAAGTATTACAAATATTAGACCAATGTGTGATATGTTTTAGCGTACAGAAGAGAATTAGGTCTTAACAATTTTAACAGGACTTTGATTATTTATCTAAGATATTTATATTTAACACCGGAATCTGTGAAATTGGCACTTCGAATCATGAAAGTTTACCGTTGTAGGTAATACACAGTATCCATTGGCGAGCAAGGAAGACATGAGATTGCATTTCAAGAAAGCGTTCGTGGAAGGCGATGTACTGGATCTATGGGGTTACATGATGTTTATGTGAATATAATTTTAAGGCAGTTTTTATGTTGTGTTTATGAGTGAAACAAGACTGGTTATTTAGAAATAATGCAGTGAAATTGGTTGCTGGAAGGCATGGCAGCTTTGAAGCCTCACTTTCCAAACTCTTAGCTCCAAAGCACAACAAACATTCATCAAACGAGATAACAAAACTGCCACCTTGTGACCTACTATTGCAAACACTGCCCTTGTTTCATTTCTTTCGGTTTTGAAACTCCAACAGTCTTTTGTACATTGCCGTTACATTATATTCCCTAATTATTTGCCTTGGTGATCTACTCTTATTGGTCTTTGGTTGATCGAGAAATATAACATGAGTGAGAAATTAGTTCTCCAGAAATAAGCAGAAGCGCGGATTGAAGCGTGGCAGCGAATCCACTTAAGCTCTACACTCGATGAGAAAAGTAATCGATTAGGCAACTCTCGCGGAAATATGCAATTAAAAAAACTTGAGTCACTGAAAAGCAACATCTTATTAAATTTTTGTCTGAATTCATTTTGAAAAGGATTAATGTCCTCGCACGACATCAAGTTTGATGATTAAACTGCTTTGAATTGATTATATTTCATGGATTTTCTTAAATCAGGGTGAAAACTTTTTTTCTCGATTTTGATTACCTAGAATTTTTCACTAGTTTGGCTTTGACACATAAATTACACCAATCCATTTAATTTCGTATTTTAAGGAAAGACTTCAGTGAGACATCTATTTCAGCTCAAACAACGTCACATAAGAATGCACAATTTGGTCTCACAAACCCGGCGTCAATTTCAATATGAACCACGATTGTCTCGCCGTATTTCAGTCTAGATGGTGATTGTTGCGATTAAGAAATAATTTTAATTGATGTAAAGAAACTAAGGCAGGAAGTTTCTTCTGTCAATTCCAATTTGCCATTTTGCCTCGAGGTAAGTAAATAGATGTTATTTTGTATCTGTGCTTATGTCTATTCTCGTGTTTATTGCAAGTTGATTACGTCATTGTAAAACTGATATTGGACGCTATTATTTAAAACTGCGCTTTGCCCTGTTTGACTAAAAACAACAAAAAATAAATTAGAGTCCTTTTACCCTCATAAAATAGGTCTCATAATATTCCTCAATATAAAAGAATTCCATTTCTCACATGACCTGGAATGTGCTACGACACGACTGGTTAATAACACCGAGTACGAATTTTTTTTGATATTACATGGACGACCCACAAAGTAGTGCAAAGTAGAAATCCATACGCCTTACATTTTATCGTCTGCAGAAAAAAAAATAAAACAATCAAACGCGCGCCAACCAAACAATGCCGGAATTCCAAGAAGGTGACAAGGTTATGATCGACAAATCGGATGTCCCAACTGTACGTACTCCCAGTCGGAAGGACATGCAAATAACTTCTTAAACAAACTCATCTTCGGCGGCTAATTCCATATCCACGTTCATTCAAACGGAGACGAGCCCCAACTCAAGAAGCGCTACGAGTTGACTGTCTGGCGGGGCTGTCTCAAGGTCAATTTAGTGCACACGTGCGGGAAAGCCTTGCTGACTATTATTTATAAACAATTTTTAAGTTTTAATATTACAACTTCAAAGACTATTTATTAGATTCTAACTCGAATATTTGCTACGAAAGCTGAATGCAATACACAATTTTTAAGCTTATAGTAAAACTATTGACAAAGAGTAACGGAATTTCTCTACATTGCGCAAGCGTGTTTTTACAAAAGCTGCATCATGTGGTTGAAAGTTTTAGACACGTCGAGTTTTTCGGCAAAAATGATCGTTTTTACGGCAAGCCTCGGGATTTTGATGAAAATTTCAAAAGGTTTTGGCAATGTCATAAACCTGAGACTCGTGTATGATTCTCTCATATTTGTGATTATGATGAGTTCTGACGTTTAGTCATATTGGCTAACCGACTGGTTAACCGCGACTATGAATATTGCAAAAACAAAACATTTTACCTACCGACCTTCATATCTCAGAGCAGCGAGGATGGGCGGAGGGAAAAAGTGTTTTAAGCACGGTCTAACGGAAATAAAATTTTGCGTTTTCGTACTACAAAATTATAAGTAAATCAACATAAATTTTGTACAGTATTCACGGTTCAAGGAAATAGTTCGTTTTAGTTCCGCAAAACACACGTTCACATCTTTTTCGGGTAGGATATACATATCTAAACTTCTTGTGGTGATTTTATTAACAATTACCGATTCAAAATAGGGTAGCAGACCATGTTTTGGGGATTTCAACTAATCCTCGTCCCCTTTCATGCCAGTGCACATTGGCGTCTCACTTCAGTGGTAAAAGCAAGATCAAACACGTTTGAATATCTAAATTTTTTATTCAACTGGTGATAAAGAATATCATGACATCGATTTTATGCGAGTAAAAGTTTTAATTCAATTTCTGTTTTTGCCAGCTAAACAGAGCGAAATACCGCCTCAACTGAATGGAGGAGATGACGTCATCATCTGTTTGCTACGCCATAAGATGGCCGACTGAATGCGCTGACGGTGGTGTCACGTCCGGTGTAAAGAAGCCAGGGTAAATTTCTTGAGTGTTTGCGAGAAGAAGAGTCAACGAACTGCAGCACATTGAAGGAGTAGGTTCTTTTAAATAGCCATTTTGAAACGAAATCGAGCGTTGGATTGTTGTGCGAGACAAATTGGCCATTTCCAGTAATATCGGGCTTGCTCGAGTTTTGCTACACAAGCCATTGGGATTTATATTTTTTTACCTGCAGTGTACTGTGTTTTTGACATCTTGCTTAACTGAAACATTTTGCCATCCAGTGTGTTTATGTAGTAACATGGTTCCTGGAGGTTGTGTCATTGGCCTACCATTATTTTCGAAAAGCAAAAGTAAACATATTAAAAATATCGACGTAATGTCTGTGACAGTAATCTGTAGTAAGCAATTGTTGAAGTGTTATCTCAAAAGGAAATTCTTGTGTTTCTATTCACATGCGTGCATGTTTGTCGTTCGCATTGTCGCTGATATGTCTCCTTAACACTAAGCCTTCTTGTAGATTTGCTTCTACAGGACAAACAAAAATAAAATGCATTAAAACTAACATTATTTTCATGAAGGAGCACGTTTCTGAAACTTCATCTGAAGTACCTTTTTGTAAGCACGTGGTAATGGTACATTTTAATGCAATTTGCCAATGACGAAGTCCACATCAGTTCTGGGAACAAACAGATGTAAGTAAAACCTGTTTACTGTCACCGTATATGCTCTGATCTATCACCTGTGCGGAACTAGGCGCATACGCGTGAATGCGAAACACGTGAGCAAAAACTGGGGAACAAATTGAATTTTATAACAGTAACAGATTGAAGCTTGATTTGTCTTGTTCGAAACGATAAAGTTTCACTTGTTTTCAGCTCAACACTACTATTATGAAAAGAAAAGCACGAAGAATAAAAACACAAAATGAGATATGCGTTGACACCTGCTTGTAACTTTATTGTGGAAAAAGAACACACGGATTAATAAAAAGCTGATAACCCGAGTTCAGCTTTAGATACCACATATATTGTTGTTAGAAGTTGACATTGCCTAGTTAACTAAATGACTACACGTTCCCTCGCAGCGCCATTTGTTACCAAGCACTATGGGAAATGTAGTACAGGGCAAAATTGATCAAATGTCCATCCATGTCGTTTCATGTCATCTTTCAGATCGGGGAGACTCTCTTCTCTCAGCACGGGGTCACGCGAATAGACTATTGCTCCTTCGTACCTATTAAAAACAGAAATGCTTGGTGAAAGAAATGACACGACATGGGGGGGGGGTAAAGAGGGAAGCAGCAGGCCCCTTCGACAAAAAATAAAGCCGTTGGCATGGCGTTTTTAAGGCGTACGCGAATTCCTTCGAAACTGTGGTTGGACCATCCCCTCTACTCTTGCGGGATCCTAGATCCGCCAGTGAGCGCACGCACGTTAATGTTGTTCGTAAATTGTTACTGAACACCAATATGATATCACTTCCATTTATTATATAAGGTATGTAGGATGATGGACAAGACTGCAGTAATTGTGTCACAATTTCATGCTTTTTAGTAAAATTTAGTGACAAAGAAAGGTGGTACATGAACAAATTTCCTATAAAATAAATGTTCAAGATAAAATCTCAAACAGTTTTCTAAATTATAGTTTCGTTTTCGTTTATGCAACTTAAAAGCAATTCATCAAAATCACATAAGCCCTATTTTTGAAAGTCCCTCATGTAAAAGTGGAACACTTTAAAACCATCCCTTACAGCGCGTTCGAAAACAGTGTATAAAAAACATTTACCTGAAAGTTTCATGTGAATCCGTGTGGCCATTTCTGAGATGTAATGTTTCAAATTTGGCCAAGATTGGAATTTTTCTAGGATCCTATATACATGTAACCGTAACGCGTAAATTGGTGCAGTGTCTATCGAGTTATAGACGGGGCCTGGCTGTTTACGCCGCTACTATAACGTATGATCATGCTATGCAGTGGCAGATCTACATTTTCGGTAAGCGGGGGGTTTAGGGTTCGAGTGAATCCGAGGCGCGTAGCGCCGAGCGGAAGGAAGGTCGGGAGGGGGATTTTTTGTGGTTTTTAGTAGCTGATTTCATTTTTCTGGCGAAATTTTAATTCTTGATCTTGTCCCTAAGGGGGGGGGGGGGG
>NMRA01000614.1:0-16316 GCA_002633005.1 Phoronis australis | reverse complement strand
GGGGGGGGGGGGGTCAAGGGGGTCATGGCCCCCTTAAATTCTCCCATATTCCATTTGCCAATTTGAGGGTGCGAATCCCGGCATTCCCTAACTCAAAATCCTGGATCCTCCCCTGTACACGTACATACACTAACACCTACAATGTTCATCTTTTACAGTATTAGCGACCTTGCTGCGAGAATCCAGTCATGAACTTCTCTACTTAGTGAACCCGTAGCAGCTAGATTGGTCAGGTTGCAGACGACACAGCAGCAAAATAGCAGAAATGCATTATCGGAAACGCATGCTCAATAGCTTAACTCGACGTCACATTGTAATACCCCTCGTGGAGATCAACATGGTGTTGGAAATCATGCGGAGATAAAATATGCAACTTGAAAGCTATTGCGCCTTTGGGTAACTCTTGTTTCATTCTCCGACAAGCCGTGGGTGGTAAGTACTGAAGCATTTTCCATTTTAGTGTGATACTTTTCACCAAAAGCTTTTATGACTAGTGATTAACTAGTGTAGGCCAGGAATCATGGTGTTTCACTGGTCAAAATAGCCCCAGACTTACCAAAGTTTTTAAAAGTGGGGCATTTGTTTTAGTTATGCAGGCAATACACTATAAATCAGACAGGCTGATTTGAATCGCACGCAGTTGTGACAATCAATGTGCATTATTATCACAACTGACTACCCTGATGAGATAGGATCTCAAACATGACGAAATGTACTTCAAGCTTGGTCAGGCAGTTGAAAAGTCGCCGCGGGACTTTGGACGGGAAAAACGACGATACTAAAATTGGGAAGGATGACCGTTTTTTTTTAATTTTCATGTAAAATAAATTCCAAGTAATACACATTTTTTTGGATCTTCCTTCTCACTTCCTGTTCATCCTTCCCTTTATATGTCCGTCTTTCCCACCATGACATTAGTCCTTCCCCCGGGACATCAGTCCTTCCCAAAGGGATATCAGTCCTTCTCAAAGGGATATCAGTCCTTCTCAAAGGGATATCAGTCCTTCTCAAAGGGATATCAGTCCTTCCCAAAGGGATATCAGTCTTTCCCAAAGGGATATCAGTCCTTCCCAAAGGGATATCAGTCCTTCTCAAAGGGATATCAGACCTACTCAAAGGGATATCAGTCCTTCCCAAAGGGATATCGGTACTTCCAAAAGGGATATCAGTCCTTCTCAAAGGGATATCAGTCCTTCTCAAAGGGATATCAGTCCTTCCCATCGGGATATCAGTCCTTCCCACCGGGAACTTAGCCCTTCCTATCCACATATCAGTTCTTCTCTCCGGAATATCAGCCCTTCCCATCTACATATCAGTCTTTCCATGCACCGGAACATCAGTCCTTCCTACGGGACATCAGTCTTTCCCACCGGGAGACCAGTCCTTCCCACCGGGAGACCAGTCCTTCGCACCGGGATATCAGTCCTTCCCATCCAGTGTCCCGCTTCTCCTTGCCATAATCAAACCTGTTGATCAGCCGTTTAGTTACAGTGATCTTCCATTGAATTCTCACCTTATGTTAGCGCACATTCCACAGTAATAGACCAAGATATAGCGTGACCACGTGGGATCGGCCGCCAAGATTCGGAACTCGTCGTCCCTATACACTCCTGGCTCGTTGGATCTTAGATAGAGCACCGATTTGGACACCGAAGCATCAACATAACCTAAATCCTGAAAAAAAGAACTTAGTCATAAAAAACGCATAAAAACTAGAAAAAAATCGATATGAAAGACACGAATTTAATGCCGCTTTTAGATGACCATTACCCTATCAACATTGATAGCATTTGGATACTATTTTCTCCTTAGCAACACCTTGACTAATCTAGGGACGGAGATCATTTTATGTTATGTAGCGTATGGAAAAAGTTGACGTCATATTTTTGTGGTTTAATTATTTGGAATGTAAGGGTTCAGTATACATGTATATGTACCACGAAATTCATCTGAAGGGTTGGTGATTTTTGAACACTTAACACATGAAGTTACTTTTAAGTGAATGATCAAGACATGATGTAAAACCATCAAGGAATTTCAAAATCATCTGATGATGAGTATGCAGGCTAGTTGTGCTTTTGTGACAGATTGGACGATTTTGCCGAAACTTGGATTTATCTGCCTAACTACATTCAGCGTACTATACTTGAACTCTCAACGGATATTGCATTGAAGTCTGCAATTAGTGAAAATGCAGGTAAAAACGACTTTACTCCGTAAACATCAAAATAGTTCGCCACCTAGCTTGCGACATGTTAATTGTCATAACTGTCAATGAGGATTTGACAGGCAACATCTCCGTAAATAAGGTGATGTCTATTCCACATATTGCATTCCATTCGACAACAGCTTTGATTTTTTGAATCTGTAATTGTGATTTTCAGCTCACGACGGTGCTGGGAAGGACCGAAGTGTAATCAATAAATTGTGATTGCATCCTGGAATTTTGACGGAAGTTTGTTTTATTGTAGTTTAAAGTTGATCATTTTTGGTATTTCGATACAACCCGGTACAATGCATGTCGCTTTAAATGTGACAATTCGTTGATTAATAGTTTGAGCCACAAAGTCGTCAAATTCTTTAATTAATAATTTTTGTAAACACTTAAAGGGCCTGTCAATCGGCGGTACCTTCAAGAAGCAAAATTTTGATTAAGAGCACTTACTGCGATAAAGTTAATCTAAACTTGTTCTTTACTCAAACAAGAAGTGATGTCCAGGGTTTTCAAAGAAATGAGCGTTCATTATTGGCTGAGACTAATCGTATAAAATGGCGTCATTTTGTAGAGCATGGTGTCAATCAATAACGTAGTGTCAATTTTTTCGAAGTCATAATATCCTCTCCACTTTGAATAGGGAACAATTTGGGACCATTTTCACCGAAAAGGTTTTTCTGCTGTAAGACGGAATTTGCCGCTTTAAATTCAGAACGTCAATTTACCTCTCTTACGCGCATTGTCCTCGTACTTCCATTGAGTGCGATGACGTCATAAAACTCCGTGAGAAAAAGCGTTTCATTGTCTTTTTCTTCGTATTTACTCCACTGGCCGTTAAAGCAATCATAGATTGGATTTAACCCATACACAATGTACCATTTACCAACGAGCTTGCTAAGTGCAAATTCTTTACTTAATCGATCCACAGCTGGAACATTGCATTCAGGCTGATTCGGATCGACTTCCGGAATGATACACTGTTCATCTAAAAAACACAATGCACTTAAATTGATTTGACGTCAAGTTATGCATACTTCATAAACATATACACACCGTGCCAGTCGATCAAAGTCAGCAGAGGGGCCAGTTGCGTAGCAGAAATTATCAGATATAGAGATCATATTTTCCGGGATTCTCATATTTTCCATACGCTAAAACCAATAAGCTACGTTTGTTAGAAAAGGTACATCACCAAAAAGTTAAAGTACAGGTCTATGGTTAGAGGTATCTCAGAGGACGACGGTGATCGCTCACAATGACCAATAAAACAATTTCAAAACCCACAGAAGAGGTCTATTAGGAACAAACAGGAAAAATACAACCGCGGTGTTATGGTGTCTTTGGTGGGGGGCTGGGGTGCATTTATCCTAAGGAAAACCTTCCCACGTCTTTGTCCTCTTCTTGTTTTGGTTGATCGGACGACGCTTCGGTGCCCCCGCCCCCTTGGCAACTGACGACGCGTGTACCTTCACTCAGTCCCCTAGATCCGCCCCAGGATAAGGAATGCTCTAGGTTGCTCACGAGAAGTGAACGCCTACAAACCTGTAGTGTATTTCCATACATTAGATATAGCCCGCATCACTCCTAGAGACGAGAAAGGCCGTGAAAATCCTATCATATAAAATAAGGGAACCAAGGTATATGGTATTTTACTATCTTTATCGACAGGTCTAAAACTGGGCCAAGTTCTTGTACGGGTCTTTTAGGCCATACACTGACACAGATTAGTTATCATTGTTTCATTACCTGAGATGCCACACTGCACAAAGTTTTTAAATATGTCGTTCTCGTAACTTGCGAGGCACGCGTAGGTGCAATTCATATTACTTCCGCAACTCCCTTGACATATGACAGCGTTGCGGCAGTCTTCGTTCAAAACGCATGCAACTGTTGAAGAAGTGCATCGGGTCAGCAAACAGGGCACTTCACTATGGTAATAGAAAAATATTCCTACAATAACCAACACAATATTAGCAACGATAAAACTATTTTTGGCGAACTTCATGATCCAAGCCACTATCGGTATGACTCTAAGATAGCAAGTGTGCACTCTTTTAAACGCATAACCTTCAGTTCGTTGCCCTGTAGAAGCCTTATCACTAACTAAAGTCGACTACAAATCTTTGTGTTCGTGTGATAGTGTGTCAAGAGTAACACTGACTGCCAGGTCAAATGTGACAACAGATGCGTTGTGAGCTCGAGGGCAAGGATTATCATAAGGCGAAGTCCGTGAGACATACATGTATTTCATTTCATCATCAAACTGTGCCCCCGCGGTGATCATCGCAAATATCATGATACTCCCAGTTTGGTTCATCGGCCATTGTCAACTTCGATACCCCCAGTCGACACCAACGATGAAGATAATGGCGGTGCACAGGCCTCTCATCCCTCACCTTCTTGTAATAACAACTTGGAGATTTTCAATCAACCAAAAGTGGTTTTGGCGCATGCCATTTTTAATAATACATACTTGGCCACCTGTACACTAGACTGCAGTGGTTTTAGCCACTAGTACATGTAAAATGTACATTACGCATGAAATAAGTCAACCATTGCTTTTAGGAAAAAATCGTGCAAACATTCCACGAACCCCAATAAATCAGAATATGTTCAATTTTCCAGTTGTGAAGTTAAGCTTTTGCCTAAAATTGTCATCGAGTTAACAATGAAACTCCTCTTCTGTATCAGGTCTTAAAGGAGAAAACAACCTATTTCATGTAACTTTCAGTAAAAATACGATTGATTGTCCCAGACGAGCCCCCCGAGCTCCCCTGTGTGCAAGCATGTATTAAACACACCCCCCTAGAAGCACACTGTTTGCGCTGCAGTCGTGGGCACATTTCAACGCTCCGCGTTGCAAGATTAGACTTACCTTGTTCCTTACTCATACATTATCTCTCAGGAAGAGCCCGGGGTTTGTTATTCCTTAGATATTAAGCTCATAACCTTTCAGGTCACTGCATGGGCAATAGTCGAATATGACGATACGACTGCCCATATTTTGAGAACCAGTTTGGTGTCCGTTATTCAGTGGAGAAAACTGGTTCTCTAAATGCGGGCACGTTATATCAGACCATTACGCATAACAGGAACAAAAATTTGATAAGCTCGATCTGAAGAAAAAGCGAACTGTCAGACAGTTCTCTCGAAACCACGAAATCGCCTCCAACTTGACTAAGGTACTATTTGAGGCCAACTGGTCTGGATTTTGACTGACGTCTTAGCTGACCAATTAGAATGCAACATTCTTGACACACATTTGTCTAAGTTTCCAAGCCGCCATTTTACCCGAAAAACAACATGACGTCGGTAACTTTTAACAAGGGGGCAGAGCTTGCGATTGATCAATTGACTTAAATGAAAAAAATGTCTTTGTGAGAAAGTACGGGTTTGATGACTCTTTAAGTTTACTTCTGGTACGCGAAGTTGAACGACACATTATTTCATTTTAATTCTCGTTTTCAACAAATCAGACAAAGCGAGTTAATTTTCAGATCAGCTTCAGATACTGTACATCATAAACTGATGGTCAAGAGCGAAACACCAATAGATGCCACAACGAAGAAAGTGGTGGCAATGAGCGGACATCAAGGAAACGGGGCATTTGTTGACACGAACGACAGACTAGTACATGTATATGCTGCAAATGACAATCTGGTAAGCCCGAGTGATAAGCCAACAGATGCTGCGAACCAAAAACTAGTGTACACGTCCGACAGGCTAGCAGATTTTAAGAGCGTGGAACTGCTGAACACGACCTGTAAACGATCAGCACATGCTAGAAAAAAGAAATTGTTGGTGAATACAGATAAACCAGAAAATTTAGCAAAAAACAAATTAGCCGGTACGTGCGACAAACAAGATGAAAAAATGGTGGACATGAGAGATAAACCATCAGGTGCTACAAAAGAGAAACTGTTGGCCAATAGAGAAAAAAACAGCTAGTGCAGCAAACGAGAAACTAGTGGGTACAAGCGACAAAACAGATGAAAAAATGGTGGACGTGAGTGCTATACAAGCTGGTGATACAAAAGACAAACTGTTGCCCAATAGAGATAAACCAGCAAGTGCAGCGAACGATAAACTAGTCGGTACGAGCGACAAACCAGATGAAAAAATGGTGGACATGAGTGCTAGACAAGCAGGTGCTACACAAGAGAAAGTGTTGGCCACCAGAGATAAACCAGCAAGTGCAGCAAACGACAAACAAGTCGGTACGAACGACAAACCAGATGACAAAATGAGGAGTAGACCAGCAAGTGCTACAAAAGAGAAAGTGTTGGGCAATAGAGGTGAACCAGCAAGTACAGCAAACGTCAAAGTAGTCGGTACGAGCGACAAACCAGGCGACAAAATGGTAGACATCAGCGATAGACCTGTGGGTGTTACAAATAGTAGACTGGTGTGCAATTTCCATAGGCCATCAGATACTGCAAATAAAAAACTGGTGGAAGCGAACGATCAGCCAGTAGATGTTGTAGGTGAGAAAATGCTGGACACGAGCAATAGACTAACAGACCCTGCAAACAAGAAACTGGTGAACGTGAGAGGTAGACTAACAGATGCTACAAACGCTCAACGTGTGGGCGCGAGCGATAGTACAGCTGAAGCTATTAAAGGTGAAGGCAACCTTTTTACATATCATTTTTAGCAAAAAAATGTTTGTTGGTTATCCCAGACATATTTTTCACTTAATTACAGCTTTTCGTAATTTCAATCAATTACTCGTCCTGTACTCCGGAAATGACGTTTTGGAGGCAAGAATTTCGAGCCAATTTCTTTTCACATAGTCTGACTGTGAGAGCTGTCGAGTCAGTCATAGTTCTACCTCGGTTGTGATAAGTTCGGTCGTCGTTTGCTTTTGTTTACGAGTCAGACAACATGCCACACTGTTGCTGCGTACCGGGATGTACTCATTATCGTCTCACGCGCGCTTTGGAAATACCAGACTTTGCATCGCTTTCCGAAGGATGACACACTTTGCCGTACTTGGCTCGTTCGTGTGAAGAACGCAGTGGAGGGCAAGCATTTTCTGCCGTCAGATTACGAGAGAGATATACGCTGAATTGATGAAGGTCCCTGCGAAACAACGCCTGAAGAAGGGTGCCATACCGTGATTCCCGGCAGTGCTCCGTCGCCACCACCGAGAAGTGCATTTTTGAAGCGAGAAGCCTCGCGAGCTGTGGCCACTACAGTGACTGGAGGCACTTCATCTACTGTCACCTTTTCCTCCGAACGTACAGAGCTTGCGGTTGTCTCTAGCACAGAGCCTGTAAGCAGCCCCGCAGCGATGTTGAGTTGTGGGAGTGAATACAAGCCCAGTTCGACACTCAGTGAAGAGGAAAGTTCGTCGTCTAACGAACAGATCGGTGAGCCAAACTTTGATAAGTTTATTGTGGACTTGTCTAAAGTATTGGAGCTAGGGGTGATGCGAGGGAGTCATACTGCGGGATGTAAGCAGTTTGGGTGCTCATGTCACCATCCAGTGGGAGTGTGTCGCGGGACACTGGGGCAAGTGGGACAGTTGTGCTTGTGCTTACTCTGCCTCATTATACTCGGGCTCAAACATACAAAGTATACCCACTCACTGACTATCCGTGAAAAAATTCTTCGTCACCACTGCTATATGAACAATGTCTCCGTTACTCACGTCACTACTGTCAATGTGATACGGGTCGCTGACTCCACTAGTCATTTTCAGATTAATACAAACTAAAAAAAATCCCTAAATCCAACGTAATTAGGTTCTCTAACAACCATGTTTGTCGTACTCTCGGTATCCTTTAGTGTTCTACAAGAGATTCCTTGATGGTCATTTCTTGGCCAAACCGCGAAACCGAATTTATTATAACCTTTACACAATAGTGTACCTTGGGAAAGCTCCGGCAGGTTGGTTATTTGATGTCAGGAATTTATCCTGTAGAAACCCAAACTTAGGGATTGCTTTACGTTAAAAATTTCGCAATGTTTATTTCCAACTTGGTTAAACTCTGTTTCAAAATCATGTGAACAGTCGCACTACACACCATTGAGTGTTGGTATTTTTATATAGTGATGTAAAACTTTATTTAAAGTTTGATAACTTGCAAATTGAAAGAGTTATTTCATTCAATTTACTTGGTGTTACCACCAACGAAAACCTGTTACGGACTCCACTCAAAAACAATATTTTGAGAAAGACCAGCAGATTCTGTGGCATTCTTAACAATATTAAACATTTCTTGCCCTTTAAAACTTTGAAAACTATATACTGGTCTTGTCCTTCTTCTGCTATGGGGGTGTGAACATCATAGAATATTCAAATTACAGTAAAAAGTCATTTGCATTATTACCTCTAGTTATTTTAATGCACATACACATCCTTTATTTAGGACTACACAGACACGCAAATTAAAGGACTTGTATGTTGCTGCTATTATCAATTTTTTTCTGCAAATATGTTCGTAATTACTTACCTTCATTTTTTAACACATTCAATTTAATAACCCGTGGTTCTGTTCATGAACATTACACTAGGCAACGACATCTACAAACTCCACGTTGTACTAAATCATTTGTTGAAGATTCAGTTCGCAATGCCTTCTTACCTCATGTCAGTTCCTGAACGTGTTTCTCAAAAAAAAATATTTCAGAGTCTTGGTTTGAAAGCGATCGTGAACCACGTCGACCAAGATGGGGATGTCTTTTGCGAGTGTATCAACGGAGATGAGTATGGATTATAATAATAAGGAATATTACGATAATTAAAGTTGCTACCTACCTCAGCTGCTGCGATTTCACAGACGTTTCTGTGTCTTTCTATTTAACTTTTGGAACGGAACTTGCGAATTCTGTGGATTCATCATGTCCTTCTTTCCTGAGATCAGACTCGGCTGCCAAAAATGAAGTTTTACTTGTTAACAGCACGTCCCGGCTAACAGGGCTAAAAGAAGCTATCATGATATGTAACTGTAATATTAATATAAGAAGAATTAGATGAAGCGTGATCCTGGGAAAGAAGGTAGAGAGTTAAATACTAGTGCAACGAGATGTGTTAGCGATAGTTATGTTGAGTTGCAAGATCATCAAGCATTTTCCCATGCATACTCCTATATTGCTCTTTTCGTAGCTGGGTTTTCAACCCCGACTTGTTGGTTCTGGCAGAGCACCCACATGACGCAGTGTTGGAACCCGGGGACTTTGTCCTCGTTATCGACGATGTCGAGGAGTTGAAGAAACTCCACAGCAGTCCTTTGACGGACGATATGGCAGCAGTAAGCACTGTACTTTTAGATAATTGCACACTTAATTGTGCACTCCCTCGTTTTTCAAGCTATTTGAAAAGGTTGAATACAGCTTTGAGGTCATTTTCAAACATTTTGGTGAGGAAAATATTAAACAGATACTGAGGTACACTTCTCATCTTTGAAATTATGAAGATTCTTTATCTTGCTTTGCCTCAGTTTAATTATGGAATATTGCCATGGCAGTGTGATCATTATAAAATAGTCAAGTTGTTAAAACTTCTTAAAAGAATTATCACATCTAGTTATTTGAATGCCCATACAAGTCTACAAAGACACTCAAAATAAAACATTAATTTGCGAATGCATGTTGCTGCATTCCTGACACGTTTTCATAAAGATGCTCATAACTCTCTACCTCCATATTTTAATGTGTTGAACTTCATTACCCGCTGTTTGTTACGTGAACATTGCACACATTTGTCTCAAAAGTTTTGCAAAAGTCTCTGTCTGCAATACACCTTAAATATTATTAACTACCTTCTCATAAAAATTTTAGGAAAATATTATACAAGTTCATTGTTTTTTTGCAAAAAAATTCAAGTCATGGTCTGCATTGATTTTTATTCTTAACTGTTTCAAAAAGTATATGCTACTAAAGTTGTCTTGAATTCACCAATCCCAAGTGCTTTTACAAAATTATCCAGTTTCATTTATTTTAATGTGTACATGTAGCTGACTTTCGAAATAGCCGCGCCTTATTAAAATTCACTATTCCGCCAGACGGCGACAAGGTCTTTGGTGGACAGGCGTTCAGAGGCACTGACAGATCCAGCGTTTTAACCCCTTTATTCCTATTATCATGCCGGCAAATTTCCACTGCTGTGCGGTGGGATGTACCAATGCCTTACGAATAAAGACAAACCTTTTGAAATATCAGTTAATGAGCAAGAACCTCCTGTTTCGTACACTTCCATATTTGAAGATGTATCCGCGACAAAGCCAGAGGCTGCCGCTAATAGAATTCCAATCCCAGCAGGTGTCAAAAATTTAAAATGAATTAGTGAACTTTTAACTAAATAATTAATTGGAGGGGCTGACAGCGGAATTTAGTCCTCTGCTTTATATTTATGAACCACTACATGTAGTAGCTGAATTTTTCTTCACCAATGTTGTACAGGATCAATCGGGAGTCAGTTTTTTGCTGTCATTACTCTTAAGTGCGCTTAAGTCCCCTATTGGTATTAATTTGTAGTAACATTGTTTTTCCGGTGACTTCGTGGTAAGCGAACTCTTTGAATCCTTCAGGCAGTCTTTATATGCTTCATGCACACATGTACATGTGTATATGTTTTAAACTCTCTTTGTTAATTCGTATTGTAAATATGGTGTATCACTACTACAACGGAGTGTCTGCCATTACAAATGCAATATGTTATAGTACATGTACATACCGTCGATTTGGAACATATAAACCTGGTCTCAACTTGTTCCACACTCAGATGAGAAGTTTCTGGATTTGTAATGATCTGAGCACTAATTATTACATGAGACCACACTCGGCGCGTAGCAAACCAAATTGTTGAGCGGGTCTCCAGCAATAACGAACTTTTCGAGTCCGGAAATCACCTCTGATTTGACTTGGATTTTTGTATTGTAATTATTGGCATATCACAATGCTTGCCTTATATCTGCTAGCATACATTGTTGCGATGTGATAGAGAAAAATGTTTGGTAACGAAATGTTTGCAATGGTTAGTGTCATTCTTGGAACAATTTGTCCACATGGAGGCGTCTACAGCATGTGCAAATTTATTTATGTGCAAATTTATTTATGTGCAAATTTATTTATGTGCAAATTTATTTATGTGCAAATTTATTTATGTGCAAATTTATTTATGTGCAAATTTATTTGTAACGAAATCGGCATCTGGCGAAGCTTTTTAATTCTGCAATATATCTCGGACTAGAACCAGCCCTACATAACTTAGCAAATTCTTCCAGGTATTATATTGAAGTACACAAGTGACGGAATTACGATATAAAGTATAACTTAATTCTCGATATAAGAAGGAAATCAATTCAATTCATCTATACCAACTATAGTTTTTCATCTTTAGGCGTTTGAATTGGCTATAACTATGTATTTAGCCATATGTTTACTGTCGAATGCCAATTTTTTGGTTGTTCTAAGACCCCTCGACCCCACACCCCCTCGACCGACAATCCCACGACCCACAACCCCCCACAACCCACAGCCCCCCTCGACCCACGACCTGCGGCAATAGAGGTAACACTGCGGTTTTGCATATTTCATTATCTTATTACGTCGCTGAGTGACTTTCTAATAAGACTTACGTACACAAATCTGCTCTGGCTCAAGACTGGTGCTTAAAAACAGAAAGTGGCGAAAGAAATTAAAATGACGGATTGTGAGTGTGCTATCGTTGCCACGGAAATAGTTCCACGAAAGGCTACCAATGACCCTGTTCTACTAAATTTAGGGAGAGAGTACCTTAACGTGCATACACATAATTTCATATTTTTATTAGTTGCTATTTGTCATATACTCTTTTACAATATACTATATGTCACATTGAGATGCCTTTTTAGTTATAGTTTGTTTTTTCAAACTCTATTTATTGAATAAATTGCACATCCGTGGCCTTTTCGCACTCCCCCCAAAAATAGCTTGAATCTGCCATTCAGTGAAGAGCAGACGAGACGATTGCACTCTGCCGGAAATGAGACGATTTCTAACGTTGGCAGGTCTTTGATTTGATTTGGCTCTGACGTTTTTCTGTTTTTGGCTTTCAAACTTGCCGAATCGACTCTCTTAATTGTTAATTGGAAAAAAATAGGGAAAAGCCAGCCGAGCTCACGGCCGATCCCGTTGGTCCTGCAAGTCTGCGCTTGTTCGACATATGTGTTCAGATCAAGTCGAGCTTGTGCAAACTGGGTCGAGGGGGTTGTGGGTCATGGGTCGTAGGTCGTGGGTCGAGGGGGTCGTGGGGTGTGGGGGTCGAATGGATTATATAACCACCCTAATTTTTCTTTCATCTAAATTATTACAGGCTCTTGGGCACACTGCTATCGTAAAGAAAGTGCAAGGTGAATACGTGCTGCTGGAACTCCGCAACACCACGCTGTTGTTCAAGCGTAAGGCCGTCAAATTGGTGGCAAAAGCAGGTAATTTACTTGATTATATCCACAAAGTTGCCCTGTCTCGTAGTGACGCCTTTTTTCATAAATTATCTGTACTTTTTAAAACATTAAGAATTTAAAAAAGAGTGTTTGTGTAATGAATCTGTTTAGCACATTGTATTTTTTCGTATTCCAGAGGAGATGATGGTGGCTATTCTGAAAAAGAAATTCAGGTCTTAAGTTCTAAGGGACTCGCTGTAAAGCAATAAGATCCGTGGACGGCACTTAAGTTTCTACACGGTGAGATGTCCCTTACCTCGTGGATTATCAAAAGTAGCATTTACATTGTATCCGAGTGGGCTTGTAACCCAGGACATCAAGAGCCTCGATGTTTAGCCATATTATTTTGAAAACCTAGAAGTTGTTTGTGTGATATCTATACGTTAGTTAAAAGAGCATAATTAAAAATGAAATAGTCGTATTCTAAGTTGCTACAAGGCCTTAACATTCTTAATTCTTATTTTGTAAAACCTACTAATTTTGTCTGTGTGATATCTACACATTAATTAGACGTGCATAATTAAAGTGAAGTTATTGCGTTCTAAGTTGCTTCAAGGCATCGATAGCCTTACTGATTAACCATATTATTGTGGAAAACTCAAAATTTGTTTGTGTGATATCTTTACATTAATTAGACGTGCATAATTAAAATGGAAATGATGTATTCTAAATTGCTACGCCGTATATTCTGTTCTATAATTGAAGGGTGTTATCAATGTGCGTCATGCACTTGCCAAACATTTTATCGCGGACAAGAGTTTCATATATGTACGTGGCATCTTTCCCGCTTTTGGTAGCACTGTCCCGCTTTTTGAAAGTTTGTACCTCGCTCCGCCACAACATCAGAATGTCCCTCTTTTTAACACGCAACGAAATTTACGTCTCGTATTTCCTATTCTCCACACAATTTACCCCTGTTTTCCCGTTCCATTCGCTGAGGCACAACTATAAAAATAATTAAAAACGCTTTTGCGACAGACACTTCACACTTTACGGTGTGGCCTAGATCTAGATGTCCTTTTTTATTATCGAGAGTTGGCAACTATGCCGTTGCATTGGATGTTTCCTAAAATGTTGTTTAGTTTAATTCATACTCGGCTTGGAAAAGTATGGAGGTCTTGAGATTGTGGATGACAGAAATAGAAATACCGCTGTTCACAATTGGTAAATACATGTATGCATGTAGTTAAAAGTTGATGTGTTTAATAGACGTTACACTTATGATGATTGTGACGTTTGCAGAATTAATTTACTGGTGTAAAAAATCTGCAGAAAATTCCAAAAATAGATAATAGTTAGCTACGATGAAACGCAATGTTGTCACATGAAATCAGATGAAAATAATAAATCATTTCCAACACATGATGAGTCATTAATGTGTATTACACTCGTCATCTATCCCAGCCTGCTTCTGCGTAAGACGGCAGATGTCTCTTCAGTGCCTATTGACGGTAAAAAGTGATGGCTATCATGGCAAGGAGAAATTTGGGGCAAAAGTGAGGGAGCTACATGTAACTTCGTGATTCAAAAAAACCTTTAAAACTAAATCCATTTTTCTGAAACACAGAACCACCGTTTCTGTCACATTCGTTTTTAACAAGTGATTTTCTTAAAACTACATACCAAGTTATTAATAATTTCTAACTCAACAACTACATGACTGAATTATGTTTGTATTCTCATTTTTTGGAATTAGTAGCAGTTGCAAAAAATAAAGCATACACATACTTTTTAATATTTTGGAAATTGGATATTAAGACGATGGTGGCATAATTCATGGGGATGACGACAATGTCGACGTTGCAGGGTGAGGATAATAAAGTCACGCCGATCTCCGCAAAAATAACTTTTCCGAGATCTGACAACCCGAGCAACATACTGTGAACGTCTTTCTTAAATCATCAAGGACATTGAAAAAGTTACGTGTCTCTGATATCTGGGGGTTTCAGGCAGAACAGAGAACACAAGACAGGGCAGACGCTGTGACATGTACATGTAGCACGTCTGTATGCTTGGCCGAACTACTTAATTACCACAAGTTTCCGATAAAAATAGCCACTTCTTCGGAATTTGGCTTTTTATATTTGGTATATATTTTGACACTCGGTCACCAGTTTCACCAATCTCCACTACACGGACTGGACACACTCAACCAGCAAGGAAATAATTTCTCTATTCTGCGACACTTTGGGGTTATAAAAAGACACTGACCTCAATGTGAGCTACTCAAATTTTATTTATCTTTGTAAGCTCTTCAATATTTAGGAACACCGAGACTGTGAGATTAGTCAAATCTAGCCGAGCTGAGAAAAAAAAATGCGTAGACAGCAATGTCCCATTCACAAAAAGGGTTTGTGAATGATAGACCGGTGCATGTACTCGCTGAGTCTGGTCAAAACATAACCAATCAAATGAAAGTGACGTTAAAAACAGCGACAGTTTTAGTTCGGAGAAAGCCAAACGGCGGTTTGAGAATTTCGGCCTCCAAGGCGAACTTTCCGGAGACCGTGAAGAGGTTGACAATGGGATTTAGTTCTCTGTTTTCAAATTAATAAACTGTTATACGAAGTAGTGAATATCTGTCCACCAAATCTCAGTCGGGGTCATACAGAAGTCGTTTTCTTGCACTCACTGCTCTGGAGATCATTGATAACCCGTAAAATGTAAGAATTTCGTAAAATGTAACAATGGTACATTTCTCGCTTGTGCATTGGACGTAAAATGTAACAATTACACAAACTGTAACAACTTGTTAAATTTTAGGAGAGGTCTACCAACGTAAAGTGTAACAATGTCGTAAAACATAGCAGTTGTTACATTTTACGAAATTGTTACATTTTACTGCGTATCAATAGACACCCATACCTCCTAAAAGGAAATTTGGAAAGGACTTCCAGTAATTTTTCTCTCCTTCTACATAATGCTGAACCCATTTCACTAACAATGAGTTATAGGTAACATTTATACCTGGTACTGCTAAGCCACCATTTGCACGGGTATTTACTGCCACTTCTATTCAATCTAGGAGTCTTATTTTGCCAAAAAATTGGATATCAAAAAGTTGATCTGTTCTCTACGAGCAGTATCAATACTCAAATTATTGATGACATAAATAATATTAGATAAGGCGAAGTTTTTACAACATCTATTCTGCCCAATAAACTAATATTGCGGCTTTTCCAAAAGCCCAAAGTTTTCTTAAAACTTTTAACTTTGAAGTCATGAGTTAAATGATCATTTTCCTTTTTATTGTGGCCCAAAAACCTAAACACGTGATTGGCCTGACAGTGCATTTAACCCCTTGCAATGGCCCGGAACAAGCTTTTTCTCTTCACATTTTTATAATTTAAATTTAAAGCAGGCAACTGGCCAAATTTATCCAAAATTGAAAACAATTATATCCCGAAAAATTATTGTCTAAGAACATTGTTGTGTCATCCGCATACTGGACAAGCTTTATTTCAGTATTATCGATTTTAATTCCTGAAATAACATCACTTGATCTGAAATAATTTGCCATAACCTCAACAGCTAAGCAAAACAAGGGCCCAGAGAGTGAGTCATCCTGTCGCACTCCCCGTTGGAGTGGAAAAGATCTGGTAGTAAAGCCGTTGTTGATTACGCGAGCCATGGGGGTCTTAAATTATTTGGATCCATTTTCTGAAAACAGA
>NMRA01000613.1:228749-247854 GCA_002633005.1 Phoronis australis | reverse complement strand
GGTCCCGCCGCACCAAAGTCGAGCAAGTCAAAAGGAAAGAAACTTCTCCAGAAGTCTCACAGTTTGGACGAGTCGTCGCTTCCCGGACCATCTGTATCGCAGAAGTCCGTTGAAAAGTCTGCACAGGTTGTCAAAAGTTCAAAACGGTCGTTTTTCAAACGTTCTAGTAGCCTAGAAACGTCTTCTGCACCAGAAACACAGCCGACAGCTGAAATAAGAAGATATGCTTCCGAAGAAGATTTGGTAAGTTTTCTAGATGCCTGCTAGTAAATAGCACGATTCGTGACTCTAAACATAAACATGTCCATGAGGGAACTATTGAGACAAAGGTGCAAATGTTTGTCAGAAGCTTTTCTGGGAAATATTACTTGTTTGAATGTGTAAAGAGACTGTGTAATACGTAAAATCATATTAAACCGAATATTTCGAGCGTGGGCGTTCTTCATAAACGCTTTTTTCGCATGCTTACCATGCAATATATGCTATGATTGTTTACCACGATTTGGTTCTGTTGTATTCTCCTAAGTAATTTACACGTCAGGCGCTTTAAACGGTGTTGTTAAAAGTCATTGAACGCTCAGGAAAGGAGTTCACGCTCGACACTTGGATATTGTCTCCACAGTACAAAGTTCTGGTGTTGGTCTAAATTATTGGAAATTCAGTTGTGTTTTTGCATAAATACTGTAGTCAGTCCAGACACAAACCTTTTGTATTTTGGTAGGCATCAAGAACCGACAAAGGGAAGAGTTTATTCAGAAAATTCAAGTTTGGTGCAAAGAAATGAAGCAGCTGAATGAACCGTGGTATGTTGATACATTTACACGGCGAGTTGTATACAAGACCGAACGGCACTTAAAACCAGGCCGTGGTGATACTTACCGCGAAGTTTGAACTTTTCCACGGGTGCGGAACCGTTACCACTTTCCGGCAAAGCACCTACATTGTACCATGCATGAGTAACCCTTACCACGGGAGTTGAACAGCAACCACGCACAGGCACACATGCATTTACCTCAAACATAATGTTCTAAGGATCATTGCAGTGAAGATCGTGCGTGGTAAGAGTTTGGTGTTCATGGAAAGGGTATTTGCTGAGCCTGGTTGATGTTTTGTGAAACACTGCCTGTAGCGAGTTTCACAAAACAAAAACTTCCATAACATCCGGATCAGATAAGCATTCAACGAAACCCTTTGCTTTACATAGCAATGACATTTTACCTGGCCTATGTGACCAGTTCAAGGGGAGGGTTGTTAGGAATTGCAGTTTTGAATTGAATTCATCGATTGCAACGTCCATTTTTCGGGTGCTAAATACCCTCTTTAAGGTTATGTAGGGCCCTATAGACATGTCCGTGTATTTTGCCTGTTATCTACAAAACTAAGTATAACACAAAGTAAAGGTTTTTTCCTGAAAGTAGAAAGGTGACAGGATTCATATATGGCTGTTTATTAATGTTACATTAATTGGGTCACATGACCATCCATTGCCTCAGTAAAAATTGAAACAAAAAAGAAAGTACGTCCATATCAAAGCAACGGTATGAATAACAAGATCTAATTTCGGTTGACATGAATGTTCAAAATGAAACCTCAAAAGCCCTGTTACAGTTTCCTGGATTATCATTTCGCTTTCGCGTTATGCAACTTGTTTTCGTAAAAATGAAAAAGTTCTTTTGATAGCCACTCATACTAAATGGAACTCTTTAAAAACAACTCCTAATGTTGTTTTGAAGAGCAGTGAGTAAAGAATATTATCTGAATGTTTTATATGATTCCAATTAGCCAGAAGTGAGACAAATGTGCGTGGACATCTTTTTAGGGTCCTACATAATCTGTAAAGAATGATACGATTTTCACTCGCATAGAATGTATAGTTCATTTTTGTCTTTATTTCTTTAGGACATCAAAATGATACGTCTGCTGGGAATAGCATGGAATCACGGGTGCATCCCGTAGACCGTCTGAGAGTGGGCACCGGTACAAACCGCCAGTCGTTCCTGTGGTTGTTAAGTTTTAGTAACGATCACCTGAAGAGGCGCGCTGATCGAAATAAATCGACGTAATGCTCGATCCATGTGGAAACTAGAACGCGTTAATGTTCAGTAGAAGTTTGTATCTGTTATGAATATCACCCTGTCGGTCGATCCGAACTGGATCCTCCCAAATAACCTTCAACTTGTTGGTTTCCGCTCTGGGAAGTTACCGCTGTTTGGCGGTTTCAAATCGCATACATCGTCTTCATAGATACTGCATGGGCCATTGAAGTGACGTGTGATTTAATCGGACATTCTCAGGCACACACCTTTGAAAATGTTGCCTTGATTTTCCATTAAGTGTGATTAACTCATTGTACCTCTGCGTGATACAGTTGTCTGTATTTGATAATGTGCAGTCCTGTTGGCGTGCACTGTATTTGTTTTCCCACCCGTTATTTAATAATTGCGTCATTTAATTTATCTATTTATTGATTTGATTGGAAGAATCGGGCTTCATTCATTTTCAGTGTGGCGAGTGGTACATATCTGGTTACGGAGCGAAATATTTAGTTATTGCCTACACGTATGCATGGCAAAGTTTGATTTCCTGAGGTCTTGATTCGTGAACTTCATGCGTGGACGAGTTAGTGTGCAAAATTATCCTTTTTATAAATTCACTTGAAATATATGTGTTATATTTTATTGCGCTGTAGAAATGAGACAAGCACCATATTTTTCATACCCTAAAATCCTATTTTTCATCAAAGTGCCGCCAGTTTACCCCAATCACACACATGTCATAAGTTGGCATCAATTTCGTTTACTGACCGTAGACATAATCTGCATTCGTGCATAGCAATCTTTTTAGTAATATGAAAACACATCTTTTCTGACCAGCTACACTGTAAGTGTACTACTATATTCTCGAACGAACACCTTCCTTTTCTCATGACAAAATTTTATACAAACGTTACGTGGTGTGTATAAAATGCAGTCCTCATGAATGATGTGTGGTACAGGGGAATAGAAATGCTACTTGTGAGAAACGTGTTCAAGAGAAAGGAAACTTCGATAGAGGTGTAGATCGGGTACCCATTGTCGTAGTATGTGTTTGAATTGCGTATTATGGCACTTTTTATATCCTAAATAATATATCATTTCTAAAAATGAACTTGATCATTGTTTAGAACACGGGTGCATGCACCTAAATTTAGAGGTAAGCGTCGCTTCAAATACAGGCACATTGACTTAAACACTTGAGACGCTCTACATCTTAGACAGGGGACATAAGGTTGTCGTCGGTTACCAAGAGATAAAGGAGGCCGTAAAAATATAGACATTCCCATAAGCGAAACAAAATATGAGCCCAACATCGGGGTTGCCATCTCTTCCACACATTCTTCGCCCACTTCCCGCTGTCGTTGCGAACTCAGGCTCTGAGCCATACATATTGTAGTCTCAGTGGCTCGTCAGTCGTAGATTCGTTCCATGAGTGGCGGCGCTTGGCTTCCTTTCCCGTCCCCACTTCCTACGCCTGTAGTTAACATGCACTTAAAACAGCCTAGTCAACTTACAGGAGATTTATTGTCAAGTTACAAGTAATTTCGGGAAGACTTAGCGTGTGTTCATAACAATTGTACGGCATGTTCGAGTAGACAAAGTGAGACGTTGCTGGGTCTCATAACACACGTTTTGTTCGACTTTTCTCTACTACTGCAAGTTCCGCGCGTACACTTTTTCTAAACTTAGGCCAATTTCCCGTGAATTCTCTCCTTTCACTTGATACATATTTCACCTGAAGAACTGAACACGTTATTACGATAACAAGTTGACGATAGTAAGACGGTGGTGTTGGTGACGATCATTTCGCTCAGGCATCATTGAACTCGCTTCAAAGATCACTGACTGATGTAGCACGTATTCCACTCACTGCTCGAATCGGGAAACTGAACATGTGCGTAGTTCTACTTTGTCGCACTCACTTATTTTTTCCTAGTTCCCAAGGGGCTTACGTCATTCTTGTTGCTGCCCGACTTGAACAACTTAAGCCAGTTCCTCCACAATATTTCAGTAAACTAGCGCCTTCTCGCCTGACACTCTCGGCTCTGACAGCAGCTTGATTGTGAATGTTTTCCTCTTTCGCGCCAACGCATATACCTGTTTCCGAGATCTACATGTACATGTAACTGCTTCGCAAGTTTCATTAGCGTTTTGCCTTGAGAGCCGTCGTACCGCGTTCTAGTGGTTTGTAGGGAGAAAAGGAAATGTTGAAGCCCTATGGATTTCTTCCAAATGACCAGGTTTCTGTCTGGTAGACTTTGAGGCCGACGTAGTAGTTTCCACAACCTTTGCGGACTCAGCCGCCATTACAACCAGCGTCAGTCATATTTCACCAATCTCACATGTTATTACTTAAATGAATCTTCAGCCTCCTCCTTATCTGCGATAAACAAACGCTCCTGTTTGCTTGCTGCTTCATGAGTGCCTGCCATTAAGACGGTGTCATGCAGTGTTGTTTTATCGAAGAACCAATAAGCCAATAAAACTAAGAAATAGGGCACGCTCTCTTAGTGGTTTTCGAGTAAGACTGCTATTCTTTTGAGTCTGTTCGCCGTTCTTTGGGCTAACATCTTAATGAAGTTACGGCTAACGTTTTCAGTAACAGCACAAAACATTCTTAGAAACACGACACCCTGCTTATATCGACATTCCCCAGGGGCAAAATGTAGCTGGAAAGAAGGAGAGAAAGAAAATGAGGGCAAGATGAGACACGTCCCTCACTGGTAAACTCTTGTGACTTTTAGATGCGGTCACCCTTTTACTTACAAATGGTTGTTTCTTAACTTATTGTCATGATATACTTATAGAATGATTTGTGAAAAAATCTGCATGCAACTTCGAGTGTAAACTTTTCAGTTTTGGTAAAATGTTTATTGTTTACACTCCACCATGTGCTCAGTATCACCACACTTAGTCATCCATTCCATATGAAATTGTATCAATTAATTGATTGCCCATCCAAGAACACATTAAATGATTCAGGCTGACCTTCACAGAAATCAATCTTGTCTGAAATATGATTGGTCAACTGTTGCCACAGAAGAATGTCATTAATTCCCACGAAATACAAAAACAGCATATGTTGCAAATTAAATTGCTTAAAATATTACACAATGCTTTTAAAATCAGAACGAAATTCAAACTTGAGGATACGAGGTACTTTTAAACATTTTTGAGTAAATATTTTCAATGCTATTTGGCTCAGCAAACTTATTTGGTGAAATCGAGATGACAATGACTTCATTTCAGAAGCTGAAAATGACCTTCTCAGGTATTCCTATCCACAACACTTGTTGTGGACGCAATTGAATCGTTTCAATTGGACTTACTTAATATAACTTAATAAATATGTCCTTGATATTCAGGAGCCCCGTCCCCTCCAAAAGGAAGATGGCAACTGCGTCCGGGTACGAGCTCTTGCGTTGCGCAACACCTGTCGGATACTGTCGTTGCAAGCAGGCGAGATCTTGGACCTTACCCCACCGTGTTTGTTCAGGGAACTATTGAGCGCTTTGACATAAAGACCTATGGCCACTTTTACCCCGGTTTCGTCCCTGTATGGTCAAGAGATAGTTTCAGTTTACATTGTTATGTGTTTCGGAAGAAAAGTGATATTGACCAGTACTGTTTGATTCATACCATCAGGTGACTCAGAGTGGTTGAAGTCCTTCTCTCAAACTGCCAATGTGGTTCCAGTATCCGAAAAAAAGTTTAAATGAACGCGCCACTCACGATTTGCATCCGAAGAAACACCGCCATTTTGAACTTGCCGCGAACCCGGAAGTACAATTCATTCAGGAACCCATGCCGAGAAAACGCCGTCAGTGCGACTGGAGCAGTGCCTGTACTGTTACCAGCCAGCAAAGAGTATTGTATCGGGGATACGGAACAGGTGCTGAAAAGGGGAATGTATCAATTTGAAAGTTTGAGGAGAAGGAACCGCGTCATCGGTGTATTATCACAACCACTCATGTGCTCACAGCTTCAATAATGACAATGTTGAGATTCTGAGTAGAGAAAAGAACTTGCATGAAAGAGGGATAAAAGAAGCCATATATGTCAAAGCGCCCAATCCTTCCCTTAACAAAAGTTGTGGGGTAAGATCCATGATCTCATCTGCTTGGGATGACAGTATCAGCCAGTTGTCGCACAACGCAAGAGCTTATACCAGGACGCAGTTGCCATCTTTCCTGTGAAGGGGACAGGAGTCCCGGAAGATCTAGACATTTTAATCAAGTAAATCAATTTGAGACGATTCAGTTCACTCCACAAATGATATGCCTGGATAGATGAAACCTTCCATTACATTTTTGTAACAATGTAGCCGAAAATTTATTTAAAATTACGAACAAGTTTTGATGAATTTTGTGTGATCAAACAAATTAGTTTTCATGTTTTACAGAATCGTTTAGAGTTGATGATAGGAGAATTCGGGTGGATATCAAAAGCTTTAAGGGTTTCTGTCTGAGAAGTTAATAAGGGCATTTTGAGAGGACAACAAATCCCAGACTTATTGACATATACATGTAGTTTGTTTATGACGGTTGCGTAGAACGCACACAGCAGTTTCAGTGAATCAACACGCGACTCTTTATGGAAAAAAGACCAACAACGTGATTTTTTTTTGTATTTTCTTTGAATCACAACGCTGTTTATAACAGTAGGTTAAAACCTCCAGTCTGCGTTGAATGGGATCTGTCGGTGGTGCCGAACGCCTGTCCATGAAAGACCGGATTGTAGTCTGACGGGTTAGTGAATTTCAATATGAAGCACGTCTATTTCAAAAGACAGCTATTGATGTGATTTTTGAATCCGTCCAACCCATGTAGAAGTCATTTCTTTCCATCCCTGGTCCCCGGCATTAAAACCATCTGAAAGTCGTTCCTTAAAGTGCTGTCCTTCGTTCTTATACATCGTTGAACCCATCTGAAGGTAGTTCTTTCGCACCTGATGTATCGCTCTTCTCATTCGTTGATCTGACCTCCTCATATGAAGGTCATCCTTCCCATTTGAGATTACCGTCCTGCCCACTCATTGGTTTATTGAACATAGCTGAAAGTGAAATATTAACCTTCTAATGCCATGTTTCTTTGGACCGTCCTGCCCATCTCAAGGACGTTCTTTGACATTTGAAGTGCCAACACTTCCCTTTATTTGGTCCGTCCTACCCGTCTGAACGCCATTCCTTGCCCTTTGAAGTGCAGTGATTCCCTTTTTTTGCCTTTGAGCCCATCTGAAGATAGATCCTTCCCGTTTGAAGTGCGGCCTTCCAATTGGATCGGTCCTTCACATTTGAAGTTCAATGCTTCCCATTCACAGGCCATGACTAATTGCACATGATCAAGCGTGAATTAGTCAACAAACATATTCAAGCTCTTGAAGTTGTTGATATTTCAAACGCATGGAAAACGCATATTTTGGCAGAACGTTCAAAATTCTTGATTTTACTCTCCCTCTATACTACCTCAGTCAACATTGAAAAAAATAAAATTTCACCCCATACAATATCCCCTCCCTCGACGTCCTTTTGTCCGGGGTTATACATGTTGTCTTAGAGGTGTGTCTTGGTAACGTTTCTTGAATTTGGAAGGAGATGAGGCAAATTCAGATATTTGTCTAGCGACAGGGATCATACGATATTCCTGTGAATGAACAACAGGCGACAAATGTTTGGTAAAGGTTATGCTGCGGCACTGAACTAGCCCCACGGTATATGCCATGTGCCATTGTGGCTGTTATTGAGCCGTAATCAGGACATTTCTCTGTCATTTCTCTTGTCATGGGATTGGCTCATGAGCTTGAGACGATATTTCGCTTGTCAGCCTGAGATTCTACAGTTGAGGTGGTAAATATCATCTGAAACATTCCATAAGATTCTTCCCTGACTCTGGCCAGCCAGTCAAGTCAGAAACTCTAAAGACCGTAGCAATAAACAAATAAAGACAAAGATGAAATTAATAGAATACAATTAAAAACCGAAGGTAAGTTTTCTGGCATTTGAGCAGAATCTGTGTGAACGAAAAGTAAACTTGAGTTACCAGTCAGATCGGGTCGAAGTTTGCTGAAAAAGTGCACAGGTACATGTATTGTAGGCTACGCTATACGGTTAGTATTTACTCGGCTTCTATTATTCCATCAGGCGTGATGCCTCCAAAAAACTCAATGCCGTCGAATAGATTTTCATATGGATCAAATTCCTGCCGTCGACGTTGGGCATTTCATTGTTGTTTCTGGTTTTGTTGTGTCTGCTATAGAAATTTGAGTTTGGTTGATTTTAGTCCATTCGCAAAGTCTATTATACATGGTTGCGTCGGGTCAGCTGTGCCAGAAAGTCAAATGTTACTTTAACCATGACAATCGCGTTAGCTAGGCACATGTGGACATGATTCATAAATGGCCCTACAGCTGTGCCGTCTTTACGACAGAACCCACGAAGCACTTGATTGCAGGGGACCCACATCGGTTAATTTCATATCAAAAATGTCAAATTATACAGATCTTACGAGCTCAGTGCCAGTGTGAAAGTGAAGAATGACCCCCTGTAATATGTCCTGTCTGCATGAACGGACCATCCAGGTAATTTTCTGAATAACGTCCTGTATGCTAGCATTCGACTACATGCAGGTATATGGGACATGTTCTGTAGGGGGACATTCTCAACTACCACACCAGGGTAGAGTTCAGTGTCTGTCTCGCTTCCAGAAAAATCTAACAAAAATCACGTGTCCTCATTTGAAATACACGACAATGTCTCGCGAAGTTTTGCTTTTCTAGTGATATCCTAAAATGGTCTTATCTTTACTAAACCCTACCGAAGGTAGAGTTAAATGATGTCAGGACCCGCTAAAAGGGCAAGACTTCGCAAGATTACTTGAGTTATTCCAGTGTATTTTCAATGAGAGCACTTGATTTTGACTAGTTTTTTCTCGCCGCGAGACGGCTATTGAACTCTACCCCGATTTAGGACCTGCTAATGGGCAAACAAATAACTTAAAACAAGAAGCGTGCTCGCAGAAAAGCGAGGGCTTACGCCTTGCATGCGCATTATTCCACACAACTTTGTCCTCATGTTTAACAAAATTATGCCGTTATCTGTACTGAAAAGTTATGTCAAGCAAAATGACTTCAAAAGCTCATTTCTTTTTGTGTATCAGAAGGAAAAACTGAGTGTTTGAGACCATTAGAATTGTGTAACGGTAAAGGCGACAGTGAAGTCCTTTTCCAACAAAAGTCTTTCCATGGATTTCTTTGCATTGGTGAAGTGGAAGGGGGGAGGGCCCAGGCCATCTCTAGTAAGACCTTTGGGGATGTGTGCATGGGCACATCTGGGGGCACCAAAACACTTTTTTGGATTGCCATGTAACCCTTTTGGGTTGCGCTACAAATTCGTTCGACAATAACAAACAACAACACGATCTGAGGCATTTTAAGGGGAAGGGATGTAGCATTCCACTTACCTCAGCTAATGGATGCCACACCGCCACTGTGTGTTTGTTCCAGTGTGAGACGCTCCTGGTTAAACGTTTTACAATGACGCACACAACGTTTTGTTAAAAGTTTGGTTTGAATGTAGTACACGTGTATTGAAAGGAGTACAATTTCGTGGAAAGTTAAACCAGTGAATGAAAATCTTAGGCCTGATAGCTTTTTTGACGTTGAACTTTTTCGGTCATGAGAATGGACGAAGTGGACATTCCAAAATTGCAAATACTTGATATGTGTTACGACTGTTGTGAGTCTGATTGTAACGATCAGATCTGCTGAATTCAAAATAAACGAGATTTGAGAACAACAGTTTCAGTGTATGGTTTACCCTTTGAGGACCCTGGCCAGGACATTGTTGTTAGGGTCTATGTTTTTGCAGCATAGATCGTCTAAACGCACTTGAAAACGTGACCTTAATCATTCATTCCTGTATTTTGAAAAATCGAGAAAATTTTCAATTCAATAATACAAATTTGCTAGTGCAAAAATATATTTTTCCAGCGACCCCTCTCTAGCAAGGGATAACGCTCAATTTTTTTGTTGTTTTTTCTCGAAATTGTATATCACTTGGGAAAAATTGATGACCTGACAGATAACATCAATTGCTGCACATTTTCTGATCTTTGAAAATATAGATCTTTTCATCATAATTAAGGGCGATTGATGACATTCAAAGGGCCACCCTTGTGTTTTCATTGACAAATTCTTAGGAACCGCTCACGGAGAGAAGGTCCAATGTTGGAATCGATTACCTCTGTTTCCTTGTTTTTTGTGAAATCGTTTTGATGTTGAGGAAGGTCTCTTTTTGCCGGATCACACGACGATGGAATGAACTGTCACTCTTTTCTAAACTTAGATATGATGTTTAGCATTTCATCTTAAGGTGTCCTATTTCAGACGGGACCCTCTTTCGGTGTACGGTGTGGTTCGGGAGAATTGTCCCTATATACATGTACTTCTATACAGGTAAATTCGACACTGCCAAGTATTCATGAGGGGAAGCTGCGATTTCAATTTCATCAAAAATACAAAACATTCGTGCACAACACAGCAGTAGAAAGACATTCAGCCCAAACAACCAAAAATGAGAAACATGCAATAGGATTGACCGCCATCGAAAAGGTGGAATTTTGCAGATCGTAAAGACCACAAAACAAACTATTTCCAGTAGTATCAAGTATAGTATCGTTGCTAGGAGTTGTTTGTAAGGAATTTGCGCCTGACAAAAGACTGCCAGGGCTACGATTTGTGATGATCGTGTACATGTCGAACAGGGGTTCTCAAAGTACTCGAAATCATAAACAAAGATTTCAGCGTTTTTTGGAGTTCAACTTTAACTCGTGAACCGTTATAGGTACTTATGAAATTAGCAAAAATGCACCTTAATACGAATGCCCNNNNCCCCCCCCCCCCCGTTAACCGTAACAAATCTTCTTCGAGCATACCTACAGAAATTGCTTATAACATTCCGTTTCGATAAAAACATTTGTTTGATTCTGATATTTACATGTCTACTTATCTACGAAATTCGACGGATTCATTTTTGACAATTAAAAGCTAATCTTGATGATTTTCAGTGAATTTAGTTGCAGCCTGAAGTTAGAAAAACTCTATAATCCCATAACCCTAAATAGTAAAGTAGACTTAGAGGATTTTTGCCAATCTAAAATAACTCTCAAAGACATTGATTAAATTCGGGCAGTTCCCAAAAATATAATCACAATTCAGATGAAAATAAATGCATTGCTGTTTGAATTATTGAATTACGTATAGTTTGTGGTTTAGACTCACAAACAGGAAGTCAAAAAGGAATTAAGACATTAAATCAAGGTAAGCGCGTTGGTTTGCTTGTTGGTTTCTGATTCACATGTTTATGTATCTACGAAAATGATAGATGATTTTTTGACAATTAGAAGCTAGTTTGTAAGAAATAAGGATGCTTCACTGCACTTAGTATCAATTTTGTTAGATCTCAACTACAGATAATTGAGGCAGCCCCCATGCAGCTACCCATCAGTGCGCTGGTCCTAGNGATAGGAAGGTGGGGGGGGTAATTTGGCAATGGAGTCGAATTGGTTTGGGCGCCCTCTCCCCCCAATAACTTGTCCCTGCTATGATAGACATTTTTAGAACATGATAATTAATGTTATCATTTTTGCAATTTAATAATGAACATATTACATTGTGTCATTGTACCTGAGAAGTTACGCCGGGTTCTGCTATGGGGTACGACTTTCTGTTTTTTTAACTTATCTGAGCTTAACACAAGATGTCGCTACACCAATCCGGAATTTCCCAGACTAACGTCATTCCCTTTGTTTTGTGTTGACTCTTTTGTTGCAACAGTCAGTGGAAGCTCGTTAATGTAAGTAAAGCATCTTCTACAGACGAAAACTTTTTTTACTGTATGATATTGCACGAGACGAGTTCGACTACTATATAAAGATCACCCAATAATTCTAAGAACGTCAGAACTGACTAAGCAGCCATACCGGTAAAAGCTGTTCACGTTATACTACGTGTAAGCCTACGTGCAAAACAAAACTTGAATTCGATGTCCCTCTTTAATTCCTTCTCACGTGGTTTGTATGAAAAAACATTGAAGTGCACGTCGAATATTTTATTTCGTTCAACTTCAGCGTAACATGTCCTTCGCATAAACTATATTCTCCGTTACCGGTAGCCAGTACACTGCGACATAAGTTTTACCAGTGTGTGTAGCCGCGACAGGCCTGTGGCAAGACTGGGTTCAGTCAAACGTGCACTTGCTCTATTGCAGGGAATTCTGTGAATATAATGTATGCACTGTATTTTTAAATGCGAAATTTTGATCCTTTTGTTCGTGGTTAAATGACCAATGTTTGGCAAAAATTGAATTTATTGGCGAGGAAAGTTGTTTTCTGATATCGCAGTACGACGCTTTGCTGGTAGTGCTAAATCCAACTTGGTCGATCGCAGGGCATTTTCATGTTTCGTCCTGATTAGCGGGCTAAAGTGCAACATCGTGAATTTGGCTCAGTTGTTACTACCCATCATAAAATCGTTATCATTACCGCGATAGGATTCTATTTCCATTGTCAACAAGGTCATTTCACAGAAATCATTGACGATTAATTAAAGAACACGCTTGATTTGGTTTGACTCCAACCCTAAAATTGAGAGTTCGAAACAGGCGCAAGTCGTGCACATTGCCTGTGGCTTGAGATGAGAATGAACTAGCATTGTGAGGCTCAGTATTTACAGTATTGCATTGGCGATTAATCTGGTTACAGCTAATCTGTAGTCGCGTTTCTTGCAGTTTACACAGTGTATAGTATGGTTCAAAACCCCAACAATGCCTGGTGAAGCCAACGAACATTTACAAGATGTCTTAGTAAAGCACTACTCCAAGACTTTGAAACATATCCAAGGTTGCAGTGACGATGTGTGCCATTCTCTTCAAGACGTAGCTCATCAACAAACCAAATACACCGTAGTCACAATTCTGGATGAACATGAAAAAACACGAGAGACCGTGCGAGAGCACTCGATTGAGGTAACGCGGCAAATCGTGAAATTGGCAAAAGATGTTGGGATCGCCATCGAAACGGGTTCTCGTGACCAGACGAACCTGATTATGAATTTTTTGAAGGAGCAAAATTTGGAAATGAACAAGAAGTACAACAAAGTGATGGAGTTGCTGATTTCTATTATGAAACGTTTCAATTGCTTCTCCCGTCCTAACTGTGGATTAGGTAAGCATTCATAGCCGAAATAAACTTTTCTTTGTTAAGTTTTGGAAACCTTTGTACATGTATGTTAATTTTCTTGTTGACATTAACATTTTTGGTGATTCTTGGAGTTGTTGAAATAATGCATCAACCGTCGTTACTGAAGAACTCTTACTAAGAATCATAAAATCTCCAGGGGAAATGACTACAAAAAATCCCATAGATGATACCACATAGTGTTTGGGAAAATCCCGGTGCATTGTAAGTCGTGGGTCATTCAACTGGGACTCGGCCAACATCTGTTTGACAGTATCAACTGATATGGGGACGTTGGTCTTGCAGTATGATTACATACACACACCATACATCTTTATTTAAACGCGCGCATTCACAAATACAAAAAGCAGCTTAAGGCTAGTTGGATGAAGCAAGGGTATTAAATTTATAACAAAAATAGCAAGGGTTATTTACACATGCACAAATACACAGCTATTTATAAAATGAAAAGATACTAGTAGGAGCTAAAAGGGGAGAAGCTGACTAACAAAAAATACATGAACCATTGTAATCTAGAACACTAGGTAATGAAAGTGTAATGAGTTACGTGAAGTAAATAACTTCATAGATGTCGATAAATAATTGCTACGTTGAGATACAATATGAACTCGACATATACATGTATATACATTTACCACGAAACTAGCGAATAGATGAAAATTCAAATTTGCAGTTGTAAGATGTGACAAATATAAAACTAAAGTCTAGCAAGTAAATAGTATGAGATAAAATAAACTGATAAATAAAGTATAAAAAGCTTAAAGTAAATTACACAAAAATAGACTGGTCTCTAAATTTTTGGATTCCGTGATTGGAAAGTTTGAAGTGTTTTTGCGTTTTTTTTTTTTTTTTTGATGGGTTGTCTATTGAGTTCCAAAGATAGGATGCTAAAAATCTAAAACTGCAGGCTATCTGTTTTGTTGTGTTGACACTGGGAATGCAAAGATTCAATATTCTGGGATTAAAGGTTCACTGATGTACACGTATGATGCGGTTTGATGATGAAGACCTGTGTAACTACATTGTATCAGTAAGTGTTGTAGGCGTCTATTGTAGAGGGAAGATTGGTTTGTTTGAACCAGTTAGTCTTCATATCCAGCCAATTTCGAGATGGCTTTCAGTGCGCCTATTTTAGTGAAAGATTTTTTATGTTTGTCGGAGTTTCTTTAAGAGCACAGATGCCAGACAACTCCACAGTAGTTGTAGTAGCTATTGATGAAAGGTTCCAAGAGCATGACGCGGGAATCATGAGAGAGATTTTTGAGTTTTCACGAACATGTTTCAGTACTGTACTTCGGTTTGTCGAGCCAAACACATCATGCTCCATATATAGTGAAATGCCACCAGTTCACCTTCAGTTGTTTTTATCTGTAGACAATTTTTCACAGTGAAACCGGGTCAGTTGAGCGAGGATGAATTGCGCTCTCCAATTGACCCCAAATTTTCGATTGTATACAGGCTGGTTGATCAGTCGCCAATATATGTTACACGATTGATAAACTGAATTGCTACTTGTTTTTATGGTTAGAGGGACAGCTCTCTTTTGTTCGATAATTGCTTTCGTCACAATAAGATCGTATTCTATAGCCTGACTGGGTTGTGCTGTTAAAAATAAAAAATGCGTTATAATAGTTTAACAAACGAATAACAATGTTTCATTCCTTAATTTTGTTTTCCGTTGTAGTCATTCACATTTTATGATGAAATTAGGAGAATAAAATATTNAATAGAAAGCTCAGAAATATGTTTGACTATTATGAAAAATAGCGTGAATAAGAAATAACGAAAGTTTAAATAGTTTAATACAAGTATGTTTGAATATGATGCAGTTATCATGGAAATTAGATCAGTAATGTGTTTAGATTTACCAAAATAATAAGCTAGGAATCTTATTACGGTAATTAACGTTTATATCGGAATTATAAATAGCGTTTGACAAGTAATTGTTATTTAGATTAATTAGTTTCTAATGTTTTGTAATTTGTTGTTTACAGATCGAATAGTCATACTATCATTTATATGATTTAAAGAGGAATCCTAGTTCTCATTGGTTTCGGCCTTGAGCCTGTCAGCGGTATAAAAACCTTAGATAACAACTTCCATGCAGCAATTACATGTACAGGAGTGCTCACATGAATGCCAGCAGATGAACTTTGATCACTTCCCCGAACTTGGTCACTACGCGGCTGCAACCAGACGCTCAGCTGACGAGCTTCATGTAGAGGACAGGTGACCAGTGCTGCATGTATATGTGTGCTTGAATCCATTGCACTGCAGTTGCATAGTGATTTACATGTATAACACAGTTTAGTTTATGTTCATTTGATTATCTATAGAAGATGATTACCAATAAAAATGGTGAATGTCAGAGAAGTGCAATTGTGCTCTAACCTCTAAGTGGAAATTGTTCTCATGACATTTGTGTTGAGTTGAGCCCTAGGTGGGAAAACTGCAACAGTAGTTCAGTGTTAACTACTTGTTAATACTAACTGCCGACAGCTGTAATTTTATGTACATAGTACAAGACAGTAGCGGCCGGTGTAGCCTCAGTCAGGGTTTATAGTACATGACAGAAGCTGTGTAGCCTCAGTCACGCGTTACAATACATGACAGTAGCTGCGTTGCCTCAGACCCGCTTTTGGTACATGACAGTAGCTGTGTAGCTTCAGTCACGCTTTATAGCATGGGCGGCGACCCATAAGGGGCTGGGGGGGACTATACCCCCCCACTTTTTTCCAGTGCTGCGCCGCCCATGTATGGCTATTACCAGCGGTGGATTTAGAGGGGGGCCAAGGGGGCCATGGCCATGCACCCCCCTCTCTAAAATTCTCGGATTCCATTTGGAAGTTCGGGGGTGCGAATGTCTGACAGGCAGAATCCTGGCTAATACTTTGCCCTGGCCCCCCTAACTCAAAATCCTGGGTAGGCCCCATGAGTACATGACAGTAGCTGTGTAGCCTGCTTCACACGATAATATAGAACATTATTGTAGCTGCGAAGCCTCAGTCCCGCTTTAATTCACTTTACTGCTCAGTTAAGTCTATTTTGACTTCATCTTGTCGGTGGGGTTACACACAAGATTACCTTGTGTTTCCAGTTCCCAGCAGTACGTCATTCGTGCATACGTCACTGTACGTACCCAGTACATGTAGTTGTTGCATCTTGTTCGCTTTGTAAACTTGGTTATACTGATATGTACTCGGCTCGCGTGCTAAATAAACTCGTGAAGAAATATTTCTGACCGTTCTCTATGCAAGACCATGCACAGTAGCTGTCGCACTCTTCTCCCTTGTTAGGCCCACTTTATATATTCACCGTCACCTTCGTGGCGCCAGCTCTATACAACGAATTGTTCGAGTCCAAAGCCCAAACGGCAAAGAACACGTTGAAACGGGCTTTGTAACGCTAGGTAGTCTGTATTAAAAGTAGTAAGTTAGTTATGTGATGAAAATTTGGTTTACAGTAGTTTTAATCAAACCACCTCGGTACTAATTTATCGGTTCACTGTTTTAAACCGAGCAATGCTCGTTTGTGGTTTGTAAACGATTTCGAAAGGCCTTTTTCATGCATTAAATTCTATTTAAGATTCCATAACCTGGTCACGTCATGTGGTCGGGTACATTTTGTTCAATTTTTATCGCCGGCGAAAAAAAATACTTTATGAAATCATCCCGGCACCAAATTTGCAACTTCTCAACTCCCATGGTCGCAATCTTAACACTCCGCTAGCGGAGCTTCACTCCAGACGGTTGGCAGCGTGTTTTATAGCGGCATCCAAACCAGCGGTCAAGAAGCGAGTTGACCACTAACCGCTATAAAATTGGTCCCGTCTCGTTCCTTAACGAGATTAGAAGAGAAGTGTGTGCTTGGGAAGAACTGGCTGTTATCTACTTCTTTACGCCAAGCTCTAAATTCTCTGATTACTGCGTGGCCTATGAAAAGTTCTTGTCTTGGCCTGAAAAAGTAACTAACTGACAGTTTCTCAATTCCAGAGGTCACTTCTAAACTCAACACGATGAGACCAGTTTCATTAGGACTATTGCATGCTGCTTAACTCAATAAACCTTGTTTTTTAACATGAAGGACTGGTTTAATGTGGCTTTAAGTGTATTTAAACGGCGAAGTTACCGGCTTTGAAATCCGCGAATGTCCGAGTGACACACAACAGTGACAATTAGCGATTTGTCATAAAATCACAAACCAATAACTTTAAGAAGTCTGTGCCATCCAACGATGATCCAAAAATGTGTTTTTTCAGCAGTAAACCCGATATTGCCCCGTTGAGTACTACAACAGTGTATAAATGTCGTCTAGCAGTCAACGGTCTCGTCAGGAATACCTTTTTCTTTCATTTGTTATGGCATCAAACTAAAGAGAACAAGTCTAATCGTCTACTCTAATCAGATCTTTAACAGCTTATAAATGAAAAATTCAAATGGATATTAAAATTCAAGACGGCTACTTTCGAAAGAAATCGCGAATGTCATTTCCTCGTGACAAAGCTTCAGATCAGAAGCAGATCAAAATTAAACACGGTACGTGTGGCATCCGGTTTTATTACAATGTTTCTTTGTTTCAGAATTGATCTTTGTTTTGCATATTTTTGTTGTAATGTTAAACATTAACCGTGGTTGGTCCGATGATGTCATGAATTAGATCTGTCGCAACAAAGATTTTGTAAATGTTACTCTGTGACCTTGTCAATGTAACAATAATGCTTTTACCTCATGCACTGTTGTGGTGCAAAATAATTTTAAAATTGAAACATTTTAAATAAATAACTAATTAACGGCCTCTCTCAATACAGCCAATAAAGCAGCCTGCTAACGTCTCCTATTTTGTTTAGCTGGCACGTCCTGCGTTTAACTATCATTCTGCACATGACACTGTTTGAATATAGTAGATCATCAATCTGAATCATTTGTGTAATACGTCCCAAACGGAATGTGTGCAAACAAAGTAATGTTATCGTGTTCCGTCAGGTTTCCTTAGCTTTCTCTGCACTCATTCTTGCCATCCTGTCGTACTCGTATCTCTGTTTCACAAATGTTTGTAAAAGCGATTGGTCAGCGGCGTTGTCCGGTTGCGGATTTTGCAGTATGGCGTACAACGAGTTCAGGACACTTTCAATCCTATCAGTTGCCTCCCACAGTTCCTCTGACGTAATACCCATGCACACGTGACCCCAGTCAGCGCTGACGTTAAGATGGTAGATAGGCGTGATGAAATTTACTGCTGGAGGATCGTATGGGTAGTTCGACGGTAACGTTATGCGTAATTTGAATGAGGACCCTGGAAATTAAGCATACAACGTGAAACAATTACTTAAAAGGACGTGGTACTCAGTTATGTCATTTTAAAACTAAATATAGCCTTACTCATGGGAGGCGCACCATATAGGGGGCTGGGAGGGGCTGTAGCTCCCCACTTTTTCCAGTGCTCCGGCGCCCATGGTCCATGGACGGTGCACCACAGGGGGGCTGGGGGCTAAAGCCCTTCCCCCATTTTTAAGTGCTGTGCCTCCCATGTTACTACTAGTTGACCCTATACTCCACGTTCCACTCTCAAAGTTTTTACCAAGTCAGTGGTGTGTGTTACACGGGGATGAAATCTTGAGAAAAAACTTGAAGCGAAATTAAACGCACGTACACTATACCTTCATATGGAGATCCAGGTGGACCAGGAAGAAGTGCAATCCAGTTATGGAGACTGTCGCCATCCGGGGTCACAGTTATGCCCCATGGTTTATTTTTCTGCAGGTGACTTAGCTCCTTAGATATCCTGGATATGAGGTAAATAAAGCAAACTAAAATTTAC
>NMRA01000613.1:207526-228350 GCA_002633005.1 Phoronis australis | reverse complement strand
CATTAATCTTAAAAGTAGAGAGCATGTCCATATCTCTCTTAAAGATTGAGAGGACTTTCATTCATTGAGATTGGCTGTCTTGAAATTCTTGGGAATTTTCTACGGTAAGAGTAGGCCTATGACTGTTTCGAGAAAGCTGAGATTTTTAAACAAGGAATCTCAGTAAAGACGCAAAATCTTAGACCCTTTAAGTGACCTAGAATCAAACTTCTTCAACGCATAGTACATGTGACAATTAGTCCATAGAAATGCTAACAGTGCAATGTTTAAATCAAGTAAAAAAACGTGTCTGAAAAACTCACCGTTTAGTGGACATTTCGTAACTCACCGACTGTCGATGCACCTATTCAGAAGTTCACTTCTATCAATTCAAGTATGTTGTAAAATTTCCCGCAAGTTCGAGTACATCAAAAACTCCCCGATGTCTGATGACTGTGTAAACTGAGAACAGCAAAAATAACTTTTGGGAAAATCCAGGCAGGGCAACTCAAGTTTGGGAAATTCCAGTCATCACTACAACTAAAATTTCCTGTTGTCACCGAAGGCAGTTGTACATGTAGCTCGACGACTGCTCGATCAACGCCGCTTTCAAGATGTCGGGAGAAAAGAAAAACTTGCAATTTTTCGTCCACGGATATAAAGGGAAAGTTTTAAACTTCTTCATCAATAAGGTAAATAACTAAAGTTCTTGCATGCACTGTATTGTTCATCATCGTGTAACCGCCATGTTGGATTGCTCTTCTTCTGTTTATCCACAACAGATATTTATCGGGGGATCTTTCCGTAAAACAAGCTACATGGGAGATGGCCCTTGGATGAGATATTTTAGCTTTGGGATAAGAAACTTAATTTTCGCCCACAATTCATCTTTCAGTCCAACCGTTCAATCCTTTCACGCCAGAAAAGGTTCGCCGACGGGAGGATCCTAACTCCTACCGTTAATTTCAGCGCTACCTATAGAAGTAAACTGAACTAATTCAGGTTTGAGGCGACGAGACGAGCCGTCCAGGCAATCAATCAGGTGAACTAATCTCGGTTCACAGTATTCTGCATAGAAGTGTGAAGGCGCTCAAAACCTTTGAACATTGGGTTTTACCCACTGAAAAAGCAATTCAAATTTTCAAGTTTAAAGATTCCGCAGTACGTGACACCAAGGTTTACTTACTCCTAGTGGATTTTTGTAAACACGACTTTTAAATGACATTTTCATAAATTATTTCATTTTGATCCTTTGCTAGCATCACGCTTACAAGACAGTTGAATATTCAGGTAGTATTCTATACAAGACACACAATACCATGGAGCCTTGTCACTAAGGAAAAATTTTTTGTTCTCGGTCTGATTAGGAAATAAACTGGCCTGTCATCGAATTTCATAACACCATTCTTAACTTTGAAATATGTTGTTTATTCTTCGAATATAACTTTGGCTTGTTTTCTCGCCGTAACCTTTCGCTTCGGGCGGCTGCCGATGAAATGCAAATGCTTCTGTTCGTGGTCACGATGTCTGTGGGAAAATCACATTTTGGAGGTTTCAAATAGCAGACTGCTCTTCACCGTTTTATCGTTGAAATGTAACTTTTGTAAATTACAGAATGACACTATTGACAAACTCATAAGCATGGTTGGGAAGGAGGTCGGTCTCAAATCCAAGGAAATGATATTGCTGTATGCAGGTACATGTAATCACTTAATATAGTAAACAGCATTTTCCCCTAAGTGCTATTTTATATTTTTAATAACAGCTGAAGTAAGCGACGTAGGCAGTATCTTTCACAATTACCACCATCTTAACAAGCGCGTACAGGGGAGGGGAAGAGCATGTTGCTAGACGACGTCATAAAAATGGTCATGTCAAATAACACATGTCAACGTTAAATAATTACTCTTTCACACCGTGAAAATATGACGAAATATCGAACAGCAGAATTGACGGCAAGATGTGTCCTATACACGGCAAAAGAGTTGTTTGAAGATAATGTTGTATTTTTATACCACGTCACTGAAAATTATTACTATAAGAGCAGTGTCACAGACATGGACCTTGTAATAATAATAATGTCATTTCGTACATGTATGCTTTCGGGGGTCGCGGAAAGCGAACTTCCAGAGCATTTGCTAGACAAAAACGTTTCCAAAAATCACGCTTCAGTCAGAAGGGGTTGGCTACCCATCTGAGAGCTTCAGTGCCGTCGCAGTCGGTTCCTTGTCGAAGTTAGAATCGAATTCTGCGCTTCAGAAGAACTGAGAGCTCGTCAGTGTTTGAGGCTATGCTTAGCACCCGAGTGGAGCCACCTTATATACCCTCCCCTCTGCTGGTGCCTTGTCATTTAATCTCAAAGTCAGACATATTAACGTATAAGCAATACTCTCAGATCAGTCTTCTCAATGAATCATAACTTATTTAGTCGACAGATGATTTGTTTATGGCAAATTTGAATAATGCGTATGGCAAATCGTTCAGGTAAACAGCTGGACTCAAATACGGCGAAAGACAAATACCTCGACGATTACGATATCTGCAACCTCAGTACTCTTGTTCTGGTCACCAGGGTGCACGGCGGGCATAAAATCAAGGCAGCTTTGGTTCCACGCGAAAGATCTGTGAGTCAGCGTTAAAGATGTCATATAATTATTATTGTACCGTAGGGGTTGTGCCCGTAAGTGCCAACCAATTCGTTTATTTTTTGCCCCCACATATTTATATGTGCATGGGTGCATATTACCGTCATCTCTGTTTGGGCGTCTGGCATCCGGCGTCCGGCGCCCGCCGCCAGTGTATCGCCTAAGCCCCTCACAGCTTGATGATAATCTGCAGATGTGTTCCTAAGAAGCTGATGACGGATGACGCCGAATTTCAGATGGATCCGACTGCCAGTGTGCCCCTAGTGGCAATTTAAGTTTTTTACGTTTGCCTCTGTATCTTTAAAGGTCCTCAACTAAGATGACGCTATCCTCCATTTTTCGGTTGGATTCGAGTTATTTCGCGCCACCCAGTGGCCATTTTTTATTATTTTCGAGTCTGTTTTGGCGTCCGCCCCTCCATCAACGAAACCACACTAAAGATGATTTTGAAAATTGGCATAAGCCCTTTATGTTCTTATTGTAAAGAGGACGGTTGACGATGATTTTTCAACTTCGACTACTATGGCGCCTCCTAGAGGCAGTTTTGTTTTTGCGTCCACAGCTGTATCTCCCACGGCACGATCTTTTTAAGTTTAATAAGTGTATTTATATGAAGTTGGCGACGACGACTTTCAGACGGATCCGACGAACACTGTGCCCACTAGTAGCAATTTTGTTTTCTTCTGTTTTCCTCTGTTTCTCTGAAGTTCCTTGATGGATTTTTATGAAATTTGGTGAATAGCATTCTATTAAAAACTATGAAATGTTCCCGTTTTCGGATGGATTTGACGTATTTTGCGCCATCTAGTGGCCATTGTCACTGTTTTCTAGTCTGTTTTGAGCGTCCGCCCTCGTTCCACCAAACCACTCCAAAGAGGAAAATTGGCGTTTTTGTTTCTACTGTGAAGAGGATGGCGGATGATGATTTTCGGACCACTCAGACTACCTCCTAGTAGCAGTCTTTTACATCCATGGTTGTTTCTCCCAAACTGTCTTCAGGATCTTTAATAAATTTCACAAGTGTACTTATGTGAAGTTGACAACTGACAACAACGACATTTGGATGGAACCGACTTCCACTGTGCCCTAGCCACCTCCTTAGTGGCATTTTTTTTGTCGTCTGTATCTTTGAAACTCGTTGGCAGATTTTTTTGAAATTTAATAAGTACATGTAGGCTTCTATTAGGGAGACAACGACGCCTTCTCGTTTTCGAGTAGATTTGATGTATTCTGTCCGACTCTTTAGCCATTTTGACACTTTTGAGTACTTTTTTTGACATCACCCTATCCGTCCACCAAACTGCACTAAGGATCATTAGAAAAAAAAACGAAGATGTGTTCCTGAAGAGAGGACGGAGGGTGACGTTGATTTTCGGACGTGTTCAACTACTCTGGCCCCTCCTATCGGCAATTTTTGCGTCCACGGCTGTATCTCCTTACCCTTAGCAAGATCTTCCTGAAATTTTGCAGACGTGTTCCTATGGAGGTGGCAACTGATGACGGCCAGTTTTAGACCTATCCAACTACAGCTGTGCTCCATGATGGAAATTTTATTTTTTACTTTTATTTCTGTAACTTCAGAGTTCCTTGATCCCTTTTCATGCAATTGGGCAAACTTCTATTATGAAGACGACATCATCTTTCCTTTTTGTGATGGATTCGACGTATTCTGTACCAACTATTGGAATTTTAATTGTTTTTAGTCGGCTTTCTTGTCTTCTGCTTCTTTATTTCCCAAACCACGCAGAGCATTATAAATTAGCAGGTGTGTTCCTACTGAGAGCATGACTGGTGTTGATTTTCAAACTGGTCTAGCTACTGTGGTGCAACATAGTGACATTTTTTGCATCAAAGGCTGTATCTCCTAAATCCCTTACAATATGTTTTTGAAATTTTGCAGTTGTGTTCTTATTTTAATAAAACTTGGCTGCAGATGGGTGGATTCGACTACTGCTGTGGTTCCTAGTGGCATTTTGTTTCTTTTTTAAGTTTTCCCTTGTATCTTTGGAGATCGTTGAGGGATTTTCATTAAACTTGGCAAATAATTTTGAGAGCCGATGATACCTTCCCATTTTTGGATGGGTTCAATGTATTCTGAGCCATTTAAATGCCATATTTATGATGCAAATATACACCCCTAAAAGCACATCGTTGCGGTGCCTTCGTGGGTGCATTTCAACGCTCAACGTTACTTTTGTTTTTATGTAGGCCTATTTACTGTAGTACGTCGTAAGACTCGAACACTTCGGATATTTTCGAAGTCTCAAAATTTGAGCAGGTGCGCCATCAAAGGCCTAGACATCTTAATACTATAGACCGGGCGCACGCGCTAAAGCAGCTGACAACTTGACGCCATATTGGAGAGTGTTGCTAGTCACGTGACACGGCTAATTGTGTAAACAAAAGGGGTAAATTGTTCTTTTCTAAGCGCGAAATCTATCAAATAAAGAGGCGGAAGATTGTGATTTTTTCCAGAAACATAAAAAACATGTGATGTCGCACTTACATGTACATGCGTTTTTTAAGTGTCAATCCGTCGACAGGGAAAATATCAAACTAATAGAAGATCGCAACCAGTGGCAAATTCTAGAATTGTCTGAGCCGATGCACGCTTGTTATCCACTGTGAGCGTTTTATTGTTCTCGTTTTTTCAAGAGAATCCAGTAATATCGCGCAAATTTATCATTTAATTCGTGTCGCTCGATGCAAATACATTATATCCAGGAGACGTGCTGTTCACTTGGGACGTATTTTTGTTGTGCCCCAATAAGCCTTAGGTTTCAGTATTGAAAATGACCCCGGGTAACAACGTAAAATTAAAATACGACCCAGGTCGCATTTAATGGGGTCTAAATTTTATATGAACTACTGTAAAACATGACCTCATTGGAGTCATATAGATAAATGACAGGTTTTTAAAGCTCATTAGGGCGTTCTCCCGTTCCGTGACATTTATACCAGACGTACAGCGGTTGTGTTCCTGTGACAGTCTTAACTTCGATTGTACATGTACAGTATAGTTGGGCTATTTTGGTGATTCAAAAACTGTAAGCACGACCAGTATTTGATGGAGAATTCAGAAATGTCATTGGTTTATGTTCAAACATTTTATAACTTAACTCATGTTTAACACCACAGCCCAGTGAGTCAATAAGATATGACCTTATAGGAGATTAGAGCAACTAATTGCCAGAATGGACTTACATTTAATCAGTCGTCGGTGTAAGATATTGGCTACAGCGGTCATCCGCTCTCTCTTGTGCATCGCTCGGGATTGCCAACGGACAAATGTTCTTATCTCACGCACGACATTCCCCTCTCATGAATCTGAAGTCACCCCCGATCAAGCAACAGGCAGTTTTGTAGTATCCCCACACCATGTAATTATGTGTTCAAAAGAGATCAGCCCCGCCCCCACACATTATTTCGAACCGTTCCTATCCACCCCTGCCCTTGATATACGTACTGCACGTCCCTCGGCCGCCGAGAAATTTACGTGTAGAATAAATTCTTCTCCCACGCACGCTTGGCCTCAGTTCTCACGGTTCCAAATTTGACTTTTATAGTAAGAAAACTTGGCTGCGATAGGCAGATTCTTAGCATGTGCCAAATATTTTGGATTAGTCTTCATGCAGTTCTGTAGTCAGATATTATAACCTGGCACGAGCAGTGTAAAAAGGGCCAGTTGCCAATTTGGGCAACTGAACGACGGATTGTTCGAAAAATTGTAATTGTCTTCGCTTCAGCCCAGCTTCCCACATTATATTCCTGGTCTGCACGCCGTTCAATATTTTCACTCCCTAACTGCGGCATATATTGAAATAGCAAGATTTCCCTTGCCGCGCGTTACTCAGGTGACCCCAAGACCTAAACATCCACGTATCGAACATTGTTGAAAGATCGCCAATTGCGGGTATCGTGTCTCCTAATCTCAACCCCTGCGGAGGAACCCATAGTGGCGGATTTAGAGGGAAGCCAAGACCCCCCTAAAATTCTCCCAGATTCCATTTGGCAGTCCGGGGATGCGAAAGTCCGACGTGCAAAATCCTGCCTAATACATGCGCCCACCCAGGGGGGTCGGGCTCCGGGGGCTCGAATGAGCCCCCCCCCCCCATTTGACGAAGTGGGCAAAAAGGTCCTTCTTAGAGAAACAAAAAGTCCGAGGAAACGAGACAAAAATCCACAGGAATTCTTCACGAATGCACAATGCACGGGGTTGAACCTAGTACCCCGTTTCTTAGTACTCGTCTTCTTGTTCAAGTAAAAGGTCCACATGATCGCGAAATTCGAGCCCCCCCCCCTCTATATTTTAGGTTGGGTGCGCGCATGTGATCCTCTGCCTTGCCCCCCCCCCCAAATCAAAATTCTGGATCGCCTCTGGAACGGGACGGGTTTTCACGGACGTGAGGTCATTTTTTCATGGGTCAAAAATTCTTCTCATTAAATTATGAACCTGTGAAAAAAACTAACACGGGGTCATTTTTCACGGAGTCATTATTTAATGCTACACTGACTCGGTTGGGTATATTTCCACTCGGTTTCGAGTGGGAAATTTTGCATTTTGGGTATAAGTCGGGTGCGCAATTCAGTCGCACCGGTTTGGTTACAATGCACTTTACTTTTTTGCGCAAGTTTTGAGTCACAAAACAATGAGCTCGTAAGGAAGCAGTACAAATCCACAAAATTTCCAATATCAACTTTAACATAAGTACACATTTTACAGGGATATGTTTGTTTTAATCCAACAGAAGAAATCTGACTTTGGAATACTTATTAAGAAATGAGTTTTTAAAGCAGTATATCTTTCAACAGAGAATACATTATTCACTTACACATAGATAGGCCTAAACTGATTTCGATGGCTACCGAGTAGGCTCGGGGATGTCATTTTTCAGAACAAGTACAAATGATTGTCATTGATACCAAATATTTGCTTAAGTACAATTAACAAACAGCATCATCATTGGATAACAGCATATGGTGGTCAATAATTATTTTTTAATTGATCTTATATGGTCTCAATCACAAACACTGATGGTGTATGGAAACAACGCATAATCGCTCCGCTTAAACAATGGTGGCAGAACATAAAAACCTAGTGGCAACACCTCTTTACTCCATGGCCGAACCAAAAAACCCATGACTCAAAGGCAGGACCAAAAAACTTAACTCTTTGACTGCAAGCATAACACTGCGAGTCCGCCGATTTTCTGACTGATGCCGTAGGGCTCCCAGTGTTTTCCGCCATTTTTGTCTTGTTACACTCTCCAATATGGCGTCATATTGACAACGCAAGCTGCCGTAGCTGAGTGGCGCACGCCCGGTCTATGTGATGTCTATGATCAAAGGGTTCCGCGTTTTCCTGGAGTTCTACGGTTTGTGCTCGTCGTGGAAACCCCGTGTCAAGGATGACCTTGGTCTACACGACGTTCCTCTTGTGGAAACGTTACTTACGGAAGAATATTTGGGGGGTTCGCAAACTTTGTGGTGACATGGAGAGATGCTTTGCGCCACCTGACACTTTATCTAGTAGGCCAGCACTCCGCTTCTATGCTTCGGTTTTTAAATAAGTTCTATGGTAAGAGTGTTTCGTGATAAAAAAATATTCTCCAAACGTTAAACAGCTTTCGACCTGCACACCAAAGGCTAACACATCTTACAAAACTCACATCGAATTTGAAAGTCTCTTGACAGCATGTGAGCTACATCGGTCAATGACTTTTTGCCAGACGCGTCATGATATCATTCCAATATTGCTATAACGTTTATTACTTTTAGAAAGTGCACTCAGGTCTGACTTACACGCGTACCCTTTTTCGTTTTGTATCCTGTAAGTTCTTTTTGCTCAAAAGGGCTTACGCCTACTTACATGTAGTTCCATAATTTTCGCTCTCAATCGAATATATCGCTATCAAGCACTAATTCGTTATAAGCTCTGCCACAATTATTTTTCAGCCATCGCCAATTCGCTACAGCCCGAAACCGTGTATAATATCAGATGAAGATACAGATAACTGTAAGCGTGTAAAAATGCCTTGTGGGCACGCGATTGGTAAGTCTCTCTCTGTTAAGCTCTGTCACCAGGTGACGTGACCGTCTCGTCCAAATGCCACCTAGCTTAAGTCGCAAATAGTCGTTGTGCAAGTTATTTGTATAACATGACGTTAAAATTAACAGTCGGTTGGTTTTCACGTACAGAAATATCTTTGATTCTTAGGTCCAGTCCTGTCTGGTAAAGAATTGTTTATTCGCAACGTCTGTGTAAACAATGGCTGATTGGATAGACTTGAACTTCGTCAGTCCCCCCGGGTTAATGGGCCAAGACATCTGATTCATTTGGTTCTCGATGACGGGATCATTCTTACAGCCCAGTCAATTGCCTTACACGGTTGACCTGTCAAATCGTCAAAGACAAACAAACATAGCCATGCTAAAATAAGTGCAGAAATCCTGAAGGATTGGAAAAATATTCGTCAAAATGAAATGTGCTGATGCTTAATGATTTTATTGCATATGAGATGATGAATTAATTCCAGTTCCAGGCGAGCTGAAGGCGTTTTGTCGACATAAGCTGAAGAAAGGGGAGTACGTGTTCAAGTGCCCTATTGAGACGTGCAAAACGGAATGGAAATATAGCACCATTCGCAGATACGCTTATCTTTCTGAAGACGAGATGCGAGAATTTGAAATAAAGATATCAGAGAACTTTGTCAAGAAACATTTAGGTAAACAAAACGACGTGTAGAAACTTAGTTTGGTAGTTCAAGATATAGATAGCAATAGTCTTGAATCCAATCTGGTGTACATCTTTGAAAAATGGTTCTTTGTTGATCATAACGAACGTTAATTAGTGTATTTAATTTATATGATTACAAAGAGCCGGTTTTTACAACCTTACCTGTGTCAAAACAAATGATAAGCGGAGCGTTTGTGTCTTCACCTTTACGGCGGTGGAATTACGCTTGAGCTCCGTTCCTAAACATGTATTCATCATTTCTTACGAAGTCAAACAAACTAAAATTTAATAGAAATGAGCTTGATGTACGTGTCAAGGTTTTCGTTCAATTTTACGATAACTTTTTTTAATGTGAAGGAGAAATCCTGGCTGAGAAGCAAGTATTTTCTAGATATACAAAAAACAAACTGCAAAAACTGTCAGCTATAACGGCTTTATGCTTGTAAATATTTTTCAAACAATATCATGGGATTCAGTCATGGCTAACAAGCCATGTAGAGGACTTAAAGATATTTTAAAGGAACATGAAAAAATTTACAGTCTTCCTTGACATCCAAATCTGGTCCACTAAGAGAAGTCGAATAAGCAAGAACCTATAAAAGATTCGTGCACGATTTTAGACCAATCTCTCTGTCGCTTTAGGAGACATTGGTTCCTGTCCAAGTTGTGAATCGATCTGTCTTCGAGATGACGAAAAAGCCCAGCGTGTGCCATGCCCTCACTGTGTGACGGAGCAAGGAAAGCCTTACTTCTTTTGCTGGGACTGCTGGTCACCTTGGAAAAGCGGAGCCAAGGATGTCTTCTGCGGCAACGAAGGATGTGACGCAGCCGATCCACGTCTGGAAATTTTGCAGCAAGCTGAACTCGTAGAAGTTCCCACTGGCAGAAAATTTAAAAATGCCCAGACGTGCCCCAGAATGAGAGCTTGCATCAACTGCGGAACTCTTAATTATTTCGAAGGTGGCTGTAAGCGGATACCATGCAAAGCATGCAAGTTTGAGTTCTGTCTCATTTGCGTGAGACCGTTCACATCCAAGCAGGGTCGAGGCGAGTGTGGGTACAGCGTTACGTGTACCACTGCTCCGGTGCAAGCGTCGATTGTCACGAAGAGAATTTCAAAATTTTTTGCTTAGACTGCATTAGTTTCAACTCGTAGAACATTTAATNGCTGCAAGCATAACACTGCGAGTCCGCCGATTTTCTGACTGATGCCGTAGGGCTCCCAGTGTTTTCCGCCAGTTTTGTCTTGTTACACTCTCCAATATGGCGTCATATTGACAACGCAAGCTGCATGTAGCTGAGAAGCGCGCCCGGTCTATGTGATGTCTATGATCAAAGGGTTCCGCGTTTTCCTGAAGTTCTACGGTTTGTGCTCGTCGTGGAAACCCCGTGTCAAGGATCACCTTGGTCTACACGACGTTCCTCTTGTGGAAACGTTACTTACGGAAGAATATTTGGGGGGGGGGGTTCGCAAACTTTGTGGTGACATGGAGAGATGCTTTGCGCCACCTGACAATTTATCTAGTAGGCAAGCACTCCGCTTCTATGCTTCGGTTGTTTAAATAAGTTCTATGGTAAGAGTGTTTCGTGATAAAAATATTCTCCAAAAGTGAAAAAGCTTTCGACCTGCACACCAAAGGGTAACACATCTTACAAAACTCACACGAATTTGAAAGTCTCTTGACAGCGTGTGAGCTACATCGTTCAATGACTTTTTGCCAGACGCGTCATGATATCATTCCAATATTGCTATAACGTTCATTACTTTTAGAAAGTGCACTCAGGTCTGACTTACACGCGTACTTTTTCGTTTTGTATCCTGTAAGTTCTTTTTGCTCAAAAGGGCTTACGCCTACTTAGTTCCATAATTTTCGCCCTCAATCAAATATACATGTATCGCTATCAAGCACTAAATCGTTATAAGCTCTGCCACAATTATTTTTCAGCCATCGCCAATTCGCTACAGCCCGAAACCGTGTATAATATCAGATGAAGATACAGATAGCTGTAAGCGTGTAAAAATGCCTTGTGGGCACGCGATTGGTAAGTCTCTCTCTGTTAAGCTCTGTCACCAGGTGACGTGACCGTCTCGTCCACGGTTGGCTCACCTAGAAATGCCAAACAACATGCCATACAAGTGTGTGCAAAGTATTGTCTTACGAAGTAAATGCCACCTAGCTTAAGTCGCAAATAGCCGTTGTTCAAGTTATTTGTATAACATGACGTTAAAATTAACAGTCGGTTGGTTTTCAGGTGCTGAAATATCTTTGATTCTTAGGTCCAGTCCTGTCTGGTAAATCATTGTTTATTCGCAACGTCTGTGTAAACAATGGCTGATTGGATACACTTGGACTTCGTCAGTCCCCCCCCGGGTTAATGGGCCAAGACATCTGATTGGTTCTCGATGACGGGATCATTCTTACAGCCCAGTCAACTGCCTTACACGGTTGACCTGTCAAATCGTCAAAGACAAACAAATGAGTGGAGAAATTCCGGAGGATTGGAAAAACATTCGTCAAAATGAAATGTGCTGATGCTTAATGATTTTATTGCATATGAGATGATGAATTAATTTCAGTTCCAGGCGAGCTGAAGGCGTTTTGTCGACATAAGCTGAAGAAAGGGGAGTATGCGTTCAAGTGCCCTCTTGAGACGTGTAAAACGGAATGGAAATATAGCACCATTCGCAGATACGCTTGTCTTTCTGAAGACGAGATGCGAGAGTTTGAAATAAAGATATCAGAGAACTTTGCCAAGAAACATTTAGGTAAACAAAACGACGTGTAGAAACATAGTTTGGAAGTTCAAGATATAGATAGCAATAGTCTTGAATCCAATCTGGTGTACATCTCTGAAAAATGGTTCTTTATTGATCATAACGAACGTTAATTAGTGTATCTAATTTATATGATCACAAAGAGCCTGTTTTTACAACCTTACCTGTGTCAAAACAAATGATAAGCGGAGCGTTTGTGTCTTCACCTTTACGCGGTGGAATTATGCTTGAGCTCCGTTCCTAAACATGTATTCATCATTTCTTACGAAGTCAAATAAACTAAAATTTAATAAAAATGAGCTTGATGTACGTGTCAAGGTTTTTGTTCAATTTTACGATAACTTTTTTTTAATGTGAAGGAGAAATCCTGGCTGAGAAGCAAGTATTTTCTAGATATACAAAAAACAAACTGCAAAAACTGTCAGCTATAACGGCTTTATGCTTGTAAATATTTTTCAAACAATATCATGGGTTTCAGTCATGGCTAACAAGCCATGTAGAGGACTTATAGATATTTTAAAGGAACATGAAAAAATTTACAGTCTTCCTTGACATCCAAATCTGGTCCACTAAGAGAAGTCGAATAAGCAAGAACCTATAAAAGATTCGTGCACGATTTTAGACCAATCTCTCTGTCGCTTTAGGAGACATTGGTTCCTGTCCAAGTTGTGAATCGATCTGTCTTCGAGATGACGAAAAAGCCCAGCGTGTGCCATGCCCTCACTGTGTGACGGAGCAAGGAAAGCCTTACTTCTTTTGCTGGGACTGCTGGTCACCTTGGAAAAGCGGAGCCAAGGATGTCTTCTGCGGCAACGAAGGATGTGACGCAGCCGATCCACGTCTGGAAATTTTGCAGCAAGCTGAACTCGTAGAAGTTCCCACTGGCAGAAAATTTAAAAATGCCCAGACGTGCCCCAGAATGAGAGCTTGCATCAACTGCGGAACTCTTAATTATTTCGAAGGTGGCTGTAAGCGGATACCATGCAAAGCATGCAAGTTTGAGTTCTGTCTCATTTGCGTGAGACCGTTCACATCCAAGCAGGGTCGAGGCGAGTGTGGGTACAGCGTTACGTGTACCACTGCTCCGGTGCAAGCGTCGATTGTCACGAAGAGAATTTCAAAATTTTTTGCTTAGACTGCATTAGTTTCAACTCGTAGAACATTTAATTTCAATTAGTCTGTATTAATTAGTTTTACACTAACCAGTTGTACCTGTAGATGGTAGACAATTTGCTTGCCGAATACTCCATGGTCGTACGTGTACTTGTACTAATGGTGAAACTCGCCTGCAGCGATAAGCAGATAGCAGGATGGGAGTGTATTTTTCGAAAACGAAGAAATTGTCTTAACACTTGTGGACACGAAATATAAATATTTTATTGCATTATTGTTACGATGTCAAAGACATACCTGTGTGATTGTTCACTTCGTGCAGCTCAATAAAGGACATTTTGAAGGTGGCATCAAATCTGCCATCCTTATCGTTGAACAAATATGGTCAAATATCGAGAGTAATGTTAGGTTACAGCGACCAAGGGCAACGTTGCTCTCCGGCGATATTCTAACATGCTCCACGGGGGGGGGGTCAATCAATATTTTTCATCATACGACTCTACAGTTTCTTTCCTCTGATTTCGTTAATTTTTTACAGGCACTGCCGTGTTTTTCCTGGTTCAGTTGCTACCTTCTGGGCGTTAGCTTTGTGTGAATGCGGTCATTTTTTAACGTTTCTACTGTACCTGTGTAATTGATGAGATCATAACTAGCATAGATATACCTCTTCCTCAAATGCTGGACAACACCTAATTTGTGAAGTGATTGCACCATGTTTTAGACCATGGGAGGACAGGAGTATCGGTGATTGTATGAAATTGCGTATTTTTCGTGAGGTAGACCAAGCGAGTCACCCAACTTATCTTGTTGCAAAACGTGCGTGTGTTATTTTACCTAACGCACGTGAATAATCGGAATGATGGTTCACGTCAATAGACATATATACAGATTATTAAAGTACATGTAGGTTATCCCTCATGCATAGGAATACTACTGCCATATCATATAGAGAATTTATTTCATCTGGCAATGTCCCAACGAGACCGAAAGTCGAGTTGGGACATTCCCAGATGAAATGAATTCGAGATAGGATAACGCAGTTGTATTCCTATATATGTGGGATAACCTGTTTATCCTAATATATGAACTTATGTGCGTCATCGTGGCAATGCCTTGTTGCTGTGTGCTCCGGCTTGTTGTTATATGATGTCATATGTGTGCCAAGCAGGGTACCCAAGCCGGTTAAGCGACGAGACAATCTGTCAAAGTGTTGAATAACCAGTAAAGTTTTATTTCATAATAAATTGATCAGAATTTTCAATTTTTGAAATATACACTGAGCCATTCAATAATATCAAAAGTTTGTTGGAAACTTAGAAGCAATCCATCCGGGAATATAAAAATTGAAACATTCCCCGAACCGAGTTGTGCAGCAGAGGGTGTCGTTTTAGCTTCGATGAATATCTTAGTTTTCTTCATCTATTTTCGTGTCTTAGCTTCTGAACTGTAAATAGTAATAGAAACATTTCCCCGTGATGATCACAGCATTGGACAATTACTGTGGAAACTGCGCTGATTTGCAGAACTTATGATGACCCAGATTGAAACTTCAGCGAGGCCCAATAATAGCCGCTTCATTACCGAGCCTCGGAATTTTCATCAATTAATCTTTTCTGTTTTTAGAGAAGTAAAACTGTTTTCCAGGAGCGACTCCTTGACTTAATGATTTAGGTGACCCAAATGAATGATCTCAATCAAATCTGGCGTTGCACTCGCGAATTTACTTCACTAGGAGACTGCTCGCCAACCGTAATACGTTGTATACATACAGTGTATTGGCTCTACTTTCCCGTATTAAATAGTATACAGCATCCATATTTTCACGTATATGGGATAAGTGACAATATCCGTCTTGCCTGGTATTTCGCACGTGGTCAGTTGGTCAAGATAACATATTTAATGCCAAGTTCCGATTCGTCGCAATAGTCGCATGATTTTATCGTACCCATTCTATATGTATAAAGTAGGCCTAGGCCAGCATTTGAAAATCCGACCTTGTTATTATCAAACATCATGATTAAGGCACTTAGATGTTTTTCTCGAACTTTAAACAATATAGGCAATAAATCACCGTGTACGCTGCAAGGAGCACGCAGGCTATATTATACCCCGATGAAAAGTTACTCATGGCCAAATACAGCAAATAAAAATCGAATACAACATGCATATTAACACAAATTGAGTTATGATTAGCACATGGCAATGACTCAGGAGACAGTTTAATCTGTCGCGGTTCACTCGAGATTTCTTCATCGGTTGTCAAGTCTGTTGACGAATAAAAATTCCAAGGTACAAAAGTCTTGCGAATTCCAAAGAGTATCTTCCCATGCTACGTTTTCCATATATATCACATACAAGGCAGCCTTGTCCCCAAGCCTCAAGATGGCGCTGGCCGGTTTAGCCACTTGAAGCTTGACGAGGAGAAATTTTCTTGTGAGAATTCTGACATAATTTTACGAAAAGCGCTGGAAAATAACGAGTGACATTAAGTTATATCACCTCGGAAATTTGCTATAGTGCAACAAAAAATAAAAAAATGGAGCGGTATTTATGCAACAACTTAGGTTTAGATCAATGAAAATTTGATGTATTGTAATTCAAAACAGGAGAGGTTCTATGGTGCTTCAAATAAAACAGAATTGATAACAAATACGCAAGTACCTTTTATTTCAAACACCACTAACGAAAACAGAGCCTTTTTCTTCCGTATCACCAATTGTACAAACAACTACGCTTGTGAAAATAGTTAAAATTTGCCTTTGAATCTTGTTCCGCATCTGGAAAAATACTTAAATTTGCCACGAAAGTAAGAACAAGAATCTTCAAGAAATAGTATTTAAATATTCACAGATTCGAGTATTTGAAGGTTTCTTTTGTCGCTCTTGTCAGTGGTGAAAGTCATCTACGGCCAATCAACGCGCATCAAGCCTCAAATGGCTAAACCATAGACACCATAATGACGTCTATGGGCTAATCCGATCAACGGCATTTTGAGCCTTGGAGACGAGAGCTTCGCTCAGTTTCAGACTTCTCTTTTTTGCCTAACTCGTGTGACGTCAATTTGTTAAATACTTTGTGGTTATTGCGTGCTGCGATAAAGTTAACGGCGACCAAAAAATGGAGTTGGAATTCGTCGTCAAATTGATCTTAATTCTTGTTGACAAGCTTCATTAAGAATATATATAGAAAAAAAAAGATTCACTGAAGAAAGTAAGCGTTCTTTAAGTGACATTTTTACCTATAAAATATTTTTGATTTGACAAGGTAAAGCTTATTTGGTGGGCGGATTTGGTCTGCCGCCCGTTTAAAATACACGAGATGAGATTTTTTAAGGTGATATATATGTTTATTGATGAATACACAGAGCATACATGTATAAGGCCAACCCAGAATTCGCGAAGCATTATATCTGGTTTGTAGACACTTCATTGATAAAAGTAGTTTACATAGAACTATATACACTGTACATGTAAGTCGTATCTTATTATACATGCAAGTATTCAAATACTTAGATATGCTATTACGAACATATTAAAAACAAAAACATATACAGATACGGAAATCAGAATCAACAAGATTTATAAGCGATACACACAAATTTGCTAAAAGTGCTTAAAAGGAATTCATTGACAAAAATGTCGAATTTTAGACTACCATTTAATAATAATGTAACTTTAGTAGAGATATTATTATAAGAATTGAAAGCATTTACAATCAATTGAATTTTAATGAGTGCACGAAAGAGTACGTGAGTCTCTTGGGTATTCGCCAGAACACCACTTCTACCCCCCCCCCCTCCCCAGGCCCCAAAGATACCCTGTTCTACCTCAAATAACTGCAGGTATTTTGAAGACAACATAAGACAAGATGGCTGATAGTAAGAAGATCGACAAGAAGAGGGGTCTTAGACTAAACTTACTGACCCGGAAAGGAAAAGAAGAAGGAAGTACATGTAAATAAAAGACATTAATTTGGGTACCGAGTCCTGGGAGTCTCACCAGGTGAACTATTGCCCATGGGTACCAAGCTGGCCAAGCGATTGTTTTACGTATTTGTACTTGTTTATTTCGGTTATCTTGGAATTATTGGCACATGACGACAATAAACTCTCGTCTGACCAATAAACCAGTGGTCCAAGAAGTCACTGATAAAAATGTTTGTGTGAAAGTTGCTCCCTACTTGCTTGTTTAGTAGCCAACCTTATAAAAACAAGTCCACCGGTCGTTGATAGAGTGTATGTCTGCATGTATTTCATATTTCTGCAATGAGATCTTAATGTGCTAGGAGGCCAAATTGCGGAAAATGGTTCAGAGTTAAGAACAAGCTTTCTCTCCAGGTGTCACTGCCCTTTGAATGTTCATGGCTTTTTTGCAATTGGCTGCAATGTTATATTACGTATTTTTGCATACTTATTATAGATATTTAATCTATCCATGTCAAGATCTGATTTCGGCAGTTGTTCACTTTTGGAGACCATTCTCTGAATCACACTGGTTTCAGGGATCACACTAATCAAGTATAATTACGTAGAGTCCACATTTGCCCAGCCTTGTCTTGGTGTGCGTTGAACTTACATGTAGCAGAGCAACAAGAAATAATTTGATCCATACAGGTACATGGAAATGTATAACCATAGTCAAGTTTCATATGCAAACACATGTATATAAATATACAGCTGAAATGTCGACCAATTCTGTTTGGAATAAAGTCTGTACGTTGTCCAAAACCATCACAGAGCAACTTGGTATGACTTTGCGAACACCAGCACCAAGCCTGCCTAATATCCACACCATAAACTCTCTATAAGCTTTGTGGCAGTTTTGTTATGATCAACATCGTCTTTGAACTCCAGAACATCACTTCTATCATTTGCTATCTCCAAAACACATTTTATTCAACACCACGTATTCTGTATTTGGAAAAAATTTCGAGTCGATTTCATAAAACACGCTCGATTCTCCGAAAGACGCTTTTTACACGGTCGTTTTATATAGAATTGAGGTTACAAAACACTGAGGAATGATTTTTAAGTAATAGTAAAGTTACAAAATAGGACTTAATTATATTTTAAACAGGATTGAATTCATTAAATAGAGTTGAATTTACAAAACTGTTGGTTTCCTTTTTTCACAAATTTTACCCTTTCCGCCTTCCACAGTCAGGACTCAATTACCATCAAATAGTACGGAATGGATGTTGCTTAAAGCCGCTATTGTTCTGTTTACATCAAAGGGCGCATTTTCCGTATAAAGCTAATTTATACCATAACATTAACCTCGAATGGCAGATACAACCGTGTAATAAACCATAAAGTTATCTCACTAGTGAGATAACATTTTGGTGGGAAACCGAGGCCGGATTCGAACCCGGGCCTAAAGAGTTGCGAGTCGCCGACTTTACCACCTCACCACTCAGCGGCTGACGTCATCGAACGTGAAAATAGAGTACTTAAATGAGCACGTGCAACAACCGCATGTTCAGCAAAGGGCATTGTACCGACATTTGTACGCTATGAAAAATAAGAATCATAATTTCCTAAAAAACGATATTTTAATTCAGTGAAATTTTTCTCTCGTGTTCTCTCACTTGTAAATCACCGATCTCCAATTTGAATACAGGTGTCGTGTCGTCGGGATCATTTGACTTGAGCATTATAGTCAGTTACTAGTGGTAACCTACTTTAGCAGACACGATATATTCCCGGTGGAAGCTTAGCGTGATAAAATGTGTAGTAAGCTATAACAGTTGCTAAACCTCAATTTATAGATTCACTTTATTTCTATTTTGTTTTATTTTTCAATTGGATTTGAGTAGGAGCATTATTTGACAAAAATATTTCGGCTTTTCTTAAAAGGTCACGACCTCAGACCCCGGGCCTCTGACATAGAAAGTAGTTACAAAGCCGAGGCGAGTCGAGAGAGGTAGATCGATTCATTGCAATGTTTCTCGTTCAGTATGTGGTACAAATAGATTATTACATGTTCTCCGGCGTTATCCCCCTCATCTAGAGCCCTCGTGGATTTTGGAGAATTATCACCCTCGGGGCTAACGCCTCACGTGCTATAATTCTCCAAAATCCACTCGGGCTCTAGATAACGGGGGATAATGACTTCGCCATGCAATAATCTATATGTATTGCGTCTATGGCTTGTCATGCCAAATAAGGAGACGTGATTCGCCTTGTGGAGGAAAATTGCTCTTTTTGAGATTTGAAACTAAAGCAAAAGCAGTACGAATAATCCCTAAAAAATACCTGGTGAGCAATTTGGCTTCTGTTTTAGTAGCAGGGAACCACTTTGAATAATACAATTTAGTTTGTATTTGCGTCTCACGCCTCTTTAAGAGCTGAGTATTGGTATCGGTGGAACTGCTACGCTTATTTTACTAACTTAGGGTTCGTGTTTCCAATTAGAGTGTTCGTAATTTCCATCGTGCACGAGTATGTAGTTCCTAAAATATCTCAAATCATTAAACACGTGTTGCAGCCATCAACGCACGTGCACGTTCTGACGCATTTAAATACAAATACAATAATCACACTGATTAATAATGATCATAACAGACACTTGAAGAGAATGCACCTACTATCAAGTGCACCATACAGACCGGTGTTGTGGTGTTTGCACACAGTGAATAACGAAGGTAAGACGACAGTTTTTAATGTTTGCAGCGAAACTTCAAAGGTGCATAAATACACCGAAGATTGTATTGATTAAAACTGTGGAGCTTACAATGTTGAGGCGGTGTCGCTAAAAATTAGAGTCTGGCACAGCACAGTTGTTAAAATTTGCACTCGTTATGTTAGTCAGCCAGCTAGAGGTATCAATACTATCGTCAAAATACAAATAGGAATCAGTCTGTAAACCAACCCTCACACAGGGTTTTAATTCCGCACATTGAAAGTAGGGAATATTATAACATCAAGATCAAAAGAAATCTGCAGTGCTACAGCACTCCAAGCAGAAATGACCAACCTGGCGGAGATATTCGAAAGAAATGGCTACCCAAGGGATTTCATCGAGTCGGCTTTAACACCGCAGAGAAAAGAGAAAGTGGCAGAAGAACGCCCACTGCAGACTATGTGTTTACCGTATATACCCGGAATAACCGAGAAGCTAGGACGCATACGTAAAGAATTTAAAATAAGAACAGTATACCACAGCTCATTCATACTGAGTCGGCGAGTGACAAAAATCCAACCAAGAACTGGCATGGGAAAAAGGAAAACGTCATCTATGAAATCCCATGTGAGTGTGATGAATCATATATCGGTGAAATATTAAGACCACTGGAGATGAGAATTACTGAATATAAAAGGTGTTGTAGAGAGGGTAATACTTTATCAGGGGTAGCAGAGCACATGTGGACGAATCTACACAATGTCCAGTGGAATAACATCCGAATACTAGACAGTGAAACAGGTTGGACCAAGAGAAAGATCAAGGAAGCCATGTACATGAAAGTACAAGGCAATGTCTTCAGTCAGCCAAGCAAACATCCAAGTAACGCCTGGTTCAGTCTACTCAGAAAGGTTTAAGTATAATTAAATTCCCTCTAAGTAAATGGATGACTCCG
>NMRA01000613.1:160785-206884 GCA_002633005.1 Phoronis australis | reverse complement strand
TGACATTCAAAAATTTCGACTTTCACTAAAACAAGAGTGGAGTACAGTAACAAATTTAATGATTCTCATCAAGATTTAACAAACTAGACTTCTATTAACATTTCATTAACAGTGATTAATTGCAGAAAATAAAATGCACTTCCTAAAATACACTAGTTCCTTAAAATAAGTGAACATAAGTGAAATATCAAAATCTTAAAAACCAGAAACATTTCAAAAATCAGTTCATCAAGTGTCATGCGTACAATGCACTGAAAACTAAATGAGGCTAATTATATATTCATTATTTGCATCGTTCTCAGTCTATGACAATTATGCGATAACTGAGGGAGCAAAATGGAATGTACAAACAGAGAAATCACTACCAAATCATGAAACACAACCAAAGAAAATGTGATTACATAGCCAGGAAGGACTACAACAAAAGTCAACGTTTCAACAGCAAACTTTTTCAACTAAAATTACAGCAATGACACCAAGAATAACAAATCACTTAATATGCAAAATCCAAGAATATCCGCTGAGGCAAAAGCATAACATAAAACGTAACAGGTAACTAAAAGTTTATCGACAATGGCCACAGGTCTGATTTTGGAAAGTACAATCCTTATGCTAGAATTAGTGCCTAGAATCACCTATAATTGTTTTCAACCTTAAAAATGTCAATTTAAAAGTCAAAGTTTTGTTTTGCTGACAATCATAACAGTAAATCCAATACACTCCATGGTGCGAACAAGTTTCACTAAAAGTAACCCTAAGTACAACCTGGTTATACGAGATGGAAATTAGAAAACTTAGACCTTTGACCACAAAAATTTCTTTTTCCTTTAATTTAAAGCTACTGAACTTCATACACATATAGAGCCTTTCATACTAACATCGACGCGTCGAAGTTTTTGGGAGTTAATGTCAGTATGAACGCTTAAACTTTGGTCCTGAAAGGAAGTTAACAGCGCCAGTTAACTTCGCACTAAACAGGTGGATTTAATTGCTTAGCTTCAACGCTGCCACGCAGTATAAACGATCAACTTCAGTCCTATCAAAGTTATTGCCAGGGGCCACTGTTATTAACAATTGCATAGTAGTGTGATGGCTAATAGTTGCTTATACCTTGCTATAATAATAACCAATCAATTTACAAATAAGTTTTATGTCAATTAACACATGTAAATGTTCCCAAGTTGTCACATCTTAGCCTGCAGTGCTACCTTGCGATACCTTCGATCACGACAGCGTCACCTACTGTTTACTTCGAAGTTCATTAACTACCGAAGCCAGAATGAACGGTCCAGTTAACTTCGCAGTGTACGCCGATGCTCTGCTCAGACAAGAGTTAAGTTAATGTGAAAGGGCCCTATGGTAGACCACGAGCCACTTAATCTTCTTTAGCTGGATCTGCTCGCTTAGCTTCACAGGCAAATAATCCATGTTTTGTGACTACAAACGCGCGTTTCTGAGCTCAGATAACTGAATTCATAGGTTCATGAGCTGCAGTTCGTAAGTGCGTACATTGCGTTGTCTGGGTAGCCTTCCTTATCCAACGATTGTTAAAGGCACACTCTGCAATAAAAACAAAAAAATTTAATAACAGACGGGTAAAAGCTATCAGTATAAGACAACTTAACTTGCTGGATACTTATCGTGCTGTTTATACAACACTGATTTGTAAAACTTCCTGACTTACATACAGAGCCTAGAAAATAGTCTTCAAACTCAAAATTTAACCAATCACTCTCCAGGATTCAAGTGCAAGACTAGTCTGCAAGTTTACTTCAAGCATGCACTGCAGTGGGTCAGTTTTCCACATACTGTTTTGAAATGAATGAAGTTTTAATCCTGGATTCGCGACATTCAAAACAATTTTATTCTATACAACTTGAATACAAAACATGCACATGGTCACCTATCATGCTATCACAATCTAGAACAAATCGTGCATATGACAAAACTTAATGTGTTGATAAAAGCTGGCCTTCAGGCTAACCAGGTATCGTATTCTGTAACTTTTTAGTTCAAGTTCTATGACAAATTAATTAATATTTTTATCAAATGATGAAACTGTTGGCAACTGCAATAAACTACCCATTATTTTTATGAACTTTTCATTGTTTAATTCGTTAATCTGATAAGAAAAGGCACAACTCTACATAATGAGCAGAGCTAGTTGTATTCTAACTAGCTCTCTCCAGCCAGCATAGAACTTCTTACTAATGCTTCATGGACATTTAGCCGGCACAATCAGGGTTAGAACTGAAAGTTTAATCTCACCTGTATACTTCCGCGTGTACTTTTTGAAACTTATAGCAAAACCAAGAAGCTTTACATTGACTTGACCAAATGACTACAAGAATCAGTGAGCTTGTTAAAGATTATAAGCCCATTGGCTAAACCAAGGACACATTTCATATTGTTTCAAATTCAAACCCTGATAGCAGCACTATTTTTAACTCAACAATGAAACATATGAAGCTTTACCTGCCATGTCGATTTAAACAGCCCAATACCACCCCTGGGGGATTGTTTCGATGCAAATGTTTGGATGTCTAGTTCTTCCAAGTACTCAGCCAAGTTAATAGGGACCTGAAAACAATGAGATATTAGCAAACATAACAGTATGAGATAGCTTCTTAAGAATCCAGACATAACCCATTTACAGGGAATGTTATCCATGTAAAGATCAGGGGCGGTGGTGGGGGGTCCAGGATTTTGAGTTGGGGGGTTAGGGCAGAGTAGGGTGTTGCCCATCAGACATTCACCCCCTACCCCTCCAACTGCCAACTGATCTTGTAGCGTTTTAGGGGGACGGGGCCATGGCCCCTTAGCTGTCCTCTGAATCCACCATTGAAGATACTGGCATGGTCTTCACAAGAAGTCTAACGTAACCATAATAGTTTACAGTAAAAATAAAATTATCTCTTGTACTACAGTATTTAAACATAAAAATACTACCGGTATATCCTGTACTCCTACCAATCACTTTACTGGCTGACATTTGCAAAGATATTAAACTGAGGTTCCAAGCAAATTTCTAGAGGGAAAAGAATATGCCCCTACAGACATGAGGAGATCATTCTAGTCAGTCCATACTCAACTCAACTCAACTAATAGGTAAAGTTGTACCCAGATTAACTATCACTTTCACCATGACACTGAAATATTTGATTTCAATAAAACCAGTCGAACTCGCACTGAATGTGAAAATTTTAAGTCTGAATATGCAAACTTTTGCAACATTCTAGTATTCCACAACCCGGTAAAATTCGAAAGCACATACTCAATCCCAAAGTCAAATCACACAGATTTTCCTTATTTGCATTGAATTATTTGGTGCAAATAGACAGGAATTATGCAAGTTTCACAGTGCGTCACAATAGTTAACATGTTGACTGGTGAGAGTTTACTTGGGTACATTCTATGCCGGGGGGTATTCCAGATAGGGTACTACTAGTGGGATCTGGATGTCCTTTCGCATTCAATAACCTAGATCCTCCCGACAAACCTGAGCAAATCAGACAAAATAGGCAATACAATAGTTACATTGGTTATTCTTAATTTTGAGAACCAGGCACATGCACACACCCAGGGGAGGCTCGAACGAGCACCCCCCCACTTGCCGAAGTGGGCATGAAAAGGTCAGCCTCATAGAAACAAAAAAATTGTGAAAACGAGACACGAGTCCACTATGAAGCTGTAATTCAGGAATGCACTGTGCACAGCTCTGAACATACCACGTTTTTTAGTAAAAGGTCAACATGCTAAAAAATTTGAGCACCCCCCATGTTTTAGGATTAGTGCGTGGATGAGGCAAGTGAACCTTGCAAATTATTGACCTGTAGTGATATGAGATTTCAAAATCAGGAGCTTCCAAGAATTACTACGAACATAGACATAAGCACACACAACTAATGCCAATATACCCAACTTGGGAAATGATTACACTTTGCCTTGGTAGTTCCCCCCCCTTGCATTGATCACACTGACACAACCTCAGAAGACAGAAATATAATAGAGTAATAGCCTTATGTGAATGTTATGGCTTCCTCTAATGGACCTCCAGAAGTATATTACGCGTTAGAAGTTTCGATAATTCACATACAGAATGAGTTCATGTCGGTATGTGACAATGTGACTCGCGAGTGGCTGACAATAACAACTGAACTTAACACGTCGTTCGTTGGAAATCACAGCACCGATTGTGGCCAATCAATTTTAGAACGCTCTCTGGCACTAACCTGACTTCCAAAACTTCTGAAATGTCTTCTTGCTGGCTCTGCTCGTAGTAATATAAACTTCATTGTTGCGGGCTAGCCAACAAAGGACTTTTTCTTCGAAGATGACTGTCGGTTATAAAATTCGAACTGTTGACTTCCGGTGGAAACTGCCTTACGAATACAACTCAACACAAAGGAAACTTGCACAATAACTACGTTTTTTAACAATTGCATGAGTTCCATAGATTACATTGTACAGACCAGGTCAGTGTCTCAGGGGATTAATATTGGGTGCATTCTTACTGCTGTTGGTCACCGGATGTTCGTCTACATTTAAATTCCCAAAGACGTGCCGTAATGATTACATAACTGCAATAATTCTGTACTGACCAGGTTAACTTCGTNACACACCCTTAATTCAGAGCCCCCAGCCAAAAGTCGCTACCGTAAACAGGAACAGTTACCAACATAGAGGGCGTGACAGGAACAGACAAAATCTGTGTCGAATCTGCAGTTATGACCACACCCTCTGCAGAGACTTCCGACCCGCGAAGAATGACACTTGCAGTGTGTGTGGCAAAGTAGGCCACTGGGCCACCGTCTGCTTCTCAGCGAAACCCAAGACTAACAAACGACAAGAGATATCACACTTCAAGGGTCGCAGCCAGTCGCGGCACAGACAAGCTGGTTCCGGACAGAAAGTCGACGGTCTCAATAAACACGACGACCACGCCATGAACAACATGAGGCCTCACTTTCAGTACTGTCCACATTTCCAACAGAGATCAAGCTGGTGTGAAGAATCCCCGAGACGAAGCATTTGTTGATCTACACATCACGCTGAGTGACCATCCACGAACTCACAACTTCAACCTGAAGGTACGTAGACACCGGGGCACAAGCAAAAACGTTGCCTTAACGCTTATTCCTACAAGTCCGGAAACCCAATTCCTGAATAACTCGTCCCACCAGGATGCATTTTCACGAAAGACGTCGCTCTAGTCGGTTGGCGACTAGTCTTTCACATATGGCACATCACATTTACAAAATACCGCGAAAAACGGGTGATGAGGCTCGATCTTTAGAGATCATATCGGTTCGTATCCGCGCCAACTAAACCGCAGAAAAACGTTTCGCCATTGTTGTAATTTGAATGAGTTTTGTAGCAGTTAGGACTAAGTTTTTTAAAATGGTAATTATAATCCTTGTAGATGAGAAAATCCGTATTTGTCGACTCGTTTATGTATCAAAATAAAGACTTATCTAACTTGTCATGCATACTCGGGGAATTCCCTGTCAATGGAATCCCCGAGTAGAATCGCGACGAATGGGAAGTCTGAGCGCACTTTTTACTAAAGTCTTGCAAAGATCATCCAAAGATGTACTGATTTTAAACAACAGTTTCCGATCAAGTTGCTCAGTTGAGTCTTTAGACACGTTTGACAGGACAGGGTTGGATATTTGATAATCTTCAGACACTGAATACCCATGGTCAACTAACAAGGACTCAAAATTTAACAATCTCTTTGCTCCTGTTGGCTTCTTAGAAATAGATGGCGAATCAATTAGTACATGTTTCTGTCAATCTTCAGACTGAGCAATGAGAATGCTGACATCAATTCTTGCTGATTTCTGCAGCTGTGTGAGTTTTGTACAAAACTGAATGCATGAGCTGCAAATAAACACAGGCCTAGTGTCCAGCAAATCATTGTTGAATTGAATGTAAACGAGTTCAAAAAAAATCCACGCACCTCTGCTTTAATGCAGCATTTTTAACTTTGTGTGCGTGAGAGTCAGAGTATAACAGTTTGCCACATTATATGCATGTCTTTGACTTTGCCTTTTTCAGTGGAGTACTACAGTTCACCATCTGAAAGTAAATATACATAAATAGCAATTAAAGGCTTTCAATTTTTACTGGCATGACTGATGTGCCTCCTAGAATTATCTGTGTTCAAGTGAGTTGACTTACGGCTGTAGAATTTTAATCAAGCTGATCAATTTCAGTACTGCAGATGGGAGATATGTTTAATTAACCTTTTGCAGAAATTCTATAGTTACAGAATTACAAAATATGACTCTGCTCGGATATAATGGTCCCTGCCATGGATAACAAGTTTCAGCCACTGATTGTAACATATGTCGGAAGATTTAAGGCGAATTTACCTCTCACTGGCAAGCGCGGTAAACATACAGTAGGTGGGTGCGCAGTGTAAAACTGGTCAGTTGACGATTTGGGCAACTGAACAAAGGACTGATTGAAGGTACATTACAGGAGTATTTGTTTGAGTTGGAAGAAATTAAAGACATCAATGGGTACCTCTATGAGCAAGAGGTACTTAAACAACGTGACTTTGATGTTTTAATCAGTGTGAGGCATAAGTCACCGAAAATCTATCAATGTATGAAACTTCCAGAGGAGCTTCACTGTCTCTAATGGCGCCAGCTAGAGACAGTGGTCACTATCTAATCCACTGAATAATAGGAATGTTATTCAATTGTTACTTTCATCAACTTTTTTGACCATGTCTTTGTCCTGTTGTTCGTTTCCCATTTTTCCCAAGTATAAAGTGACCAACAACACGTGTATTCGCCTGGTCAAGTCTAGACATTTGCTGTCACTGGTGTGTTCCATCTGGCTAACACTAACAGCCTGATTCCGTGAAGTATAACTAGTGAACCTGCACTGAAGTTATTAGAACATTCTCAAAACCAGGGAACATTATATCCGACTTGTTTCCAAAGTAGTTAGGTGTGATAAGACTGAACGCTGAAGTCGAAGTCCATGCGGCCACAGTCACAGTGATGTGTCGAAAATCAGCAATTTATCTTCAATTCAGACCCCTTTTAACTCACTTTTTAAGCAAGAACCAGCGTGCAGGCGTACACGGCTGGTCCAGGTTAGATTCCGGTTCGAAGATGGATCTGAGTCGGCATTTACAACAGTTGTTCAGTAACATTTACATTGATTCAAAAACGCGATAGGCCTACTGCCTTAACCAGAAATCGCGAGCCACCATGTTTACAAAAGCACCGTCTACCGAGCAAAATGATAGAAGTGAACTACTTTCGCGCAGGCAAATGTAATCCATATGTGTAAGATAATACACGCAGTGTTGGCTTACGTAGTAAATGCACCAGGAGGCCTGCTAACTTCCTACAGCAGCACGACGATTGACTGTCATGGCACCACAACCGTCCAATGCAAATGCAGGTACTACCCATGGACCAACAGTGAGGTCTACATTGTACGTAGTCGACGTCACTGGACCAGCGATACTAGGCCTGCCAACCTTATAAGCACTCAACGTCGTAACGCTGAACTGTGCTGTGTCAGCCCAACAACCGATTAACAGCGTCGCTGTTTTGATCCACCTCTACCCGGAAAGGATTGACCGCATTGGCAAATTCCAGAGAACTCACAAGCTCATGGTTAAGCCTAACGTACCATGTCTTGTAGACCCACCGAGAAAACCAATCGCTGTGCATGAGACGATCAAAGCTGAACTCGACAAGATGGAATCACAACAGGTCATTCGTCGTATCGAAGAGCCGACAGACTGGGTGAGCTCGCTCACATATGTAACCAAACCAGTCAACACAATAAGAGTGTACCGTGACCCCCAAGCACTAAACAGATCCCTCATACGACCATACCACCAGATTCCAATGGTAGAAGAACTCAAACATCGCTTCGCTGAAGCTAAATTTTTCTGGAAGGTAGACGCGAAGTCAGGATATTGGACAATGTAGCTCGACCAAGAAAGCAAAGCTCTGACGACTTTCCAAACACCATTTGGAAGGTATTCTATCCAACGGCTTCCTTTTGGTCTCAACGTCAGCCAGGACATTTTCCAACTAGAAATGGATAGAATTCTCGAGAAATGTAAAGGCGCATGTGGAATCGCCGGTGACATCGTCATCTATGGGTCAAAAGAGAACGAGCAAAACGAAATGTTAGACACTTCATGGAGATCGCAACCCAGGAGGGACTTACGCTTAACTCGAGCATGTGCGACTGAAAACGCCAAGAGGTATCCTTCTTTGGAAACGTGTACACTCATACTGGAATGAAGCCCGACCTGCATGAGATGTCAGAACCACATGACAAAACGCAACTGCAGCAATTCCTGGGTGTGGTGACTTACCTGTCGCCCTTCGTCAAAGATTTCAGCTCCAAAACTGCCATCTTGGGTGACCTTTTACACAAAGACTCAGAGTTCCTGTGGGAAACACCACACCAAAGAGCCTTCACTGACCTAAAGAGCGAAATCTCTGAGACATTGCTTCTCCAGTATCTCAACCTAAAGCTCCCAATCTACATGCGCTGTGACGCAAGCCTCCAAGGCATAGGCGCCGCTCTATTGCAACCGGACTCTACTGGCACTCTAGTTCCTGTTGTCTATGCCAGCAAGAGCCTGACATCAGCCGAATACAGGTACGCATGTATCGAGCGTGAGTTATTGGCAATCGTGTTTGGCACCCAGAAATTTCACACATATTTGTACGGCCACACCTTCCAAGTAATCACCGACCATAAACCACTCGTGATGGTCATCAAGAAACCGCTCACTTCAGCTCCAGCTGCGTCTCCATCGGATGCTTATCCGACTTCAGGGATACAACTTCAACCTCTCCTACAACAAGAGATCCGACGTCTTTGCTTCTCAACGAACCTCGTACAGGAACTGATAAACTGCACTGAGGCTGACCCTCTACTCAACCAGCTGAGAGATATCATCATCATGGGATGGCTAGAGAAGGTTATAAGTAGCTACCAACTGACGTGAGAGCGTTCTGGGGTCTAAGAGATCAACTGTCGGTAGACAACGACCTTATCCTCATGGGGCAAGAGATCGTCATTCCTCCGACCCTGCAAGAAGAGATACGGAGAAAACTCCATACTGCCCACCTGGGACAAGAGAAAACCAAACTCCTTGCTAAGGACACTGTATACTGGGCAAACATAAACAAAGACATCGACCGGTTCACCAAGTCGTGCAGCATATGCCAGTACCATAAACTGTCCCAGATGTCAGAGTCACTGCTGCAACATGACATTCCAACAAAGCCATGGGTTGTCGTAGGTACCGACCTGTTTGAGCTCCACGAGTCCCAGTGGGTGATCATAGTCGACTACTACACTAAGTATCCTGTAGACCGACAGTTACATGTACATACTCCTTCACCAAGCAGCGTCGTTGTAAACATCACACGCCAAGTCTTCTCGGAGCTCGGGCCATATTTCTCCAGTGCTACCTATCGTGAATTTGTCGTGGAGTTTAGATTCAACCATAAGACAACATCACCTCGGAGACCACAGGGAAATGGTTTTGTAGAGCGCCAGATGAAGAATGTAAAGGCTTTCTTTAAGAAGACCAAGCAGTCTGGCACCACCCCTGAAGTTGCATTGTTGCTCTGGCGTTGCACTCCAATCTCAAACGACTTGCCAAGTCCAGCACAGCTATTCATGGTTAGATTAATTCAGTGTCCAATTGCTACGAAAATGGCGAATGACCACCAAAACAAGGACCAAGAATATGGTGCTCTGCAGCACCGACAAGAGAACCAGAAGAAATATTTTGATCGACACTCACTATGTACCCTGGTCAGAGAGTTAAGAGTACCGCACCCCGTGTCTGGAAGCTGGGATCCAGCTATCGTGTTATCCCAGGCAGATGGTCCTCGTTCCTTTTTGCTAAGAAATGTAAATGGACACGTGTTCCAACGAAACCGTCCACACATAGGAGATATTCCCATAACACCAAGAGTACCAACGACTGCCTTTGCCCAGGATTTCTTTTCTTGGTAAAATGAAGATGTGACGATATCGTTCCACATTTTATAATTGCTTACTATATAGTGCTCTGATCTCACTTTCGATGTTCCCTTTGCAGGAAGTTCATTAATATACCTCGTCTGCATTAATCAGTCATCAGTGTACTTTTCATGACATTACATGCCATAATGCGGCATGACATATCAGACCAATACTTCACTCGCAAATTACTTCAAGCGTTACTGAAAGCCATAAGACCTGAGCTGGGTTGCATAAAGCTTCAAAAGTTATCCGCAGGATAAGTTTGATTGTTGCGTGACGTCAGGTGAATTGTCCAACAATAACAACGTGACGCGTGATAATGCTACGTCATTGTTTTTATACGGCGTATAACTCTTATGCAACTGGGCCCATAGACTCTATTCACGCCAACAGGAGTCGCGTTCCAAAACGAGGCTCGCTACGATAGCTCTGGTAGCTTATCCGCCTAGTTGTATTCCGCGTTGCTCGAACCTCTAGAAAAAATACGGACACTCTCTGTTTTACAATCCCTAAGGACATTGGGATTCGGAAGCGTTGGGTCCTTGCCATACGCCGCGACGAAGGAAAATATGTCCGTGTAAAATTTATAACTATTTTCGAATCGGAATTTGTCGCATTTCGGACTGGATGTCGCCATAGCAACGAGGACCGGGGATTCTTCGGCCAGCCAGGCTGCGTTTTCATGACTATGTGTTGAAGCGCGATGCATTTTTCGTTACAAAAAGGATAGGGCCCTCAATCCCTCAATTTTGGGGCCAAATATCTCCCCTATTCCCCTCTCAAAAATATTGAAAAATCACGCGAAATTCCCGACCACGAGGCCTTAAAGTCCCCTTTGTGATTGAAAATTTCTCTCCAACGGTTCAAATCACCTGTGACCACAGAGGTGACAATTTGAAAAAGTACAAAATCATAGGCGGATTTAGGGGGAGGGCGGGCAGGGACCTGCCCCCCCTTGACTGCCGCAAGTAAAATAAACCAGCAAAACGTGACGAAGCGAGAGGAAACTTGTACTGAGTTCGAGCTAGGAGCGGTGGCGGACGAGGGGGCAAAACACGTTCCGTTTTATTTTTTTTAGTCCAACGACAGATTTCCTGAGCAGAAGGTATACATCCTCGGCGCCCGCAACTTCGGGGCCGCCTGCGTGCATACAATCGCGCTTTGCCCGCTTCTCCGAGGATGTCGGGCCCCCTCACTAGGCCTACCTATATGGTATCCTAGATCAGCCACTGAAAATGCTACTTGAGACAGAGCTATGAGAGCTTGCAAAAGAGCGGGGTGCTATTGATGGTGATCGGGAAGTCAGTAGAGTTCTCACTGACCCGTCACTCGGCGAAACGTTCCCCTCTCGATCAGAAGGCCGCACACACATGAGGCACCTTACCCCTCGGATATGAACGAGGCCTCTGAAGAAACATGATAACTATGCTTGTTCCAGGGGGATCCAGGACTTTCAGTTGGAGGGGGGCAAGGCAGAGTATTAGCCAGGATTTTGCCCGTCAGAAATTGCGCTCCTGAACTGCCAAATGGAATCTGGGAGAATTTTAGGGGGGGCTCCTAGTGGGGCATAGCCCCTTGGCTCCCCTCTAAATCCGCCTCTGTGTTCTGTCCAGTTAATTGAAATTGAGCTCTAAAACGAGGTTATGCTTTGGACGAAATAATTAGGTGTTTTAATTTTAAAATTCAACTTGGTCCAGATTGATATTTGAAAAATATAACACATGAAATAGACGTAATTATTAAAACCAAGAAAGCAGAATTGATGGTCATATAATTTTTATTTTCAAGTGCGAGCCTAGTTTTTTATCGTAATCAAAATATATATTTAATAACATCAAGTATTATTTCAGATCATTGACAAATCAACTGTTAGTCCCGGTAGTGCCTACCTCACCAGGACCTAGGCTATGCTTGAAGATAATACTCTTGATCAACAAATTAAACCAGATGAGACTAATTGCACATGACAGCAAAATGCTATGAGCCACCACTGTCGAATATATCNTTAATGCAAAGAAACGCTGTTCAATGTCTCAGTCATCGATGACAATGCAGTAATATTTGCGAAGCGAATGAAAGGTGTCTATCCACTGATCATCGCTCATGGAATAGATGACTCGCCATACAATCGTGAACATAGAACTCAGTTGCCAGCAGCAGTTTTCAGATCGAAAATTTACGCCCAGTCCCAAGGACATTTGACTAAAGTCGACCTGTACAGCAAACGTTTTCATGTACGTTTATCCGAAACGCTGGGCATCAAAACAAAAGTAAACGATCTTTCGGTGCCCTGTGCCGCGTGTTAATCCTTGCGTAGGTCGGCGGGCAAAAACAAGACTCAACTAGTTCCTCACTAAGATTTGAGATAATTTCTGGGTTCGAAAACTATTGGTACATGTAGTTCGATAGTTAGGCCTATTGTTTGAGACCATGCTAGATAAAATTACCCGCCCTGACAATTAAGTCTTGTTGAGCTTGGTTTCTAGCAATGGTCACGCACTGTCAGTTCATTCAGAGGCTATAGATCACTTCTAATCGTTTTATAGTTATGTAGAACCTTGTAGACAAGTCTGAATAATTAGCAGAATATTCACAAAACTGCAAATTTCAACTCGGTGAAATTACAGATTTTGAATCTGCCGTCAGGTGAGCATGTCCTTTTAGTTCTATTCAGGGAAAAGGAAGCAGTATAACGGTTTCAATAACACGTCCAAATTTAGTCATATGAATGGTCAAAATGAAGATTCGGTTTTGTAAACTATCATTTCGTTTTCATTGTATTCAACAAAGTCTCATTTTGAAAGCTTCATCATACAAAATGGAGTGTTTGAAAAACAGTACAACATTTTAGAGAACAGTGCGTAAATCATGCACGTAGTATGAGAAATGCCATTCTGAGACATAATGGGTCCTTACCTGACACGATTGTTTCGGTTAGTAATCAGGCGTTATCATTTCACTCGTGCCTAAGTCGGCGATGTTTCTGACCGGTGAGGTTCCTTGAACAAAGTAATCACTTTTCAACTGCCCCAACCAGCGATCGGATGTTCAGGCTGTGTTTAGTGTGGAATTGTGCCCTCACAAAGATGAAGCCAACTAGTAGCCGCGCCATCAAGCCTCAAGATGGCGACATTCGAGGCTCGGTGAGATGATGTCCCTTCTGCGGGCTGATTGGCCGTTGACGACGCTCACCTCAGACAAGAGAGACACAAGAAAACCTCGAACACTTGGATCTCTGAATACTTATATACCAGATACTGATCTTGATAAAATGTGATAAAATAAACAAGTTCCAAAAAGCACCATAGAAATTAACCTGCTTTTAAATTCAATACGTCAATCTTTCAACGATTTAAACCTAAATTGCTTCATAAATAACGGTAATTTAGATTTTTGGTATCATACTGCAGCAAATTTTTGAGAGGTGATAAAACGTAATATTACTCGTGATATTCCCACGATTTTTGAAAAAATATGTCAGAATTTTGCCAAGTAAATTTCTCCTCACCAACCGATCTGTGCTATCTAAAGCTTGGGGATGACGCTGAATATACTAGTCGACGATGATTGGTCAAGAATATGAGGGAGGGCGGTTTCCGATAAGGTCACTTAATAAGGGGGCATAAAATGAGTTGTGCTTAATTAGTGGTTTCGTGAAACGAGATATGCTTACACAAAAGTACATGTATTTAACATTGAGTCTAAAAGGCAGTTTGCTCATTTTACCCCGTCTTTCAGGAAGCAAGAAAAAATCGGACGACTCTTCAGAAGACAAGAAAAAATCTGGCGACAGTAAAATCAAGGACAAAATTGTGAACTTTTTCAAACAAGGAACATTGCGTTGGGTCGTGATTGCATGTGCCGTTGTTTTGATAATGTTTGTTTGTTACCTTATATGCCGGTGATGTGACGTTCATATTTTGGTCCGGCTACACACATCGGCTCCAAACCTACCAGACCAGATACAACAGGCAGTAGCTGGGCGGTGTTTGATGACATGTTGCGGGCATAATTGTTTTAAAGAGGCATGGAACGCGAACGAAAGTATCATCTAGTATAGAGTTACACTCTATTTCCAGAAAAATACATAGAATTCGCAATTTTGAAATACGCGCGAAGGAAAAAATACACGAATAGTTTCTAATTTCCCTCCCACTTATGATAAACACGCGCACGCGCTCAGTCATTCGACAAACAGCTGAGATGAATGTTGACGGCAGATTATCATGTGTGGTCGCATTCCGAATCAGAGGTCCACAGCACAATAGGGGGCAAGCCAATAAGGCAAGCAATTTTCCTAAAAGAATTCCAAGTGCAATTTAAAATATCTTTGAATATAACGATACCTTTATAACAGTTAGGACTTAACCAGTTTCATCTCAATCGGACGGTCTGTTGTTTTAGTCGCTTTTGTTTTGTTTGCATCAAAGCTTAAAGGCGAAGGCAACCTTTTTTCATGTCACTTTTAGCAAAAATAAGGTTCGTTGATTATCCTAGACACATTTTTCACTTAATTACAGCATTTCGTAATTTGATTAATTTCTCGTCCTCTACTCCGGAAGTGACGTTTTGGGAGGCAAGAGTTTCGCGCCAATTTCTTTTCATTACAGTCACAGGCGCTTGGGTTTATCGCAAATGACGTCACAATATATATATATATATAAGAAAACATAAAGGTTGGACACTCGAAATCTGTTTAGCCGAGGCTCCCAACTTCAACCGTCCAAAATCCAAATAAAATCTGCGTGCACCTCCCTTAGCCTGGTATTGCATAAACATTCGAAGCCTTATCTTTCCTAGATCCCATCAACTGTCTTCGTGAGTGGTGAAGTGGCGATGGAATTTCCAAAACAATCTCAAAACTCTGAATTCAAGGACCTGAAATAGTAAACATGGCGGATTTCAGTTGTGCTTCAACTTGTACGCCTGACGTAGGTGAAACTTCGAGTTTGAGCAAGCAACCTATATTTCAAATTCAATAATTCTAATCCAAAACTCAACTAATTGAGAATGTTAAAGTTAGTATTTTAATGATTATTTGTAACTTTATTCCACTGACGGCTCATTTTAGCCCTTAACTTAGAATTTTATTACATAAACTGGCGTATCTTGTTTCTCATCTTGACATCACGCACTTTTTTGATTGAAGCACAACACACACTCGGCCAGGAAACGCAGTCCGTGCAAGTATTACAATGCGCGTGGCCGACGAGTTAACTCAATGGTTTTGGCCAAAAATAAAACCTTCATAAGAAATCACAGTACACAAAAAACTTCGCATATCAATACAGTATCAGGATAATTTATATTTGACACAAATATGTGAGTAATTACATTTATTTGGCAATAAAGTGCTCTCTGCTTCTCATGATCAAGTAGTCGATGGATTGACGGCGAAAGCCGCGCGAAATTAGACTTTCGGATTTAGCTCGGGAGCGTCGGTCAAAACCCGGATGTGCGAAGACTGTCTGCCATGACATCACGGAATCAGGTCCTTGAATTTCTGATTTTGGCATTCTTTTGGCTTTTTTGTCGCCAAATCACCACTCGAAGGCAATTTGAAGAGATCAAATGAAAGAAGATATTCTAAGAGTTGTCCGATGCTAGTTTCGTGGAGTTCCATGCACATTTGAGTAGAAAATTCTGAGCAAACAGATTTCGAGTGTCCAACGTTTATGTTTTCTTATATATATTATTGAGTGACGTCATTTGCGATAAACCCAAGCGCCTGTGATTACAGTCTGACTGTGAGAGCTGTCGAGTCAGTCATTGTTCTACCTCAGTTGTGATAAGTTCGATCGTCGTTTGCTTTTGTTTACAAGTCAGTCAACATGCCAAGCTGTTGCTGGGTGCCGAGATGTACTCATTATCGTCTCACACGCCATTTGCCTGGGTACCTTGTATCGCTTCCGAAGGATGCCACACTTCGCCGTAATTGGCTAGCTCGTTCATGTGAAGAACGAAGCGCTACCCGTCCACGCAACCTACAAAGCAGTGGAGGGTTACCGAGTGTGTGGCAAGCATTTTCTGCCGTCAGGTTACGACAGGGATATGTACGCTGAATTGATGAAGGTCCCTGCGAAACAACGCCAGAAAAGGGGTACCATACCGTCGCTGTTGATTCCCGGCAGTGCCCAGTCGCCAACCCCGAGAAGTGCGTTTTGAAGCGCGAAGCCTCGCGAGCTGTGACCACTATATACAGTGACTGGAGGCACTTCATCTACTGTCACCCGTGCCTCCGAAAGTACCCCATTGTGTGCAATTCCGGGAACTAGCAGTGATTGGCCCTGTGCTGTTGTCTCTAGCCCAGAGCCTGTAAGCAGCCCTGCAGCGATGTTGAGTAGTGGGGGTGCCGAATACAGTCCCAGTTCGACACCCAGTGAAGAGGACAGTTCGTCATCCAATGAACAGATCAGTGAGCCTAAGTTTGATAGTTTATTGTGGACTTGTATTGGAGCTATTTAGAAGGTGCCAGATGTGTGGCGATGGGGTCACACGGCGGGATGTAAGCAGTTTGGTGCTCAGGTCACTCTCCAGTGGGAGTGAGTCGCAGGACACTCGGGCAAGTGGGACAGTTCTTCCTCTGTACGTGAGTCGATAATGAGTACACCCCAGTACGCAGCAACAGAGTGGTATGTTGACTGACTCGTAAGCAAAAGCAAACGCGACCGAACTTATCACAACTGAGGTAGAACAATGACTCTTCGCCACATTAAGTGTACAGACACTTCGCATATTCTGTGTTTTGCATGCTAAAACTCCGTCGGTGCGTTCCTTTGCTGTTTAATGTTGTTGATAAGAAAACAACACAAACATCTCATTCGAGACTTCATGCACTCAGTAGTTTTTTTGTGAAAACGAATACCGTCAGCATGAAAAAGGATCGCGTGGCTCAGTGTCCTGAGACTAGGTGTTTTAGTTTGGAAGTGTCGACCGTAGTTTGTCCAACTAATCTGCCGTTTGAAAAGCTTTTTTGTCACAGAACCTCTGCACATTCTGTAGGCCGGGTGACAATATGCAACGAGTGCGACGATGGCTGTGTGTTGAGATTGGATGAGAAGTGCAAGTCCATGCGCCAGTTCCGTTTTAATAATGTTACGTTGTCAAGCCAATCTTGAACGACAACACCTGTAAATTTCATTTTGGCTCCTATGTCGTAAAGAGCATGCACGCTCGATCTTATGGCACTAGTGCCATAAATTGCCAATTGTAATGAACTGTTAGGTTTATTAGCAAGCGTTTGTTTATGCAATCGCGAAAATGTCATTTTAATTCACAAAATGCTGCGAATAACACCCGCACAGAAAGTTGTTCTATTCGATGCAGCTATTCAAGGTGTTCCATCGAAACTGGAATCCCGGTGTAAAACAGATATCACGGAGTCGAAAACTGAAAACAATCCCCATTTAAAACAGCTAACCAGTCCGACAAACACGAACCCCTACATTTAACACAAGAACCCCGGGGATTGGACAGGGAAACCTGTATAATTTTTCAAATTTTCTGACACGATGTCAGTATAGTTACAAACTTTGAGTTAAAGGATCTTCATGTGCTTTCCAGGTGTTTTCTGCATTTTTGTTAATGATTGTCAATAATAAAACACAACTTGAGTGTTTGACAGAAAGTGCGGGATTGTGGTGTTTTGGACGGTCCCGGTGCGGTGTCCATATGCCTGTCCGATCCCCGGGTTCCTGTTCCAAAGGTCAGGGTTCGTGTTTTCCGGGCTGGTTAGGCCTAGTTGTTGACGGTACGGGACTGGGAATCTGTTTTCTACTCCGGTATATCTGTTTTACACCGAGGTTCCAATGTCGAATATCCATCATTTGACAGACCCACATATGAGTGATTAAGCTTGCATACTCATATTTTGCGAAAGGCTTTGCTAGGACAACCCGGTCGGGTTAGCCCAATACAATAACAAAATTCTGTTGATTGGCTTTAAGGCTTTTTGGTCAATTTGATATGCTTTACCTACTACGAAAAGTATTTTAAACATCTTTAGTCGATTTTTACACAAATGAAATCAATAAAAAAGCAGTTCCTCCAACCGAAAGTAATGACGTTTTGCTTAGTGTCGCCTACACTCTTTCACAGTGCTATGAATGGTAGGGCCACTTTTCAGTATACATGTAGGTGGCGCTGTGTCGGAGGGTAAAACCCGTTGGCAAGGGTCGATTGTGATCGTTGCTCTAAATAATCGCAGATTTTCAGTTATAGTCTTTGGCTTGAGCAATTAAGCCAGAAACACTCGCAATGGATGTTATATTATTATTGAAATATTTTAGTTTTCGTATTTTTGATTTCATTAGCCAGTGGCAGTCGCCATTTTGTATTGACGTCAATCCCGCAGCAAACAAATACTGGCGTGCGTTCAGTAGACGTTTGGACCTACGCTAGGACCTAGCTAAAACCTAGTCAAACTCACGTGTTCATATTTAAAACGCACGGCAATATCTCACGTAATCTCGCGAAGTCTTGCTTTTTAGCGAGGTCCTAGCGTTACTGAACGGGAGGCTGTACTTCCGGTTTCATGTACACTATGTGGTTTTATCATCATTCCCTTGGTAGCCTTAAAACAATGGATGAAAAGATTTAGTGATTCAGCCAGTGATCGAGTCAGACACACTGCGTGCATTATCAGACGCTAGACTTACTATTGCGAAGCACTTGCTAAACGGATAGACCTAGTACTCCTCAGTTTAGACATTCCAAATTCACAATCCACGCAGTGCTACCTCTTCAAAGTAATATTTGAGTACACTGATATTTTGGAGTCGTCCTCTTCGTTTTGGCAATTAAAATGAGAGATTGCGTCAGCGACAACGTCACAGTGAAATCGGCGATGTCTTTAGCACGGAAGTGAACGTTCCAATTGAAGGACATGACAGGATACACCTACCCAGGAGAGGTTATGTTGGTAATTTTCACGACGGCAATGCTGCTGCAATGGAAGGGAATCTCATGACTGATTAGCAACTTTAGGAGCTTTGTGCCGTGTTGCACGAAATAGTCCCAAATAGGGTCTCAACTATAAATACCCTAAATCTTTTGCCTATATGTCTTTGTTTCCCTCACGTATGTCATCTTTTTCTGTCACTTCATCTTGACTACGAGCTCCTCTTTGACTATGACATTGTCTAATAACATGACTAAAAACTGCGTCCTGAATTTAGTGAAAATAAATAGGAACTTAGTCCAAGTTAGGGGCGTCGCGTGAAAAGATATATTTTTTCGATAATATCAAAAGATATGACTTAGTAATGAAACTAAACAAGTCCACAAAATTGCAGTAGACTTAAGGAACTTAGTTAGTTCCTATAGAGGACTGTTTCATGAGACTGCGCACAGAGTTCCAGTGAAGAGGAGATAAGAACTTCCTTGAACGTGACTTGATGGTGATGGTGAGCTGACCACGGATGAGCGAGCCAGGAAAGCCCTCAGTAAGGTTGTGTGGAAGACCCGGTTGGTACTTGTGGCGTCGAGGTACAGCTTGATCGATTTTGTACAAGTAGATGTCCCGAACTCTGCTCTGACTTCCTTGTTTAAGTTAACCGACATTACACGTAATTAGTCAATTAATCAGCCAAATTAACGCATAAATTGTTTCATTATAACAATGTTATTCCTAGAATTTTGGCACTGTTCAGTGTTTTTTTAGAATTAAAAAGTTTTAAACTGGTCAGTTGTGCAAAAGAATAAAAAAATCAATGTACTTAGCTCTTCGTACATGTAATTTGCTTGTGGTATAATCTCACAAGAAGTGATGAAGAGTCTCCTAATGATGACCCTTACGCGATTTGGTTGAAAAGTGGTGGAGTTGCGAACACCTTTAGTGATAGTATAAAGGTGACATTTTTCACATGGGCCTAGAGCCGAAAAGTATATTTGTTTTCATGGTAGACGATTTTGATACATGCATCTTATTTGAGCCCAGCAGTTGCTTGATCATGTGGGTATGTTTCAGTTAGGGAAATTGTAAACTCTTGAACTTATTGCATACATCATGCGCGCACCCAGGGGGCCTCGGGGGGCGAAGGGCAAAAATGTCCCCCCGCGAGAAAGAAAAAGTCCGAGAAATTGAGACCCACCAAACAAGCGCAAACGCGCAATTCACAGTGGTGCACCTGTTTTTTATTTTTTATTTTTTTTTAGTCCGTTGGCTATTTTGTTAACTAAAGGCCCACGAAGACGGGAATTCGAGCTCCCCAATATTGATGGCTGAGTGCGCGCATGTACATGTACGTTTGCTGGGCAGCGCCGCGTACCCACGGCCGGCTTCAAGAATCGCAAGCGATAATCCTCGGTGTAACATTTCTAGAGATCTATGATAAACCTGATCAAAAAAAAATTGGTGGAATACCCGGTACCCTTCTGGTGTTTCGTATGTGATATGTACTCCATTGGTAAAACTCAACAATATCAAACAATCACCACCAAGAGACCTGGTGAGAGTTTGAGAGTGAATAGACAGTTAGTAAGTTTTCTATTTATTAAGTTAAAAACGCTTTAACCAAAAAAGTTATCATTACAAGTGTCAATCGTTCTGTGGTCATCGACACATAAGTAGCACAAAAGTTCAAAAACATCGGTCTCTACTCTTTTGATCAGTGTCTGGCAGCTTGTTGTAGTTGTCACAACACAAACACACTTTTTCTCAGAGCTATTGAAGAGAAGCACTGTACAACGTAATGACACTAATTCCATCTGTGGGCGCCTGTGCAAATGCTCTGGGTAGAGTCCATAATAATTGTCTGGCAGCAAGAAAAATTAACGAACGTCTGGTACTTTCCTTGAAAATACATGGCATACCTTGCCAAAACTGCTTTTCTACACAAACACTAGCTCGAGTGAACTCTACCCACGTCTGAACGTCTGGCGTGATCCTTGATCAGGTTTTAAGTACTCTCGTTTTGCATTTTTTATTTCACTTGATTTATTATCACATAGAAAAACCGGGGACAGGTGCCTGGGTGGAATGCACCTATCTAAACAAGTCCTTGATGTTACAAGGAAATTCCAACCAATCAGAATGATCAGATGCTTCTTCATTGGAGAAATGACCAATCATCATTGAACATTGCTACTCTTCAGTAACACCATGAGAGACTATATTAATGGCACACACAAACGCACTCATCTTACAATGACCAAAACCTGGTTAAACATAAATACCTAAGTATTGAACAAAAGAATGTAAGGAGGACTCAAATCAGCCTGCATCATATGAGGAAATCAGAACTGGGTCATTTAAACTGAATAGTCTGGGTTACATGGCTGGAAAACTGAATGGTGAACAAATCACTCTGAATGAGGGAAAGGAGCAAAAGTTGAGTTTATTTCATAACCTGATTAAGTATTTCTTTAGTTTAGTTTCTAATTCAGCAATAACTGAATCAATGAGGTTTCTGTTTGGCTTGGCGAGCATCCCTGAATATTGCTGCAATTTCAGGGTTTTCCTGTTCAAACTTCTCCGGAGTGTTCACTTCAAGCCAGTCACTCTGCCGGATCTGTGTTTTCAGCACACCCACCAAATCTGCGAGGTCAAGGTCGTCGGCAGTGCTGCCACCTATTTGAAACAAAGAAATCCAAGCAACATGGCTTATGCTTCAATAAGGCAAATTATACTCTCATGAAAAGAAGCTTTTCAATGTTAAACCTTGAACATATGTTAGATATTAGCAGTAATATGCCAAACCAACCACCAACCTGAGTCCCCACCAGGAGTCGCTGCAGCACAGCTCCCTAAGTGCAAGTCCAATGCTTCTGAAAGTTCACCTAATCCCAGGTCATCTAGACATACAGTGCGAACATTTGCTGCCACGGCACTCCCCTGCTCAGGTACAGGCTCTTTGTCCATCTCAGTAAACACATTTTCCATTCTTTCAACAGCTAGAATTGTTACAAGGCATGAACCAGTCTTAAATACAGTAGTCATTGTCAGAAAAAGGCTGGAAACGATGTTCCATCAAAGAAATTAAATATTCTTATTTGAAATCGCTTGCCACAACGAAACTGGTCCCAAATTATTTTTAACTAACAAGAGAAATGTTTTTTGGACATGGAAAAACAAACAGGCACTATTGCTTGAGATAATGTGTGGCACATAAAATGACCCTTCGTAGTCTCAAGTAATAATGAATTGCAATTTTCTTTCTAAGACCTGAAATCACCACTAAGGAACAACGCAAGACCAACTTCATGACAAAATTACTTAATTCAAATATTTTTAAGTCTCTTTAACTTAATGGACAAAAAACAATGCCTGAATTGATACAAAACTGTTTTGGGTTCGAAGTTGAAGATAATGCCATTCAGAAAAAATCTAAAAGAAACTACCAAACGGATCGACTTGATTTCTCCTACATATAACACAATAATTAATTGATCAATGTGACTGAATGGTTTTGCATTGTAAATAACCAATTTTGAAATTGAATTTTCTCAGGATCAGATTTAAAGGCAACAGTTTTCGTAGAATTAACACCACCTCTTGATCACTGAAAAAACCGCCCACCTTTCTCACAATGGTCTTTGTAGTTTGTGAATACAATCCTGAACCAGCCATACTCCTCACAGCCGAGCTTACTTCCTGGCACCACATACACCCCAGCATCCATCAACCTTCGGAAGAGGCTCAACTCACCCTCTGCACTAAGTGGATGAGTATACTGAAAAGATAAAATATTTGAAAATGTAGGAACACATTGAAACATGAGAATCCATTCTGTTGCCAACAGTAAATATTCTTAAAGTTAAAATGAAGTGCATGGCAAAAAGCAGAATGCGTCAAAACCCGCTCAAGAATTGCCAAATTTCACAAAAATATGCCAAGGAACTTCTAAGATTTAGAGGTAAACATAAAAATAAGTGATGTTAGAGGGCACAAATATAGTCTGATTGGTCTGAAACTCATAGTCACCTGTTGCCATCTTTATAGGAGTCCATCTATCAATTTTCGCAAAGATCCTTCAAAGTGTTAAGGAGATACAGCCCTAGACGCAAAAAACCATAAGTGCCCCTAGTAGAATCCTGTAAAATCAACGTCACCCTGGGTCTTCGCAACAGGACTACAACCCTCAATTTTCCTAATGATCCTTTGAGCAGTTTGGCAGAAAGAGAGGCAGACATTTTGCCAATAGTAGGCACAATGGTATTTGGATTCAGTTCGACACTTGTTACTGTTTGTCGTCGGCTCCATAGCAGCATTTTTTCAAATTTCATAAAGCTCCTTCAAAGGGTAAGGAGACTTGACCACAGACGCAAAATACTACGGGGCGACACAACAGTCGGACCCGTCCAAAAGTTAAGGTCAATTGCCAGTAGAGGTGCAAAGGGGTAGATGGATCTGTCCAACAGTCGTTGACAACCTTTGTCATCTTAATAAGAACACATCTGCCATGTCTCATTAAGATCCTGTGAGATACAGCTGCGGACGCCGATCGACGGACATCGGATGACCAGACAGATATGCACCCACAAATAAACATGAGGCCATAAAAATTGTTGGCAAACTTTATAAAAATTTATATCTTTAGTCCAGAAAGTTGATTTTGTCAATTATTTTTGTGCAAATTGAGGTCATCATCAGGTGATATCAAAAACTTAGTAAGAGATGGGCCACAATCATTGCCACAGTTGTGAGTTAAATAAAATGCATACCTACAGCCATACAACTCTAGCCCTGCAGGAATACAACTCACATGCACAACAGCGCGAAATCGAAGTTGGAATTCCAGGGTTAGAGTTAGTTCTATGCTTAAAGGAATGAGGAATGGACATTCTTGAAAATGACATTTGGATAGAAAATATCGTTTGACCACATCATAAAATACTTGAGGAAATAATTAAATGTTTGCGTGTTTGCTTTACCATGGCTGCGAAAAGCAGCACTGAAGCATAGTATACCACCATAGTATACCAGCACAGTATACCACTACTCAAAGATAAATGCTTTGGAGAAAGTGGGTCAGAATAAGTATCAAGGCGGCCTAAATTCTGTACATTTGTGAAAGTGACCTCAATATCTGTAAACCAACAATGTGGAACATCTGACACACTTATTTCCCATCGTATTGTTGCTGAGACACGTCTCGACTATTTATAAAGTTAACATGATGAACCATAAATTTTTATTTCATTCCGCAATCCGTGTATATTTCGTGTAAAAAAACACTCCCATTTCCCCACAAAATTCCGGAACAGGAAACTGTTAACTACAGCAATCTTTGGTTAATGCGTCACGCAAGTGAGACGTGTCCCGAACATTGCCGAGTTGACCAAGTATATCCATTGACGTGTCCCGAACATTGCCCAGTCAACCAAGTATATCCAGACGTGTTCAAAAGTTCTAGCTAGCAAGAAGTGTACGAAGAATAGGAAAGTTTACTCCATCTTGCTGTTCGCTGCAATGGTTATCGGTCGAAAAACTAACGCCCCAAGCGGCGAATAGGCAACACCAATTTAGAGGCGCAGTCCGAACCATGTAAACAGTGATAAATTCACACTTTAATGATGTTCGACGTGCAATAAAATTACTGTGTGATTGAAAATGGGTAAAATATGTAAACTAACATCAACTTATACCGGTAATCGAATGAGAATGAAAATGCGAGTTTTCATCAATATTATGGTGTATTAGCTTTCATTCTCTTGAAGCCCCTTCAAAAGCCATCATGGTTTTGCTTCATGTTTGAGTTCTTAATAAGGCAAATTATCATACCTAATAACATTTCATACCTCTATAAACTACATAATTTTAGTGATTGCTCCTGGGGGTTCAGGGGGGAGTTGCCCCCAGGTGCCAGCAAAGGGGTACGAGGGAGGAGTTCAAACCAGATGGGCACCAAATGGGCATTGACCCCTTCCAGGGGGGGTACATGGGAGGAGTGCTAAACAGGTAAAAACCATTGGGTAGGCCCCTTGAGTGCTGAGCCCCTCCCATCGTCACAAATTTTGGTTGTTCCCCTGACCATTGAAGTCTTGAGGTGGTGGTAAGATTTGGCCCTCGTTTTCTCCTGTAGAAGGTGCATTATAGGGCCAATACCTTTGAATTTTTGCAGATATAATTTTCTTATGACATGCTAAAATACAAATCCAAAAAACCGGAAGTTGCTCTCAAGATGGCGGATCCGGCACATGTTGAACTTTTTTCAGTCGTGCTGGGGTGCCATTTTAACGGGAAGAGGAAATGACGTGAAGTTTTGCATGTGGATTCTCTGAGGTATACTCTTTGAAATGAACTGTAACAATTTTTTTCTCAGACTTACCGTTTTCGAGTTATTTGACTTTGAATTTCTTAAAAAAACGCAAAATTTCAATTTTTTTAAATGTACGGAATTGTGTGATACTATCAAATGAATTTAGATAGGGTTCTGAACGGGCTTTCAGAAGATGTTCTCCATTTTTCGCTAGGACATCTACTTTTTGAGTTATTTGAGATTTTCTGATAACGCCGTTCCTTTGTTGAGCGCTCTTGCTGCATTGATGTTGGTTTAGCTTCTATTGAACTAGACTGCAGCCTATTTCTTATTGATTTATGACATCTAAGTTCGTCATATAAATGTTATGATGTTGTTCATCATCGCCACCACCATCATCATATTCGTCATCTTCGTCATCATCTCCGAGGTCGTCTTTTCTTCAGTTAATTTCGGCAAGTGTCACTCAAGACCGTAGCCTATTTCTCAGTGATTTATGACCTCTACGTTCGTCATATGAATGATATCATAACTTGCATTGTCGATCATCGCCACCATCGTCGTCATAGCTGTCAGCTTCGTCATCATCTCTGCAATCGTCTTTTCTGGTCATCGCTAACGTGCTTTTTTGGTTAATTTCGCCAAGTTTCGCTCCTCGGAGCGCTTTCAGTTCTAGTGTTTTCATGCAAATTTCAACATCACAGTTTTAATTTAACTGCCGTTGGCATTTGGAAGAATGACAGACCACTGTGTACTGGGAGGTCGCGACAATACACCACGGGCTAGGGTGCTTGAGTGTGTAAAGTTTCCCCGACGCCAAAGGCAAGACTGTCAAGTTCACCAGGAAGTACAAATAAGGTGGTCGAACCATTTTTTTTGTTCTGATGAAATTCGTCAACATCATCATCAAGATAATGCATCCCACACAAAAAAGAAAAAAATTATCAAAATCGGGTGAGGCAGTACAATGTTCATGCAATTTTTGTGGAGAAATTTGAGATACATTGTTTGGATCGGGTCGGCTATCTTGGACGATAGCAGCATAAGTTACGAATTTAAAACTGTTTATAAATTATTTTTACTAATATTTTACAGTGAAATTTAGTGAGGTATATCTTTATCTACTATTTTGTGTCATTCAACAGTTTTCACCAGAATTTGGTCACGCAGATGTTGGACTTACTCTCCGGCGGTACGAATAACATGGCGACTTTTGCAGAACTGAAAAGCATGTTCAACTGCATAATTATGTTGTTATCAGGGAAGATTTAACTTACGTTGCTACATGAAACAACTTTGTACAATTTTCATTTTTTTCAGCTATAAGTACAAGGAATATTCTAATTTATTTTATTGTGAATTGCCCATTGAGTTGACCCTATAATTTGGTAAAAATATTAGAAATTGTATTGAAATCATGTTTTGTTTGAAAGACATCTCTTCAAGGTTTGACTATGCGTCGCAATAGCATATATATTTTTCATTTTATGATTTATGATGCTTTCGACATCCCGTCGTTCAGCAGTTTCTCAAAATGGATATTACATTAAAGATAAAGATTTGAGACATTCAATTCATAATCTGCATACAACAAAACTGTTGCCTTCCACCTAATATGCACACCACAAACGCAGGAGGAAACGACAAATTTTGCGATTTCCAGCTGTTCTGTTGGGACTATAGACATTAGGGTAAAATTTGGCAATTCGTCACTAATTCTAGTTTATCAAAATTTTCCCCAAAAATAAACATTATGAAAAATTTAGTAAATCACTGGGCTGGTTTGTACTCTTAAATGTCATGACTTCTTGCTAATTTTTCATTATCTGAATTAAGGGACATGTAATCCTTGAAAAATAGAAAAAAGACAATTTTGGCAATTATTTTTGTATAAATCCCGTGGACAATTACTGTACGCTTGTAGTTACCTCTACTTGCCATTCAACATTTACCTTTGAAAAGTTGACCCATATAAAGCAGGTGGCCCGTCCACAGCCTTCGTAAATTGGGATACTGAGCTTCTTGAAACAGTCAGCAAAGATGGCGTAATTTTCCCTCATTCTCTCGTGAAGAGTTGGAAAATAGATATTGTCTAACCAAGCTGAAAATGAGACGAAAAAGAAAACTGTTACCTTTACCTTATTTCGGTCCCTGGACAGGTGAAAATGTTGAAATTGAAACAAAAACAACACATTTTCACTAAAAAAAAATATGCTTAATTCACACATAATAAATTTAATTTATTATATTTTCTTGATAGGTCACGATGTGCCAGGCAAACTAATTGAACACCAATATACAGACTTCGTTCTCGACGGGTGTCAATGCCCTCATTCAACCAAGGGCAAAGGTGCCTGTGCCTTCTGAGAGGGGAAAAATTCAGGGTAAGGGAAGAATTCTATCTCCCAATCACCATCAATAGCAACCCCACCAATCTGTTGCAAACACTCATAGGCTCTGCCTCAAGTATCCAAAACTAGCATTTTGTGCTCTTTCAAATTGTCACCTGTGCGATTTTCAAGTGATTCTCACTTCGAGGGGAATTTTTCAATCATTTTAGGGGAATTTTGGGGCATCGTGAGGGTAATTTTGCGTAATTTTTGAATTTTTTCAGACGGAAATGAAGCCAAATATCGAGGGAATGAGGCCCCTAGGGGTACATGTATTACTTACAATTAATGGCTGGCTTTACGTTGATATTTTTCGAAGTGTAAAACTGACTGAGTGTGACTTACATGACGCAAGAAATCCCCACCAAGTTGCCTCAGTAAAATAAGTGGGGCACAAAATGTTATTTTTTCAATTCATTTTGAATGACTGTGCAAAATCAGGGAAAGTGCTATATATGGGGAGAATCACTGAATATAAATAACAAGAAACTTTATCAACTTTCCTGAGTCACTACTCGCAGGTGGTTGAGCTCTGCTAATTACTGCCTGTTGAAATGTGAAAATGACTTTCACTTTGAAAACGACTATTTAAGACAGTCGCTTTCACAAACGCCTCAATAAGACGGAAAGCAAGCATATTGAAGCACCCAAACACAACATTAAATAAATCGCCATAAATCTAGGGCATGTGTTTAAAATGAATTTTTGCATAACAAAAAACACCTCTACAATAAGAGCATGCAATCGGCGCAATGTTTTGACAAATAATTGTGGGGTACTACCATCACTCACTACTAGGAGATTTCAGCAGATTTGGATGCGGACAGAAGCTGCTATGAGCATACCTTCTGGTAACTACTTGAAAGTCATGTGGTTTAAGAGAAGGGAAAGTTAATAGCCGTTGACCTTGCAGATTTTTGCGAAATCAAATTAAGAAAAAAACAGACTCGTGTAAGAAAATCAAAGTATGTCTTAAAAAAGACTCAAACAATTGTTGAAGTGTAATTTGAGACAAATTTGTGTAATTCTGTTCAACTTTGTGCATTTTATCAACGCTTCAGTGTTGCCAATTATACCATTTAAATAGAAACTGCCTCAAACTACTATACTTCAAGACTGATCATGTCTTTCAAAACAAACAGAATGCTTTAGGCAAGGTTGTGAACACCAGCGTACTGGTAGGTCTTATGTTGCGTGTTCTTAATGGTAGTACATCAGCGTAGGTCTTATGTTGCGTATTCTTTATGGTAGTACATCAGCGTAGGTCTTATGTTGCGTGTTCTTTATGGTAGTACATCAGCGTAGGTCTTATGTTGCGTGTTCTTTATGGTAGTACATTTAATTATCCCATTGCACCGCAGGATCATTTACTTTTTTGTATTAAAAAATAAGTGAAAAATCAGGACAAAGAAATTTCATGTACTATCATGTTATTTTTTTAAAGAATTTAGTATCATTTATAAAACAGTACAAAAAAACAAATAAACAAATAAATACATCCATTCATTCACGCATACACACCTCAGGAAAGACCATTCTCGTATCTCGTTTAAAGTAAATAACTTTTACATGTAGTTAACGTGAACAACGAAATTTAGCCATTTCGCAGAGAAGCTGTCATATACAAAGTTTTTGTATGCAATTAACTTTTCAGCATTATAGTACTCATAAGTATATGTAATAAACCTGTGAAAATTAGGTATATTTTTGTGACATCTCTCCTTGTAAATGTAGTGTTTGGCGATTAGAAGCAAAATGCTAAAAAGAAAATCATGCGTCTCGTAAAGTCCAAGAATAACTCGATCGCAAGAGAGACTGTTGGGAAGCTGAATGCGACATTTTTGCATTAGCTGTCCGAATTCCTTCCAGAAATCTTGTACAATGCGACATTCCCACAAAAGGTGTGACAGCGTCTCTGGAATCCCGTTAATTTTACTTACAACACACACTAAAACTAATCAGATAAAATTATGTTTGCCCACCAAGACACTCAATGACCAGTGATGCCAGTTAGTGACCAGTCATAACGGTTATTGACCAGTCATGATGTTTAATGACTGGTCATGACGGTTACTGAGCAGTCTTGACAGTTAATAAACAGTGGAAACAGATACTGAAGAGCCCTGATGGTTACAAACCAGTCATGACAGTTAATGACCAGTCATAACCAGTTAATGAATGACCAGTCATGATGATTACTAGTCAGTCATGACAGATAATAACAGTCATGAGTTACTAGTCAAGTCATGATAGTTAATGACCAGCTATGATGGTTACTGACCAGCTATGATGGTTACTGACCAGCTATGATGGTTACTGACCAGTCATGACAGTTAGTGACCATAACCTCTTTTATACAACGGGACCCCTACAGTCAACGGTCATGACAGCTAATATTTCATGTCATTTTGTCTGAACAATTTTGGTGTAAACGACAGACACCATTGCAGTTATTCCCATCTTCATATCCCCTACCGACAACAGTCACTGTCCCCGTGACCACTTGACCCCTTACCTTTATCTCGTATCAGCTTCTCCATCATGTCCTGCACAATGTAGGGAACACAGCCGAAGACAGCTGTGTTGTGAAAGAACTGATGCACCTTCTCATTCATGGAATACACAGTGGCACACCTGAAGCCCGATATGCCAAAATCCTATAAAGTCAGACAGATGTCAACAGAAGTTGATTACCACATTCGTTCAGGTTCACGCCCATGTTCCCTGAGACAATCAGTATCTTAATTTCCAAATTTGCACATCTCTTAGATGGTGTACTCAGTTGTATTCCCACCATGAATCTATATGGTAGAATGTGCTTGACATAATCATATTACCTTTATGATTAAGGACTACATCTGTTCAACTATACTCATAAAAGTCATTTTTGTAAACTTGTCTTGTCCTCAAAATGCAAATCTATCAAAGACAGTGAAGAACAGCAATAAAATATCCAAAAAAGCACTTTTTTCATTGTTCAAAGGCTTCGAACAATGTTGTTGTGGATGCCCACGAATTTTTTAACATTTTTGTTGCATAAGTAGTCATTGAAAATCACTTAACTTAGTGCCAAATATATTCCATGAAATCAAATTATAAAATAAAATTTCACACATACTGTGTACTAAATGAGTTAGATTTTACTGCACATCTGCACTTTGAAATTTCACTTGGATCAGCGTTTCCAGACATTCTCCTTGCCAACAAAATGTTATCTGGACTGAACAGTCTGTACATTCTAAGAAATTACACTTCTAAAACTGACCAGACACTTTTTTCACTCTGTTTTCCATATTTTTGGAGTACAGAGCAGGCAGTGCAAGAATGGAGAATACTGCATAATGCACCTCATATTAGAGCTTGTAACACAAAACTCTACAACCTTGGTATTCTAGACCTATTATGTTTGCCTTTCATGGCACCATGCTATTTGACCGAAACAAATGGACAAACAATGCATATAACAAATTAGAACACTGTATACCGTAGAGTTAATTTCCACTTGTTTCGCACAAAAATAATAGCAAAATGGGTCATTTTTCCATTTTAAAAGGCTGACTACATGTTTGCAAACAATGGAAATTTAAACAAATGTTATTATAAATCATCTGTAACACACATCAGCCATGCTTGTAATACACTAAAATATTGTAAATCTTCACCAGTGTGGAGAAATTTAACAATTAAAATAGAACATCATATGTCATTCAATTTAATGTGCTAAATAAGCAAAGAAATGCCATAATTATGTTTTACGCATTAGTCGAACAATACTAAAACAATGTACGGTCTTCAAAATCAGTTCGTAATATGTAAACAAAGACATTGTATTATTCGACGAGGAGCAAAACAGTCTGCACAGGTACACATCAAAAGATACAATGTCTTTGTTTGCATAATATGTGCTGATTTTTAAGTTCGTACTCATAATTTGGCCCAAAACAAATGTGATAAAACAATGCAATTCACATGTAGAAGCTACCAACTAACGAAAGAGACTGACCTTGCTGAAAGCCCAGATCATATGTGTACGGTCAGGGTCAGGAATGCTTTCAAGGCTAAGAATGCTTGTGAATTTCTCATTGGTGTTGAAGAGAGAGAGGGCGTATACCTCGTCAGATATCACATGAAGTTTGTGTCTGAAATGAATTGAGAGCAGTCTGAATATAGATACACGCTTACACCATAATTAATGGATGTAGTTTTTGAAAAACAATAATTTTGCTAAAATTCATCTCAGTGACAACAAGACAAAAATTGTCATCCAAATCATTTGAAAATGAGCCAAAATGTTTTGCTACCAAAGTTCGGTGATTCCCCATGAGGTTTTAGTAACTTTTTTGTACACACACGCATGCATACATCACAGCCATGCCCGCAAATAGATCAATCATAGGGGCCAACCTTTCATCGACTAGTTCACATTCACAATTATTACTTTTTCAAGCTCATGATATCCAATTCTGTTTTGAGTTGCTGCAAAGACAGAACACTAGAATTTAATCTTGCTTCATTGATAAATGTGATAATTGACCAAACATGTGACCAAGTTAATGTTGTGCATTGGGCGTGCCAAACATCACCTCAATACCTCATCTATCATGGCAAGCCTGACTGAAGTGCCACCTTGTGGCCAGAACATACGCAGAACACAGCAACAGTGACCAAGATGGCAGTTTGTCAGTAGAATCATTCACTATTAAATTATTTGTTGTGAAATCAAAAAGATTTCAATTCTGATATCCGATCACATTACTCTCAAGCCTGGTCCTCACCCGAGCCAACAGTGACTTTTCATAATGTGGCTACATTTTGAGAACCAGCTTGATGGCAGTTATTAAGTGAAGGGAACTTATTCTCAAAATGCAGGCACCTTACATCCGACTATTACAGACTGTATATTGTACCCTTACCCACAAATAAGACTTTGAAAAATATAACGTACTTTTTTGCTTTTAAATGTGTGTCATCAATGTATTTCAAAACCTTATGAATGGGATTTTGATGAAATTTTCAAGGTCCACGACTATTGAAATTTACTCGATACTGTACTGAAAATTGACCAATCACATGGTGTGACAGAAAAGCTTACTCAAAGCATGACAAGCAATCAGTCAACGTCAGAGTTTTAAGTAAAACTTGATGGCCACAACTCTAGGTTTAGAATAAATTATTAAAATGTGGAGATTGATTCCCAGTCCTCGCACTCCAATATCAGGGTTTTGTGTGCAAGATAATGGTTTCCATAAGCTGACAATTAACTTTTAAGCCAAGAAGTTAGGCATGCGCCTGGTTACAGACTGAAAACACATGACGATCCAAAGCCATTTTAAGGAATTTTTAACTAGAACTGACAATTTTGAAGTCGTTTTCTGAACTCTTTCCAAATATACAACTGCATTCCCAGAAAAGGTGTGACAGTGTTTCAGGTAATTTATTACAAAACGAACATAAATTGGATTCATGAACCTGGATTTTGACTAAAGGGTATTTGTTGCAATAACCCTGTGTCTTAGACTATTATTAAAATTGAAACCATCTGGTGCTGGGGACCTTTGCAATTATTTTCTTTCATTCTAACCTGTCTCTGAAAACAAACTCTATTATTCCTATTTGCAAACCGATTTAGAAGACTTCTGGTGGCAAGTATTAGAACAAATACATCAACAACCCTTAATATCATTCCACAAAGATAGCTGGTTTTTATGAGTTAATCCAAAAAGTCAATGAAATTCAAAGCTGCAGATAGGAAATCGACCAGTGGCAGACCCCATACCCAACTAGAGTCAGCGTGAGACAGGTAATTGTTAGTAATATATAAGCCCATCAGACAGTCTTACCTTTTGGCAAAATTCAGGATGTCCATGAGCAGTTGTTTGGAGTAGAGTACACATAATGGGTTGTTGGGATTAGTCAGAACAATGCCTCGCACAACAAGGCCCTGAAAGAAACAAACAGTCTTGGTTTGAAAACTTTAACTGACTCATTTTCTGCAACAGGGACAGAAAGAGAAAGAGGGAGAGAAAATTCATCTTTAAATCATGTAAAACATGTTACATGGTCTATGACCAAGAAAGCTAAAGGATCCTATAAGCCTATTGCAGACTTAGAAACATCAAGCATGCCGTATTCTGTGTTACAGTTGAAGGTTGTAAAGTAGTACTATTATTATTTTCTTTTAAAAATAGCGCAATCATGCCACTTCACAGATATAAAAGACATGTGAATGCCAATAATTGTTTGAAATGCTTGAATACTTAGAATGTGTACACAATTACATAATCAGAGAACTGACAGCTGCTCTCCATTTTATGAAGGCCAACACAGGATGACAACTGCACATCATCACTGTCTGGCGTACACTTTATTTGGAAAATGTTAAAGATTTGGCAAGCTACTTTTCAGCAACAGCAAGATTACAATTGAAAAAGAATATCATGAATACTCATCTGATACTTCCACATATTAATGGTATGTACAGCAAAAGGAGAACAGACAGCCAGCAAAGCAGCTGTATATCAACCGCCTGGAGTCATCCTCCGATTGTCCCGTTGCACTAGTGCAACTTGCCCCACTTTAAGTGGAGTGTCCACAAACACACACAAATTTTCAATTACTAGCGCAAGGTGGAAGTTGTCGCTCTGTGCACAAACAGATGGTATGAATATTGCACAGGGCACAAAAGAAGACCCATCCGCGTGTAACAGAAGCTGATAACTACTTCTACTTTGCCCCAGTTTTGCAGATACACAGTGATTAGAAGTGGCACAACTTACTCTAGAAAAAGTCATCCTACCTCAAAATGGTGGAGTAAGTTGTCACAAGTGGGGTAAGTTGCAATAAATTTAAGTAGCGTCCACACAGCACTCAAATCTAGCGACAAGTCTTGCAGCAGTAACTTGTTTAGAGTAGGTCTTTGCGTGAACAGCACTTCAGACATCAGGGTGTCACACATTAAACAAAATTTTAGTGAACTCTACGGCTCTAAATTTATCCTTAGCCTCAACATCATGAAATACACACTAAAAGTAAGCAGAAAACAACCGTTTCGACCTTCATGACATCTATAAATCCTGCTAGCACCAAAACTGATGGGCTGATGGCCCATAATGACACCAGTCTTCCAGTCATTCTTTCTCAGGCATGCTAACTTTCCCAGTCATGCTGAGTGACAGCATATATCCATGCAGACTTCCCAGCTATTAAGCCAGAGAATGACGGCATTTTGTCCGACTGCTTTTGGTGTGTATTGTATGTGCCAAAATCTACCTTTGCCTTGGCTTCATTGAAAGCCTTTTCCACCTTCTTCACTGTCAGTTGGAATGGCATTGTGTCACCTTCTTCCATCTATAACAGAGATAACTACTGACAAGAGATACTCTGTACTGGCCAGGACATGGGAGGCGCACTGAAAAAAGTTGGGCAAAACCCCCCTTGTGGTGCACCGCCTATAGACCATGGGTGGCGCAGCACTGAAATAAGTGGGGGACTGTAACCCCTCAGCCCCTATGGTGCGCTGCCCATGTAGGAGGATTCAATGGATCCCAACTAAACCTCTCATCTTTTAAGGAGATACAAAATATAAAATAATTGACTTTCATTGAGGTCAATACGTTGGTTTTTATACCCTAAAATGTGATAATGACCCCGGCTCCGCCAGGATCATTATCACATTTTAGGCTCTGAAAACCAATGTATTAACTAAAGTATGTAAGTCAGAAATTCTTTTATTATGTTAAATATTTCATGAAAGGAGGCTAAGTCAATGTTTGCGAAATGAGAACAACCACATACCCATTTCAATGAAAATTCTGAAACAAAATAATATTAACAGCATAACCATACTTACAACAGTAAATATTGTGATTAGTTTACAAAGAAATACCAGTTACAGCTCCACAATTTACCCATTGGTTCTTAAAGATTGATAGGCCACTAACATGTTCTTGAGCTAAGTGAGATAAGCACAGAGTAATTATTGTCACCTCAGTCACCTAGTCATAATTTTCACGTTAGCATTGCAAATCCGCTACATACAAGCAAAAATATTATTTTCATTAGAATGATAAGGGATGAACTAATACCATGCACAGTAAATTGTCTCAAACTTCAGGCACAAATAATCGCCAAAATTGGCTTTCTTTTGTTTTCAACGGACTCGAATAATTTTTCTGAATGCTCACAATTTCTGAGAACCATTGTTTGGTATAGATCTTAAAATGGCACTTGTACCGTTCCACTTATCTTTTACGAAAAAAAGGAAGAAATAAAATTTCACTTGACTTTTGTCAGCCATATTGCATATTAAATTGTTGACATTTTACCATAACCATGTGACAAGTGAGCACGACACCAGAGATACAAGTGAACTCCTTCTTCGTAACACTTTTAATACTGCAGAATTAGAGTAGCAAGGTGGTACATGGGATGTGTTATTGTAGATGCTGAAAGACGATAAGTAGTCGTCATCGGAATGTTATGGTCTAACACGAGGGCAGAATTTTCAACTGTTGAAAAAACATGTCGCAGACCAAGAACAAAATCAGAGGAGCAAGTGGTATTTTAATGAAACTGACGAGAGAATACCAAGTGAATATAAAAACTTATCATCAAAATTGAGATCCACTATAAAAAGTACCATTGTTTCATGGTTCAATTATGATTTGGAATGGAACCCTTTGTTTATGGTCTTTAAGGCAGTGACTTGGCGCTCCAAATTACAAGTGGTGACACCGAGACCTGAATGAAGCTAAGGGATTGATTCAAAAGAAATATTCATCACTGCTAACATGATTTTTTTGAGTTCGAAATTTGCGGCGTGACCTAGGTAATTAGTGCTACGAGGAAAACCGTGATATCAACTAACGANAACTAAAGTGTGTAAGTCAGAAATTCTTTTATTATGTTAAGTATTTCATGAAAGGAGGCTATGTCAAAGTTTGCGAAATGAGAACAACTACATACCCATTTCAATGAAAATTCTGAAACAAAATAATATTAACAGCATAACCATACCTGTAACAGTAAATATTGTGATTAGTTTACAAAGAAATACCAGTTACATCTCCACAATTTACCCAAATTCTGGTTCTTAAAGATTGATAGGCCACTAACATGTTCTTGAGCTAAGTGAGATAAGCACAGAGTAATTATTGTCACCTCAGTCACCTAGTCATAATTTTCACGTTAGCATTGCAAATCCGCTACATACAAGCAAAAATATTATTTTCATTAGAATGATAAGGGATGAACTAATACCATGCACAGTAAATTGTCTCAAACTTCAGGCACAAATAATCGCCAAAATTGGCTTTCTTTTGTTTTCAACGGACTCGAATAATTTTTCTGAATGCTCACAATTTCTGAGGAACCATTGTTTGGTATAGATCTTTAAAAATTAAAATGGCACTTGTACCGTTCCACTCATCTTTTACGAAAAAAAGGAAGAAATAAAATTTCACTTGACTTTTGTCAGCCATATTGCATTCTAAATTGTTGACATTTTACCATAACCATGTGACAAGTGAGCACGACACCAGAGATACAAGTGAACTCCTTCTTCGTAACACTTTTAATACTGCAGAATTAGAGTAGCAAGGTGGTATATGAGATGGGTTATTGTAGATGCTGAAAGACGATAAGTAGTCGTCATCGGAATGTTATGGTCAAACACGAGGGCAGAATTTTCAACTGTTGAAAAAACATGTCGCAGACCAAGAACAAAATCAGAGGAGCAAGTGGTATTTTAATGAAACTGACGAGAGAATACCAAGTGACTATAAAAACTTAACATCAAAATTGAGAACCACTATAAAAAGTACCATTGTCTCATGGTTCAATTATGATTTGGAATGGAACCCTTTGTTTATGGTCTTTAAGGCAGTGACTTGGCGCTCCAAATTACAAGTGGTGACACCGAGACCTGAATGAAGCTAAGGGATTAATTCAAAAGAAACATTCATCACTGCTAACATGATTTTTTTGAGTTCGAAATTTGCGGCGTGACCTAGGTAATTAGTGCTACGAGGAAAACCGTGATATCGACTAACAACAATAAAACATAGCTAACACCTACCTTGCTTGTTAATGATATTCCATAGGTAATCACTTTAGATTTGTCTTGCATGTCATTGCTGATGCGGGAGTAGTATGGATATGGGCACAGGAAACAATCTACAACAATCCACAGTCGAGGTCATCAAAACTCAATTATTAAAGGTGCACTCTCAAAGTTAAACTCTTAATCAAAAAGGTTATGGTAAGACTACGATGAGGATCTTTGCTTCTGAAGATTGAGTGGGATCTTGTCAACAACTCATTTACTTCAATATTCACAAGTCTATAGAATTTAAAGACAAAAGTATATAATTTCTGAAAGCAGAAAGCCCGTACAATCATGGACAGTAATGACATGACCAAATAAGATTAGACAGGAATGTTCAAGACACTGTTACAATTTTCTAAATTAACACTTCATTTTTGTTTTAAGAAAACCATAAACGCCCCATTTTGAAAGCCCTTCCTGCAAAAGAGATCACTTTAAAAAAGTCAGACTATCTGAACTTTTCATAAGAATTTGATTGACCATTTTTGAGAAATGGTGTTCCGAAGTGAGCCAAATTGGAAGATTTGTCTAGTAAGTCCCTAAACAATGTTATGAAATGTCCCTTGCGAACCCATATGCATTTGATATGAATGTGGAGAGCTTCACCGTATAGGTCATTACCATGGCAACATGCATGCTGGGTTTGCAAGAGAGGCCATGAGCTAGTGCTTGTTTATGTACACAATAATCAAAGCTGTCTTGAGACCGAGAGCCCCAATCAGCAGAAGACTGCACTTAACACTTGACCTGAAATGGGTTGGCTCATCTCTAGGAGTAGCTTCATGCCATAAAAAATCCCTAGATCGCCCTACTACTTATGGCCAAAATCAAAACCCAGTGACATGCATGGATAGATTCAAAACAGAAGTCTTGATACAGAGTGAGTGCGCTTTTGATCGTGTTCTAAGATTTATGTACACAGCTTCATATCAAATCAGAAAAGGCCAGGGGAGTTCACCTCACAAATCTTTTCACCAGCAGTTTACATCTGACATTGATAAAATCAGTGCAAAGTTTGAATAAGCACATCGCTTTTCAGAAAGTCACACTAAATATGGGATTCCAAACCACTAAAGCTGTGAGAGTAAGAGGAGAACTGTGCTGGCAAAGAAATTATACCTCCATCATCAGCAAGGCAATAGGCAAGGAAGTCCAAGCAGCTTGAAGCACCAGGCAAAACAGATATCTATAAAATCAGAAGTACGGCCAATCATGAAAGTCTTCCACTTATTAATCAAGGACCCGATTTATTATGAGTCGTATGCCTGTTCATAGCTAAGGTAGTCAGAGAAACATGGTTGCAAATGTGGCGCTGCATTTTCTATTTTGCAGCAAAACTTTAACAGCCACCTTCGTAAATCATGTCAAAGAAATATGCGCCGATAATAATCGAAGTTTCAATCCTCTCAGCTAAGACATCACACACGACCTTTAATATAACAGGCGCAAGAGCTACACAGCTCATTAGCGTCTCCATCTTAGTTGTTGTTTGTCGTTATTTGTTGTCATTGCTGCAGTGTGCGGGACACTTCATTCATGCGCAATCCTAGACTTCGTAATCATTCTGACGACATTTGATTTAGAACGGACTGGTTGAAGAAGCAAGGCCTTATCTATTACAAAATACTTGAATCAATAGCATGCCTGCATATATACTTAGCCTGTGTCACGTTAAAGTTTGTATACTTTCTACTTACATGGAATGGGTTAATCGGCTTTGCTGCGTAAAATCTTTCCTGGAAAAATTCGGCGAGTGCTTCCAAGAAACTGAAATAGAAACATTGAGCAGACTATTACAGTCAATATCAATGCATAGGCACAAGATACTGCAAGACAGTGCCTGCTGATCACTAATTAAGAATTCTAAGAGTACAGATCAGCATAAAGGCAATACAGATGACTAAAACAAAAATTGAACCCCTGTAGATTAAAAAGCGAAAAGACATTAAAAAAGACATCAATAATGTAGAAACTTTTGTCAACTTCTAATCACTCAATGTGCGCTACGCTAAGCCTCCTAAGGGGAGAGCATGCTAAGACAAGCAATGTGCTTCTCTTAGGATGCGCCAGTTTTTCAAATCTAACAGAGAATAGTTTACCTGGTAACGCCCTCTAGTCGAAAGTAATATAGACTCTCTTTAGTGACAGCTGGAAACTTTGACAACTGTAAAATATGCATGAATTTGGTGACTTTGTATACGCGAGGAACAATAGCAAATCAAATGTTTTGACCTAGAATTTAACACGAAGGGTACTGTAATGCAAGCTCAGTGACTATAATTCACATATCATGTATATGGGTTAAGGCAGTAGGTCATAGCGTGATTAGTTATTAGTTACTAAAATGACCAGAACTTTTTTCTTAAACTTTATATAATAAGCACAGTACAGTTCACACAATTACAGTGTCCTTGGGGCAGTTAATACAACATATATTTAGATTAGTCAAGTATCACTCAAGGTCAAAAATAACCAGAAAACTGATTGTTAAACAAAGCTTCATAATATATCAACAATGTACATCAAATTAAATAGCAGGAAAAATTATAATACCTGTTGGATGAGTTCATCTTCAACTACCTTTACGTCTGCAGTACCAAGATTGACAATACCCTAGAAAGGGAAGAAATATGAATGCTAGTTTATAACCAAAGAATACATAAAACAAATATAAAAGTACAACAGACATTAAACAAAACACAGAAGTAAAAGTAGTAGTTACATAAATTAAGCTTCGCAAAGTCTTTGCATCACAAGTGAACACTCAGTATGCGGTGTTCAACATCTCTGTGTGAGTGTGACGTGTAACAGAAATAAATCCCACGTCAACATCCGTTGCAGCCAAAGCTACTTTTTCACTCCGACCTTTGATATAAGTGATTAGCTTTCTCACCTCTTTGTTTTTTGCTCCATCATAATGATTAGCAGAAACTTTATACAAAGTCTGAATCAGCAAACACTCTCTGTCAATGAATTCAGAGCACCTATCAGACACCAAGTCGGCCATTGCCACAGTTATAGCAATGCAATCCCAACTTAATCAAGTTTATCAGGGTGTTTGGCAACATGGCCACACTATCAGCTATTTTGGAAGATAAGTCATAAAATTGGGCAGGCTGACATAAGTGTCCAGTGGTGATTATCCAAATATGTTTATCTGACTGGTGGGGTTGAAAACGAGGCAACAAGAGGAAGTCTCTTCAAGATATGGAGGCGCATGAAACATAATCTCAAACGGAAAATTCTGCGTGTACACAACCATNATCTTTCCTGGAAAAATTCGGCGAGTGCTTCCAAGAAACTGAAATAGAAACATTGAGCAGACTATTACAGTCAATATCAATGCATAGGCACAAGATACTGCAAGACAGTGCCTGCTGATCACTAATTAAGAATTCTAAGAGTACAGACCAGCATTAAGGCAATACAGATGACTAAAACAAAAATTGAACCCCTGTAGATTAAAAAGCGAAAAGACATTAAAAAAGACATCAATAATGTAGAAACTTTTGTCAACTTCTAATCACTCAATGTGCGCTACGCTAAGCCTCCTAAGTGGAGAGCATGATAAGACAAGCAATGTGCTTCTCTTAGGATGCGCCAGTTTTTCAAATCTAACAGAGAATAGTTTACCTGGTAATGCCCTCTAGTCGAAAGTAATATAGACTCTCTTTAGTGACAGCTGGAAACTTTGATAACTGTAAAATATGCATGAATTTGGTGACTTTGTATACGCGAGGAACAATAGCAAATCAAATGTTTTGACCTAGAATTTAACACGAAGGGTACTGTAATGCAAGCTCAGTGACTATAATTCACATATCATGTATATGGGTTAAGGCAGTAGGTCATAGCGTGATTAGTTGTTAGTTACTAAAATAGCCAGAACTTTTTTCTTAAACTTTATATAATAAGCACAGTACAGATCACACAATTACAGTGTCCTCGGGGCAGTTAATGCAACATATGTTTAGATTAGTCAAGGATCACTCAAGGTCAACAATAACCAGAAAATTGATTGTTAAACAAAGCTTCATAATATATCAACAATGTACATCAAATTAAATAGCAGGAAAAATTATAATACCTGTTGGATGAGTTCATCTTCAACTACCTTTACGTCTGCAGTACCAAGATTGACAATACCCTAGAAAGGAACACAATATCAATGCTAGTTTATAACCAAAGAATCCATAAAACAAATGTAAAAGTACAATAGACATTAAACAAAACACAGAAGTAAAAGTAGAAGTAGTTACATAAATTAGCTTCACAAAGTCTTTGCATCGTAAGTGAACACTCAGTATGCGGTGTTCAACATCTCTGTGTGAGTGTGGCGTGTAACAGAAATAAATCCCACGTCAACATCCGTTGCAGCCAAAGCTACTTTCTCACTCCGACCTTTGATATCTGTTATTAGCTTTCTCACCTCTTTGTTTTTTGCTCCATCATAGTGATTAGCAGCAACTTTATACAAAGTCTGAATCAGCAAACACTCTCTGTCAATGGATTCAGAGCACCTATCAGACACCAAGTCGGCCATTGCCACAGTAATAGCAATGCAAACCCAACTTAATCAAGTTTATCAGGGTGTTTGGCAACATGGCCACACTATCAGGTATTTTGGAAGATAAGTTATAAAATTGGGCAGGCTGACATAAGTGTTCCGTGGTGATTATCCAAATATGTTTATCTGACTGGTAGGGATGAAAACGAGGCAACAAGAGGAAGTCTTCAAGATATGGAGGTGCATGAAACATAATCTCAAATGGAAAATTCTGCGTGTAGACAACCAATGTGCCTCACTTGGTCAAAACTGGATTTTAATGTCACAAAATTTCCGTTTGTTACTCTCCACAAAAACATCATTCCCATAAAATTAACTCCATTGTAACAGTCTACATTTTAAAATTCTCCGGATGACCCAGTCTTGTTGTAGAGGTTAATTACTTGTTATCTCTCGAGTCATTACAGAGCACACTTAAAGTATAGCTGTGCAACCTAACCGACCAGCTCAGCATACCATATCAGTGAGTGCTCAACTTGATGTCTAATGGAACATCTAAGAAACATGGCATTATAAATCTGACCATCATCAGCATGCAGTCTCAGTAAGTCAAGGTGTTTACTTCCATCAGTGTTGCTACTGTCACGGCCAGTCATCTGAAACCTTGAATATGTCACTCAAGTTGTGATCCAGATAATGAATTTACCAAAGGTATATAAATTGTATCAAGTGGTTCTGCACCCCCAACCACCAAACTTTACTCAGTCAAGACTGAGTCATATCTGGAGACCGCCAAAACAGAGCAACAGTAGCAGCAGCAGTAGCAGCAGCAACAGCAGCAGCAGCAGCAGCAACAGCAGCAGCAACAGCAGCAGCAACAGCAGTAAAAAGTACTCAGGAAAGCATGACCAACATATGCTGTGTAAAATGTGAAGCAAATTTGTGAATTTCATAAAATGTAAATTAAACAAAATGTTAACTTAATGATCATATTGTTTTCTGTTGCTGTCTCGTGTTTGTAAAGAAATGCTAATTAAGCTTTTGGAAAATTCAAGACACTAAAATATTCTTATAAAAGAATTCTTACCGTGCTAAAGTATAAATAAGAAGAGACCTAAAGGAATACACGTCAAGTTGCTGTTGTGTTGGAATCAATGTGTAACTTTTGCTCCGACCTGCTATGCTATGTTTTATGTTAAAAAGCCGATACTTGGCATTATTAAGCGGTAGCAACCTGTTACCTATTTAATAAAATAAAAACCATAACAAGTTATGCTGCAAATTATTCAATATCTAAACAAACCAAAAGTTTGGATATTGACTGGGTTCTGCTATGTTGAAAATGGGCCAAAAATTACAAAATGTAGTGTACGTACCCCCATGTGGAATTCAGTAACACAAATAGGCACTGCAAATTAAATTATTGCCTTTTTAATAACAACATGGTGCTTATTATCATCAAAGAAAAATAAATGGCCATACAACGTTATGATACCATGTGATGCAGAAACAGTGATGTAGTGTACGTACCCCCATGTTTACAAATGCAATGAAATTAAAATATAACTTGGTAAGTGAGCAACATTGGTCATAGACCGTTTTTCTTCCTTAAAAATGTTAGGTTAAAAGGGTGAGCGTCCTGCGCAGACAGATTCTATGACAGCAGAAGGCCTAATTCGACTTTTATTTTCAACGCGGTAAAGCAGGTGAAAGGCAGCTTTAATAACAAGATAACATTCAGTTCTAGTGAGTCAACTACATGTATCACGGCTAGCATACATCAGGGAATTTTTAGGGCCGAGCCACGTCAGTGACATAAAAAAATTTCATTAATGCACTGTGTTTGCCTGCGTCAGGTCAACTAACGCATTAAACTGGGTCCGCTATCACATGTCGTCTAGCCACAAGAATAATTACTGCGCGCACCAATTACAAAACATTCGATCCAAGCAAATGGTAAAACATTAAACTCAATGCAAGCAGCTGCTGCTGCAGTATAGTACTAGTAGTAGTACGAAAGATGCTGCCGTAAAATTATTTAAAACAAAATATTATGTACACTGTCTTGTCCAGCGGTGTAACATAAGTAATTAGGAAAGTCTCCACATAACTATCTCAGTTCCAAAGACAACCACAGACACCACACAATAAAACACAGATATTACACTGTAAGTGTATCAAACAATGCCAAGTTTCCAAATATACGGAAAATATATTATGAAGGCCTCGATCTTTTCATCCAGGCCTCCAACAGCTTTTCACAAAAAGTAGGATTTTTACAAAAAGTAAGAAACAGTAAGATCAGTTAGAGCAACCATTGCACATTTACAAAACTTGTTTTATCAAGTACCGGTATTTAAGGCCAATGTCCGTTGGCTACATGTATGAAAGTCATGGAAACGAAAAAGCGACTATAAATTTTAGAAAGGAAATGAGGGAAACAGGTAGAACTACACAATCCTAGAGAGAGTTAAGCACAAGCAAAAAGCATGCAATAAAATTAACATAACCCCATGTGGCCGACACGAATTAATGACCCACAGGTCTTCAAAAGTGACCCATAAGTATGAGCAATTCCATTTGTGACGGACGTACAATCAGAGAACATTTTGATCAATTGTGAAAAAAATGTTCATCCTAGGAAAATAATTGATACATCAACTGATACCTTTCAAAGCTAGAGGTAGGCCTAGCGATCCAAAATACAGCCCATGCAAATGGTTGCCTCGAAATCTTTGTTGAAAACTTGGTGAGAACTACCTTTACCAGTGTGACAGCTCTTCCTTTGACAATCGTCCTAGCCTAGGGAAACATTCAGTACTACTTAAAGCAGGTTGGTGCACCAACTACGCCTGCCTATAACTAACCAGTATTCCAACTGTAGGCCTACTAACCGTTTGTGCCACTGCTGGATCGTATTCATTAGTTGAAACAGATGAGAATGTCTCTGTTAAAAAGCTCTGTTTATCAACAGTTCCCGAACATCTAGCTGACAGACCGCCGGACGCCATCCTTACTTCTACCACAGATCTGCTTTCTATGGCCTAGGTGCTAAAAGGTCAAGTATTATTCAATTTTCAAGTCATTCTTTCTAATCATTCACAGACACGAATTGCTCCAGTCTATAGACACACGCGAGTTTTCCCCATTGCTACTCCGGTTGCGCCCCCTGTTGTTCATTATTGCAAAACGTCAACTTTCCGCCGTCGCGGGCCCAATGAGATAAATGTAACTATGTTATATTGCTCATTGCCCGTGCCTCACAAGCTGACGTCACGGAGAGCTCGTTACGCGGTTCAGTAACGTGCCTGAGGTAATTTTGTTTGAGGCGTAAAGTAATTATTTAGAGGCGTAAAGTAATTATTTAGAGGCGTAAAGTAATTATTTAGAGGCGTAAAGTAATTATTTGTGGCGTAATTCGTAGGCCTATTTTACGTACGGTGCAACTGAAATAATTACTTTACGCCGCAAATATTTATTTTACGCTGCAAATAATTACTTAACGCCGTTAAAGGTTACTTTACGAAGTGTATAATGTACTGTACAGGAACGTAGCCGGGGAGGGGGGTTGGGGGTTCAAACGAATCCCACCCGCACGGAAAAGGACAACAAAATCATTGCAGCTACTAGTACTACTATAACTACAGTGATAACTAAGTTGGTTAGAATTTGCTTCTCATGTGGTGTTCGCGTAGATGACAGGATCGTGCACATGAAGACGATTAGAGGAGATTTTTATTATTCATTGACGTTGCAGTGGCGGATCTAGGATATCACAAGGGGGGGGGCAACATTTTGTCCGGCTGTAAACATTTGCGCAAACTGAACCACGATTGTAGATGCGCATAGCACCGAATGGGGGGAG
>NMRA01000613.1:148823-159865 GCA_002633005.1 Phoronis australis | reverse complement strand
GGGGGGGCCGGGCCCCCTGGCCCCCCCCCCCCTAAATCCGCCTATGCGTTGAACACACAACTGTGGCTACCTATCACCGAGAGAGCTCCCCAAGTGTAATGCAGCGTGAATATGCCTTTAAAATCGGCCAAGAAACAAAACAGCAGAAATAGGTTTCTTATCTGATACTTGATAGCAATATTGAAAGTGCACTAGACATTTTCATTTTTAAGACGATGTTTGTCAAATACATGTATGTTGTTCTTCATCCAGTGTCCCTTCCATTGTGGATTGTTGCATTGACATGCATGCATGCACACTGGTGTAGGCCCACGTTTCCGTTTCTTTTAAATACAAGCCGACGTTAAGTTCACTCTGTAGTCAGACGGCCAATTCTTGAGAAGTCATCTAAATTAAGTTTTAGTGGCAAAGTCATGTTAGAAGCCGCAAGTAACACATGTCAGGGTTATCTCAATACATCACAGTATGTTTGGGGGTGGGCGGGTTACCACGCTCAAAATTGCAAATTAAGTTATTGTTGTTTAAAGTTGGGTTTACTCATTAACAGCAAACTCGTAATATTATGAGACAGGTCATCAGGTTAGGTAACCATCATTCTCATTGGACAACATAATTACTCTAGCCAATCATAAGCAAGGACGGATCCAGGGTTTTGAGTTGGGGGGAGGCGGGTAGAATATTAGCCAGGATTTTGCCCGTTAGACATTCGCACCCCCGAACTGCCAAATGGAGTCCGGGATAATTTGGGAGCATGGCCCTCTTGGGGGTTTCAGGGATGAACTGGGGCCGAGGGCAGACGAAAGAAGAATCACAATGAAACATGGAGAAGAGAGGAAATTTAAGAAAAACTTTGTCAACCACCAGTGCTTGATTTACCATTTAAAGGCTCTGGTCAGGTCATCGACCTCAAATTTGCAGCATACATCATTTAAATTCACTTGAAAACGTGCATTTTATTATTCATATAATATATTTTCAAAGCGCAATTTTTGCATAGCATGGTCATAGCCTTTTAAATTCCAGAAGACAATTTTAATGAATGTAAAATTGTATTTCTCTAAACGGATAATGGAGCCGTCTGTCGCATTCCTTTTGTATATTCTCGAGATTGTTTATAAAGTGATAAAAATTGAAAACCTGGCATACAGCATTCAATTGCTGCTCATTTCCTTTTTTCGGAAATTTACTTTCATTTCATTTATTTGCACTCGAGGCCATCGGCCCACAGTACATATATATATATGTAATACATTACATGATTACTGTACGCATAGTCACATACGCAAGCATTTACATTTAGCATCCAAAAAATTTTTTTTTCAGAGTACAGCATATGCGGCGCAACATAGGGGGCTGGGGGCTATATCTCTCCCCACACTTTTTCAGTGCTGTGCCGCCCATGTTAACAGAGGCGCGATTTACAAACTTAATCAAACTTTTCTACACACACGCATCAGAAATTCTCATTAGGCCTAAACTCGATCAAAAAGGAACGATCATTTATTTGAATTTTTTTAGCAATCATTAGGATTCTTTCATGCTGAGTTGCCCAGTCCATGGATGGCATCCAAAGCGGCCAATCTTTTCGGGTTCTTATTGATTAGGCCCGTAAGATGCCCTCATGGAGAGAGTGCACGTTGGTTTCTGACTGGCATCTAGGCCTATGTAAATACTAAAATCGATATATATTTTTGGCGCCATCGGATTAGGAACTGGTTATGCTTCAGTGACTTTAGTTGCAGGCTGAAGTAAAGAAAATCACCCGTTCACCAAATAACAACTTTCACTTAACGACATTTGCCTATCTGAAAAACAGTAAAAAACTACTAATGAAATTTGAAAAGTTTTTACAGTGTGCCTCCCCTGGATTGCAACATCGGGAGTGTGATATGCCCTTCCTGTACGGGTCTGCACCATGGTTGTTATATTAGTAGTGAGCCTATCGATTTTCACAAACTCGAACTATAAGTGCTGTGGCTGATACTTTGAGTTACGTGGGCCAGGGCAGAGTATACGCCAGGGTATTGCCCGTCAAACATTCACACTCCGAACTGCCAAATGGAATCTGGGAGAATTTTAGGGCGGGACATGGCCCCCCCCCCCTTGGCCCCCTCTAAATCCGTCACTGAGGTAACGCGTGAAAGTTCTGCACCACACATTACATCCTGTTTTTTGCGAGCAACGTAAAACCGTCACGGCACGGGTATTTACAATTCCGCCAAATGTAGAAACAGAGCCGAGAACCATCGCTGAGTACCAGTATACAAATCTCCTTCCCCTATAATAAAGTTGCGTCAACTGAGGAAATTACTGACAGTGTCGACGTTTGCAAAATATCAAAGGTCCAGCGTTCAAGAAACTCGAACCACCCCTCGCGCAATGCTGGCTACGGGCCTGCTGTACGCCTCTAAATAATTGTTTTACGCCTGTAACAAGAAGTACATGTAACTTGCGCACGTTTAACGGCGTACTTAGAGTTCACGACCCATTTGGCCAACGATAGTCAGTGTATACACCAAAGGGTTCTTAAACGAGTACATTTCTGCACGTTTGAAGGTGCTTACTCAACGCGTACTTTTTCTAAAGTTATGCAACGCGCTGACTTCGTTCTTAGAAGAATACCTTCGTACGCTGCGCTGTGTGGCGTCAGTTCAGTCATATGGTCCAATCACTTCCGTGCTCACGCATTACGGTAAGTCAAATTTTCACGTGCAAGAAACGTACATTCATAGTTCGCAAACAGGCAGTTCTCATTGCCAAATTGTATAAGGTTCAGTTTTCCGAATCATCTATTGAAAATTATGAATAATACTAGATTGTGATTTTCCAACTGGTAGACACCTACTTTAGATGGGGGTACATTTCAACATGTTATTTAATGCCAGTTTTGAAATATTTCATGCAAATACGAGCCACGTTCGTTTTACATTTACTGTTGAATGCAATACCTTACAGTGTAGTCCACGGGTTCTTTGATAAATTTCTTAGTAACAGTTTCTTTCAGATAAAGCCAATACCTTCAACTAAAATGCAATCATTTGCGTTTTTACAAGATGTTTCAATGTTTTCAGACAATATTCGATGACGTACTAATTTTCACGCGTCTTGATAACAGTACTTCTTTTGGTGCAGTTCACCTCAAAGGATTCACAACTTTGCCATTGACCAGCACTCGGCACTCGGCAAGACTAAAAATGGAACTAGAAGTGAAATGCAACTGTACTTCTGGGTAAATCTACATTAACACATCTCTTCTCCAACTTCTATTTGTGGAACTCCTATGCCTGCCAGAGATCACACAACCTATACAACTGTAAATGAAAAAACAAAGAATAGTCATTGAGTTTCAAATAATCTTTTTATTATCTATGTACAAATACATAACAGTGATTATCTGCCTTGTATTAACCCAAGACTACAATTAAAATCTTTTGGTCTACATGTATTTACACCGACCTCTTATCTACTTACATTGCCATGATGCTTCGGTTTGTCTATTCTCCGGCCATCGTCAGGTGCTCCTGCATTCTTAGAAGAACGAGCAGGGATGTAATTAGACAAGAGGTCAGTGTAAATAGACAAGGAGATTTTGGTAATAGTTGTAACACGCCACCAGCTCAGAGTGGTTTAGAAAGTCATTTACCAAAGACATCTGAAAACAAATTACCATTAAAATCAATTGACTTTGTAAATGTAAACTTCATTGGCCATACACCAACAGACAAAAACTGATGTGTGCCCATACCAGAAGAGCAAAACCTGCAATGAAAATCCACGGCTTTGAGACCCATGACAAAAAATACTGAGGAATTTTTTTAGGTCATGTATCATTCTACAAATAAATAGGGTTACGTGATAGAAACATTTTTGTGTTGTAAAATTTAACTGCAAGAAAGTTCTTTTGCATGAATAAAGTCAAAATGATGGCAAAGAAAGGTAGCAAGTAAGTGGAAATTGGAAATAAAATAATAGGAAATCAAAACCAAAAAGAGGAAATCCTCCTAAAACAGGAAATTCCAAGCCCTAGATATCTTTCCTTAGGTATGTGTTTCATTGGTGGAAGAAGGGCACCACTATCCATAATCCTCTTTGCACTTGATGCAAACACTGCCTAAATTCCTCATCTTTATTATAACTTGTAATTGCACAACATATAAAACTTTGTGTCAAAATTATCCTATAGTGTAGCCTATGGATTTTTAAAGCTTTTGTTGAAGTTCTTTGCTTATGTCATCTACATTTACCACACAGAATTTGACTTGAGCTGTTCACTTAGACTGCTTGGTGAACAACAAACACCAAGCCCTCTTAAAGAGGTCAGAAATCCTACTAGTACTACCACAAAAAAGTTTGTTATGAAATTGGTTTCTCATGGTTCCTTAGTTCAATTTGAGGTGATTTAACGACTTCAGAGGAACTGACAGTTATTCAGTGAAATTTAATGAGCTTGGTCGAACAAAATTACGCAACTGTCAGTTCTTCCCAAACTCAGAGATCATTTCTACGCAGAGTAATGTACAAAATGCGACCAATTTTGTAATGGTCGGTGACCTAAATCCAACTCTTCTTGATAGAAAGCATAGGTATAACATCACTTTAAGAGTACGGTTTAAGACAACTGGCTGATCCAACGTAATATTTTAAAACTGGTCGATACATTTAACTTCACTAAAACGGCAGATTTCAGAGACTAATTTAGTCGGATGATCACACAGTAAACATCAATACTGTGGTATACTACTTACAAATGTTTCAAACATCAATGCCAGACCTCTACCTTAACAACTAACAACTGATTTTGCTGTTTTATGAGCTACTGAGGTCAACTCGGATTGAGCAGACAAATATATTATGTGTATCAAAATATGGACAACAAAATTAATCACACCTCACCATTTGAAAAACAATTGCCCAAATCACTTTTGCCAAAGCTCTTTTTTCAAACCCTATACAACTTTATCTAGGACAGCAAGTTAGTGTCGATCATCTATTTTACGACCCTGTTCATTAAGATCGGGTTTCGAAAGGTATGTAGTGCAGTTTTGAGTCACAACCACATCACTACACTAATTTTCAATAAGAGGCTCGCACGAATTTTGCTTTTCGGCCAAACCCAATTGGATCAGTAAGGGGGTTACACTTAACACAGATATGACAGTTACGCCTCTAACTACTACATGTCGNCCCCCCCCCCCCCCTCCCCACAAAATCCCCTCAGTTGACTATCTAAACTTAATTATAAACCAGCATACAACAAAAACAAATATAGCAAATAAAAACAAGTACAATAGATATCTGTTATGACCAGCTTTACTCATGTTGATGAGTCGACCCATGGTTGACTTCAAGAGTCCCCCCGAGGAATCAAAGTCGTCATCCTGAAATGAAGTGCAACAGAGACTGGTGTAAGTCAGACATGCATAAATCTGATCTTTGCTCAACTAAGACAAAAGTTTCACCAAGGCAGCATTTTGTCTTACTCAGATATATTCTTCGGTCTAAAGAGATACAACAAGCTTTACTTTACATACAATGCTCTAGCCAAGGTAACAACTATTGTATCCATGTGGCGAGTTACATCGTGGTCACATGACTCTGGAACATTTTGCTTTGGATTAACTGATTAACGAATATAAGTGATAACAAAAAGCTGCGCATTGCACTGTCCAAGCGAAAAAATTAAAGTACTCAGCATGATCTAACACTTCTCAATAGCAGAGCACATAACACAAAAGCTGCTGCATAAGACCTGGCTAGCTTTATAGGATATAAAGCCAGCAAGAATAATTGTCTCAAGTTTGGTGCCACACAACCACCCATGACCATAAGAATAAGAAATGAGAAAGTTGACAAAACATTTGTACGCTCAAAGCATTCCGTGAAGATATTGAATAAATAACAGAAAAAGACACAAAAAGCATAACAGGTGAGTTGTGAATATCATATTCAAATTGATTTTTTCAGGCTAGAATGTAAACAACTTTCGAATATAAGGGCATGGCCCTATGTACCCAGTTTTATAGTAACTATTAACGTCTAAGCAAAGCCAACGCTTACACAAGAGTTTGGACAGGAAGAAATTGAGCACACACAAGTTGAAGAACATCAAGAAAGTGTTTAAGGTAAATAGTCACACTGAGATCTGTTTCAAAAAAGCGACTTTTTAATCGTAAAAAAGAGACAGAAATTTGTTCTTGTGCTCACACTTCACAATTAACGAAAAAACGTTTAGCCATTATAAGTGCGTCACCCTCTAGAAATAATTTACATAAATTATCTTAGTAACTGGCAGTACTGCGGAGCACAAGACAAATTTCTGTCTTAAGTCAGTTTTAATGAAACAGGCCCCCGCTTGCAATGTTTGTCCCCATGGCGACACTTCAGTGGACACATCTTTTATTTCAGCAATAGGAGATTACTGCACAAATCGTGTTGGTTTGTAGTCAGTTTTTTTTTTGCTAGTCATTATTCAAGAAGGGGTGTAATACCCCTGAACTACCCGTAAATTCGCCATTGACTCGCAACTGCTTGTATACAATACTAAGGCACGCCAAAAATAATGGACGACTCGATGGTCACTCAGTGATGCCGATATGGAAAGGGTCCTCTCTCTAACACATAAATAGATTGATAACAGAAAGCTGTCTACCATCATGACTATGCTGGTTTGATGAGTGTCCCACATGAAAACTCAAATGCAGCATCATTGTTTCACTAGTGCCACCTAGTGTATTTGGATCTCTCCATTGGACAAAATGACGCCGAATTGTCTATCACTTCGACTGAGCGGGGGTTGAATTCAACGCCGTAATAACAGATTGCAAGTGAAATTGACCGTACGGAATGACAAGTTATAACCCGTCATCACAGGCAACAGAATTTTTGTCCCACCAGTTTTTAGTGTGTACTGTACTGTAACTAGGGAAAGCTGCTCAGGGACAACTAGCTGTTTAGGTAAAGATTTTGTGTGTCAAGCATGTCACTACAAGATAATGTTCTCTAACATCACACGGTCAATTCTACGTTTGAATTTATACGAGGTTTCATGCATGAGTGCAATATCACGCAGGCAACAAACAATATAGAAATAACATATTTTAAGAATAAATAGGTCAAATTACTACATGATGTTCGCTCTCTGTAGGAAAATGATGACTGAGATGAAAGCGAGTCAGAATTGACAAAGAAATACGCTAAACACATAGAGTAATAACTTTTCATTTGAACCAAACAGCATACTTACCATCGTTTTTAAATACTTATTTTGTTCTCTCACTTCATTTCCAATGTCAATTGTCAGCTGAAATGGAGAAAATGCCAACATTAATGACTTCGGCATGAAACAGTTGGTTTCAAACAGCGTCAGAAAGATTCTGTTTAATGATGGCATATCTGCCAACATTATGACCTGTTTTAGACCTACAAATACGACTAAAAAGTCACAAACACATTACATTTAAAAAAAAATGCATGTCTTGTATTTTTCTCCATTCAGATAACCAAAGGGGCGTTTTACCACTTTTACAAACCTATGTTGAAAAGATTGACCAGGTACATAGTCGGTAATAATTAGTAACTCTGGGCTAATTATCGTTTTAAATTTTGACATAATGATTCTATTATATTCGATTGGGTTCAAAATATCAAAATGATGTCATGTTAATCAAAAAGAAGTTGCTGCCAATTAATACGAACCAAACAAACCATGTTACTTCGAACAGCCGAGCCACAGTTACACATGAGAGGGAGACAGCCAATAATTAATCTACTTTTCCAAATACATGTACATGGGCGCTAACACAGTAACATTTCTGATACAAGTCCGATAAGTGAAGAATGATTCATCGCACCTGAGTCCGCTTTTCATTTTTTGTCCACATTGCGACTCACTAACACCAGTGGCATCAGGATTGGCAAAGCCTGTATTTACTTTGAGTCGCCCACACGCTTGACGTTCTTATTGATAATACAATACAATCCTGTCACAAAGGAATATCATGAGACAGACTTGATGTGAGTAAATGCCTTAATTTGATTTTCATTTTACAGCCAGTTGAACAGAGTGAAATGTAACTTAAAGTTACTATAAGCTTGATGTGCTCCATCTCCAAATTGAACATCTGATGTAAGGTAGATCACCTATGCTGCAAAATAGGTTTCAACGTGCTCCTTACTCAGACAAGAAGTCAGTCTTGGGTTTGCGAAGGACTAGCAGTTCGTTAATCCTTGCTAACGTGCACAGCGCATAAAAATGACACGTGACAAACCAACGTGTAGAGCCTGATCTAAAGCAATTATAATAATTACTAGTTATTCAAAAGCTCTAAAGTAAATTACCTAAAACTTGACTATGAAACAATTTGAGACCAGTTTCATAACACTGAGTGATCTAAATTAAAAGTTGCTTTTGATGATGGAAGGTGAGTTTCTGCCGCTTTAATAGAAGTCAATGGTAAGCTACTTACAGACTTGAGCGCTGTGATCTTTTGAGACAGCTCTTCCTCAAGATGTTGGTTCTCGTGTTCTGTGTGGGAATACTCCCCAGCTGAAGTGAAAAGTACATGTCAACAGAGTTGGGTTATCTTCAACAACATGAAAGGAAGACATTCTGATTTCAAATCCACTAAGAAGCTGGATCAAACACAATTACAGTGAAATTTTGTTGATTTGCAGTATGACAAAATGTGGTGCATGCGACAAGAAATTTTATTTCAGATTTTTTTCAAATAATGTCATTAACGATAAGTACCAAACAACTGCATTCATTTTTAAGCTTTATATCCGTACCTACGATCAGACAATGTTTTGCAGAATTATTGCAATAATGTAAGAAGACGTTGAAAATGAAGAAAAATCAATTTCAGCAGTTACCATAAATCTGATTGGAAACACTCTCCTGTATTTTGCATGACCCACTAAGATTTCTCACTGCTAAGTTTTCATATTCTAGTTTTCGGTCATCAAGAAGTAATGGGTGAGTTATGAAGTGGCTCACGCAGGACGGAATAGAATAGTGAATTGCAATTCCCAACTTAAAGATCTAAATTGCTCTACACTTCTGTTCCGGGTCTGCCAGCTCTTTTAAAATTTAATTGACAGTAATATCCACATTACGTAAGCAAAAATTCATGAAAATATTTAGAAAAATATTTCCAATTGTTTGGCATTCATAGACACTCGGGCTGGAACTGCTGCTAAGCTTGCCCTGAATAAAAAGACTGTGACAATTAGTAGACACATTAACCAAGATTTTCACAGCCATAACTTTTCTTAAACTCTACTAGTGTCAGTAACTTGACATTCAAAAAAATCCATGAACCCCATTTGATCAGCAAGACCAAACAAAACCAGGTCTTCAACCTTTGAACTGAAGCAGTTACAAGGCCTAAAGACCAATTAAACTAACTTAAAAAAGACGGATATAAAGCACAGTTGGGTTTGATTTCTGGATAATTTGGATTCATGACTAAAATACAGGATTACCACACTTGATTAGGATCCAGCACACTAGGTGGTGACACTTTCCACACGATCGAGAGGAATAATGTGAAGAGTGAAGAGTGCTTCCAATTATGGTCAGGTGTCAAGTGGCCTATGGGGGAGCTTATTTTGATCTTTTTAGAACATACCTACCTCTCACACCTTGAGAAAGGGAGTGGGGCTGCCTTTCAATCCATCTCAATTACAATTGCAATGGTGGAAGTCATGCCAGGTAATCAATCTCACCATTGTTTGATGGGCAGCTGGTACACTACCCTAGGGTTGGCTACTGCCTGACATTTGATTGGCAAGCTACCCATGAGAACCACCGTCCTAGAGAGCAGGTTCACCCAGTAATATCAATAAGTACTTTCATACTGGCATAATACAACATGACTGAAAGTTTTAATCAGCGTGAGGCATAATTCACCAAAAAGCTTCCGGCGTATGAAAGCTAGCCCAGTAGGAGCTTCACCAGTTGTAAGCTAGCTAGAGACGGTGGTCACTGCATGTCTAGTGTCAGTGAACCCAGTAACAGACAAGTGAGACCACATCGAGCATGGCCGGAAAAAGCCTTGGTACAAAGCTGTATAATTATTTAGTACGCCAATGTGGGTAAAAAACTGACCAGATAAAATACGACACAAAAGTATAGTGTCACACTTAATTGAGTAAATAAAAATATTTTCTGGTTTAGGAAAAATTGGCGTTCTACCGTTATTCTGCTGCTAAAGTTGTGGAGCGATTTTCGTATCTGCTTCAGCTTTCAGCGCCATGAAATATTGTGTCGCCTATTGGCCAGTTTCTTTTTTCGATGATTGGCTTCAATCAAATGTTGTTCTTTCACGAGAATGCATACATGACACAAAAAATTATCGTAACTGGTTTCAAATCATTATAACCTTTTATAATTTTGATACCAGCAAACCTAATTTCAAAAGAAATTTTGCTGCTGCCAAGCTAAATGGGCAAGTTCAGTGTAGGTTGATTCCAAGATTTTGCATGCACCGGTCTTTAGCTTTACATGTTGATACAACTTTCACGGCGAGACGACAATCAGAACTACCCTGGCTGTGAGCAATTTCGGGGTCTATTGAAGATAAACACACAGTGGTTCCTAGCTGTATTTTGACGATAATCTTCAACTCTTCAATTCATACTACACTACACTACACTCAGCTGGCTGGCTAGGCAATGACCATCGCCTCTGTTGGCCCGAAGCAGAGGCGATGGAGAGGCTATAGGCGCTCTGTACGCCGGAAGCTTTTCGGCGAATTATGCCTCGCACCGACTAAACCATCAAAGTCACGTTGTTATAAATACCTTTTGCGCATAGAGGAACACCTTAGGAGGTTGTCGATGTGTTTAAGTCCTTCCAACTCCAACAAATACTCCCGTTATGAAACTTTTTCTTCGATCAGTCCCTATTTCAGTTCCCAAAATCGTGAAATCAAAATTTTTGTACTGCGCACGCTCCAATTTTTACCGCGCTCGCTAGGTGATGTGACTTCATAACCTCAATAATTTTTAAATAGGCCAAAGGTGAGCCATTGCGGTCTTGT
>NMRA01000613.1:97561-148625 GCA_002633005.1 Phoronis australis | reverse complement strand
ATGTTTATTTTCTGTGTAAAGTTGTTTCCTTTTTCCTATTATATCTATTTGTATGCATGTTTTAAAAATAAAAACTTGTGTGATTAGATATATTGCTTATCTTTCATATTACTTCATTTATTGTAAAATAATTGCAATGTAAGTGCAACCAACCTATTGGTATGTAACGTTTCTATAAAATTCGTTCTCAGCCAATGTAACTACCATATAACAGGTTTCTGGTTCCTCCATATGAAAATCCAGGTCAAAAAGAAGGTCACAAGTAGTCCTATTCAGTTGGATAATTTTATGATGCCATCTTAACTGAGGCAGGCCAGCCAGCTGGCTCTCTATTGTGTTGGCAGGGAATGGGGTAATTGAAACTTGCGCTTCAGTTAACAATTCTAATTGGGTTTTGGCTTGAATTTTCAGCAGGGATAGATTCCTCATGGATCGTGCTTGTTTTCCTTTGAAAAAAGAACAGAAATAATGTATACAATGAGTTGCAGGTACGAAGTGCAAATAAAATAAGAAAACAGATTAAATTCGGGCGCTATTTTACCGCTGGTCGTCACGAACTTGGCTTGAAGGCCTTGTGGGTATCGGCCGACCTGAGGCAAACCCGAGTATCGCGTCAGAGTAGTGGGCGATTTTGTTTGCCAAAAGCTGAAGGAATAATTGCTGTTACTGTAGGATGATTCTGAAACGATAATAATGATAGCAGCCTATTAGGCTCATATAGTAACTACAATAAGAAAAATTTTAATGCCCTGTGATTACTGGTCTCTGTCTGATATCATGGCAGTGACCCTCAGTCAGCCGGTTCCGTGAGTCGCCCCGTTCGCAGTTAGGAGACTGAATAAAAAAAAAACGAAAATTGAATTACCCTGGTGTTATATTATTCCTTGCCGTGATAACATTCGGCAGATTTCAGCAAGAACTTCAAAATCTGAAAACTGGCGCTCCTCGACAGCCTGGATCCGAACGCCTACTAAAGTAAAATAAATGTCACTAGTTATTGCCTGTGACCTGCATTTGTCACGAAATGGAGTCATGTCACGTTAGGGTATATTATGAGACCGATTTCATGAGAGTAAACAGTCAGTTAGATAGCCGTTTTAACTAGCTGTGGCGCGAAATGCAGTTTTCGGTTTTCAATTTGACTAAATCTGTGCCTCAGCCAAATATCCTTTTCAGAACTCAAGAAAAGCAAGCATTTTAATTCCTATTTGGTTTCATACCACCAATCCACCTTTCCTAGGTTCACACATGAAGATGTCTTTTAGTAAAATTAAGAAAATAACGAAGATACAATCCTAGCAAAGCAGTGCCCGGGCATCAATAAAAAATTTAGATTGATACATGTATACGATGTTCAGGATGAAGTCTCAAAAGCGCTGTTTTGTAAGTTATAATTTCGTTTTCGTTTCATCCAGCGTTTCAGTTGTTTCATAAAAATCACTGATCAATGGTTATTTTGATAGCACTTAGTCAATTTAGAAAAACAGTTCCTAAAAGCGTTCTGGCTTGAGAACAGTGCACATACGCCGGCATAGTATCTGAAAGTTCCCCGGAAACAGTTCAGCAACTTATGAGTTACATGTATACCGGTCAGCCAAAATGGACAGTTTTCGAGGGCCCTACCGAAAATTACGGTAGTCTCGACCTCTTACTACTCGCCTTTGCAATCTAATCTTGAGTGTCGGAGTCAAGGACGTGTTTCAATTGACAAACCCCGGATACCATTTCTCACCTCAAAAAGTTGTGTCTGAACACTGCTTAGCAATTTAAACACCCATTAGTGGCAGGCGATTAATCGGACAGTGGCGGATCTACGAGGGGGGTTCATGGGGTACCCCCGGGACAGGATCAAAAATAAAAATTGAAAAAACGTCGCGAGGAAAACAAAATCAGCTACAAAAACAAACAAAAAATTTACACAAGAGAGGGAAACTGTTGATTTGCGATCCATAACTAATTTATTGAGAGCTATAAAATACACGTCTACAAACTACACACTATGAAACGTGGAGGGGAGAGAAAAGACACTGCGCATGCTCAGCAGTGATATATGAGTCTGTAATGATAATAGTGTCTGGTCATGGGAGCGATTCTAATCAACAGAAACCCCCCTCCCGACCTCTCCCCGCTAGATGTTACGCGCACACAGCGCTGAAGTAAACTCTCATGCAATGAATGGCACTTGACAACAGATGAAAGGCTCACCAGAACCCCCGCTACAACAACCGAAATCTTTATTGAGGTCAACAGCGTAACCAACCAACGACAGTGTTTATTTAGTTATGTTGACCTCGAGAGACGAAACCACTACATAAACCTTTGTTGAGTCACGCCTCGTCATTCACATTCTCACCGAGACCTGAACGTCGTGTGTGAGAGTTGCTTGAAACTTTTCAATCTCTGTGTTAATTTTCGTCTGAGCTAGCAAAACACAATGGTAAGTTACATTCCTCTGAAATGTTAATTCAAATGAATGTATTTGAATGTGACATTTGTTGATTTACGGCGATTGTCCGTTTTTTTTAATCCTACTATGTATGGGCGAGCCCCCCAATTTGGCGAATTGGGCAAAAGGTCCGCCTCAGTGAAAAAAGCCTGAGTAAACGACATAACAGTCCACAAATGACACGGGAAATCGGCTTAGATGCACAATTCGCAGGCCTGGATCTGTGGCCCCGTTTTTTGATTTCTGTTTTTAGTGCTCGTTGAGAAATTGAAATTGGAGTGGTTCTAATTTAAATTAACTATTTTCAGCGTGAATGTATCAGCGTACATGTCGGACAGGCGGGTGTCCAGATGGGAAACGCCTGTTGGGAATTGTACTGTCTGGAACACGGTATCCAGCCTGACGGTCAGATGCCCTCTGACAAGACCATCGGAGGTGGTGATGACTCATTCAATACTTTCTTCAGCGAGACTGGCGCTGGCAAGCATGTGCCACGTGCTGTCTTCGTCGACCTGGAACCAACTGTTGTCGGTAAGTATACACTCAATAGCACAACTGAACCTGCCTTGGCTAACCATGCAAAAGTTTTATTCGCTGAGCGAGGTGCATTTTCGTAAATGGACTCATTGTTACCTTGTGTTTTGTTTTGTTTTGTTTTTGTCTGAACACAGCGCGGGTCGTTAAAATGCTTACAAATAAATCATTTGCTTGACTGCATGTCCATAGTGATATGAGAAGGTACGCAGAGTGAATAAGCATATTCTTCAGAACAGTTCTTTGTTTTATCGTTGCCTGCGAGATGACCTGAATTTGATTTCAAATCAATTCAAACACTCCAAAGGTCATCTTGGATGTCAAACTGGTATCGCGTTATGTATCGCAAATATTTGCACACCAGTGTCTAGTGTTACTGAGTTATGGTATGGAATCATTTGAAAACTTATGCTAGACTCGGGTGTGTGCAACTTTATCCATACGCGTTGAATAAATTGAGTATGAAGCGACACAGTTATTAAACGAGTACCTTTTTGCGCGTAGAAATGTGCTTAATCTATACGCGTCCTTTTACTTAATCAACGCGTACTTTTAACCAGTTCGTATAGTCCAATCACGCCCTATTTTACCGCCTGTGCTAGGAGCGCGCAGTGTTAAAAATGATCAATTGCCGATTTGGGCAACTGAACAAGGGACTGATAAAAAAATCGGGGATTAAAGACATCGACGACCTCCTATGCGCAAAAGATAGATGGTTTAATCAGTGCGTGGCATATTTCGCTGAAAAGCCCAGGCGTGTGAAGCTCCTACAACACCGTCTCTTAATACTGGGGCCAGTCGACATGATGACACTGCCTAAAGTACGCCTTGATTTCAAAGAGCAGAACGATGATCGTTTACCACTCAAGATACGTTATGTGTATATATTTCTTGTTTTCTTTTATTCTACAGCATTACTGTTTTTATCCGTGAAGACGCTTTGAGCTGTTTGCTCTTACATGAATTATTTTTGCATCGTTGCAATGTGGTATTATTATACATATGTATATTAATAACTGCAACATTTTCACAATTTCCACTTCATATATTATTCGATTTTATTAGCCAACGTTCTAACATTGAATTAATGTATTTTCTTTCAGACGAAGTGCGTACCGGAACCTATCGTCAACTTTTCCATCCCGAACAGCTGATCACAGGAAAGGAAGATGCCGCCAACAACTACGCCCGTGGTCACTACACCGTTGGTAAAGAAATCATCGACTTGGTCCTTGACCGCATTCGTAAGTTGGCCGATCAGTGCACTGGCCTGCAGGGTTTCCTCATCTTCCACTCCTTCGGTGGTGGTACCGGATCCGGCTTCACCTCTCTGTTAATGGAACGTCTCAGCGTCGACTATGGCAAAAAGTCCAAACTTGAGTTCGCCGTTTACCCTGCTCCGCAGATCTCTACGGCTGTTGTTGAGCCTTACAACTCTATTCTGACCACCCACACCACCCTTGAGCACTCCGACTGTGCCTTCATGGTCGACAACGAGGCTATCTACGATATCTGCCGCCGTAACCTGGACATTGAGCGTCCAACCTACACCAACCTCAATCGTCTGATTGGTCAGATCGTCAGCTCCATCACCGCCTCACTCCGCTTCGACGGTGCCCTCAACGTCGACTTGACCGAGTTCCAGACCAACTTGGTACCTTACCCTCGTATCCATTTCCCTCTGGCCACCTATGCCCCAGTCATCTCTGCTGAGAAGGCCTATCACGAGCAGCTCACAGTTGCTGAGATCACCAATGCGTGCTTTGAGCCAGCTAACCAGATGGTCAAGTGCGACCCTCGTCATGGCAAGTACATGGCCTGTTGTCTGCTGTACCGTGGTGATGTCGTCCCCAAGGATGTCAACGCCGCCATTGCCACCATCAAGACCAAGCGTACCATCCAGTTCGTCGATTGGTGCCCAACTGGTTTCAAGGTCGGCATCAACTACCAGCCACCAACTGTTGTCCCTGGTGGTGACTTGGCCAAGGTCCAGCGCGCCGTGTGCATGTTGAGCAACACCACCGCCATTGCCGAGGCCTGGGCTCGTCTTGACCACAAGTTCGATCTGATGTACGCCAAGCGCGCCTTCGTCCACTGGTACGTCGGTGAGGGTATGGAGGAGGGCGAGTTCTCCGAGGCTCGCGAAGATTTGGCCGCCCTTGAGAAGGATTACGAGGAGGTCGGTGTCGACTCAGTGGAGGGAGAAGGCGAGGAGGGAGAGGAGGAATATTGACCTTAATGCTCGCTCTTTCTATATTGTTTTATTTCCTACCATCTCTGTTTGTTAGCAAATATTTTGTTACTATACTGAGATTTTATTATAATAAAACATATTAAGTTGTCAAATCTCTATTTCCATTATTGGAACATTTGCGTCTGCATAAGTATCACAAATTTAAAGATTGGTACGCATCCAACTTAACGATGCCTGCTCCGCTGAAGGGCAACATGAGACTGATTTAGAGACCCTTCCTTGGAGAGCTCGCAAATGTTCTCGAACTATAGAACGTTACATTTTGAGTCCGTTAGGGAGCGTTCGCATAGTACGTCACCATTCGAAAGGGAGGGGAGTTGAAAAGATGACGATTTATGAGGGGGAGAGGGTGTTGAGATACCCGATGATTTCATCATGCGGTTCATTAGAATATCTTCATCACAGTACGACTTTTTGCAGAATTAACTAATTCAAAAACCGGGACCTGACGTTACGCTTCCAAAATTTGATATTTCACTAGACTTACATGTACACAGCCAAACGACAGCCCCGCTCGATTATTGCCTATCACGACAATCATCGCAGTTACGAAACTCATTAGGACATGATTAGGACGTCCAGCGACAGGCGGGGTTACGTTTTGCAGGAGATTGGATTTACGCTGTGAGCTTGTTACGTATATATGCAGGGTTGTGACTGAATTTATTACAGGGTCAAATCAAGATATTTGGTTCTCCAAAATATTCTTTTGAAAATTAGCTTTTACTCTCAAAATTTGGTGTCTAGGTAGTTAAATGCCTGAAATTTGTTGCACTACACAAGATATTTTGAAATTTTGCCACTTTCTACGTTTTTCAGCAGTTTTGTCCAAAAGAATAAGAAAATTGGGGAATTTTTTAATTTGACTTTTATCAAAATCATTAACTTTATTTCAACTTACAGCTAAATTGATTTTGTGACGGCTATCACATCACACTCTGATTAAGATGAAATTTGGTAGAACCAATTGTGTTAATTAGTTTTCTCATAATTAACCACCCAAATGGCAATTTTCCGTCCGAGACATTTTGGGGTATGAAAAGTTGGATTTAGAAGAAAAATAATGAGCCTATTTGTACTAAATTTCAGATTCTCTGATAATTTCAAGATGAAAATAATATTTCAAAGATTGAAAATTGTTGAACAGGAATTGTTACAAAAGCATGTTGCGGACGAAAAATGCTGTCGCGAAAGAAATTTTTGTAGGTGCATTTATGTGCTGATCTATTGTACAATATTCTATTTCTTTTTCACCTCGTTTTTTACTAAGTGGCAGTTCAAATCAGAATTTAAAAAAAAAAATTGATTATCTAATTCACTTCTCCAAGTCATCATTTGCAACATTTTTGTTGTATGTTCAAGTATAAGAGATTGTCTGATAGAAAGTCACCGTTCTCAGTATTTTTAGATTTAATTTATTAATGTGAGTGGAGACAGAACATGTTCTGGAAATGTTTATCGTTGAAGATAGTATGCAAAAGAGTTTTCTAATCGCAGCTGAAATGACAGTGTGGCACGCGATCAATTACTTGCAAACTTATGTTTAGTGAAGTTGACAAGGCGCAAGTATAATTTAAGGTTTTGTATCGGCTTGAAAATCGCTCAAAATAAAAAATATAAACATTTTCCAAAAATCAGTTCAGCTGTGTTAAATAAAGGGACTGGACCTAATGGAAAATAACACATTGATTTATTGAATTTGCTAACAGAACAGAACTTTTGAGATGGATTTCAAATTCAAAATTGATAATTTTTGTCCAATTCGTCTGCGACACCCAATTAATGTCGCTAATTAAGTTAACGTGTACATAATAAAATGTTTGTTGGCTATAATTGTCAAAGATCATCAAATCTGTCAGAAAATCTAAAAATTTCAATTCTATTAGATATTTTCTAGAAGGCTTTTAATAGTCAATATTGCGTCCACGACGCCGACGGCTTTTTGTGATTTGCCGTCATACTATACCTCAAGTGCCTTACTTAAATCTCAAGTTTTGTTCCCCAGATTGCCGTTTCAGTGGAGACTGGTCTCAGAGTAACAGAAGTTGATAGTGTTGAAACTTAATAGTACAAGAACAACATGGAGCATCGAAATGCACCCACTAAACGGTGTGCTTCGGGGACCATTACCTGGCTCAAACCCGTCAGAAAATGAGAAGGCGTCGTCTCTCTATTACAAAACTATTTCCCACAGTTCGTGAAGATCCACTAAGGGACACCAAAGATGTAGAAACTAAAATTGCCACAGCGGGCACAGTGGTCAGTCATTCAAAAAGTCGTGGGTAGTCATTGTCACATTTAATACCTATAGCCATGATCGCAACGAATACAAAATCACCACAAGTGGCCGCTACAGTTGTCAGACCCGTCCGGAGATCAGCGTCAGCTATACGGTCTTCTCATCAGGAAGACAACTGCTACTTTTAATAATGATCCTTTGAGCAGCTTGGCGGATAAAGAGGCGGGCGCCAAAGACGGTTTAGAACTAATAAAAAATTTCCAGTAGGTGGCGCAGACAATGTCGGCAATGAAAAGGCATTTGTTATCTCCGTAATAGAAACCTATCTGCCACATTTCACGAAAATCCACCCGTAACTCAAATAACAGAGGCAAACGTAAAAATATATAATTGCCATGCACTAGGGGGAACAACTGTTGTCAGATTGGTTTGAAACTCGCAGTCATCTGTTGCCATCTCCATAGGAACACGTCTCAGTGCCAAATTTCCAAAAATATTATGAGTTAAGGAGATACAACTAGGGACGTCAGATCAGTAAAACCCGTCCGAAAACCAACGTCAGTTACGGTCTTCTCATCAGAAACAAACCTGCCATTGTTCATAATGATTCTTTGAATTGTTAAGCGGATTGAGAGGCTAACGACAAAAGGGTACTCATAATGGCCAACAGGTGTGGCACAATGTTGCGTTAAATCCTTCACCTTCTTAGTAGAAACCTTTTTACCAAATTTCATGAAAATCCACTTAAGGACTGAACTCAAACAAAAAAAACTAAAATTGCCACTAGGGGGTAGAGCGGCGGTTGGATCGGCCCAAAATTCATCGTCTGGTTTACATATCTGCCAAACCTCAAGATCTTGCAAGGCATAAGATATAGCAACGAACGCCGTATTAAAATATTTTGTCCCCGCCCCCCATCTCCACTCCTCTGACGTAGTTAGGTGTGAAACTATTCATTGTTTTCGGTTTTATTAGTTGAAAAATCGTACTTTATTTCATTACTGAATACAACAACAGCAAATGCAACTTAGTTATGATTACACAGCGACATTAGTTTGTGAATAGACTCATAAAGACGGAATCTCCAAAGAACGGTGGGATATTCTGGCTGTGATGACGTAATTGGAGACTGGATGGGAGGAGATTATGTAATGACGGGTGATGACGGAGTCAGAGAGGGGAGGGATCGAGGGGGGGTGGCACGTTTTGGGTGAGGCAATGTCACCGCTCCCTTACAGGATACTCATAGTAATAATAATAATAAACTTTATTTAAAGAGGATAAAAATACAATAAATGTAAAACATGCTTTAGCCAAAGGCTAATATCCAGCATGGTTCTCTGCAGCAAGAAATTAAATTAATTAAATTAAGTTAGATAAACAGATTAAATTAAGATACAATAAGATACATTAAATAAAATAGTATTTACAAATTGGATAAAAAATTGAATTAAAGATAAATAAATGAATACAAAATTTTGGTAAATATATTGGAAAGACAAGAAGGAGGGACATCTATGACGACCACAGGTAACTGATGAGGGGGTGTCTGAAATTATCATAACAATCAGCATTCTTAAGATTATTAGGAAAATTGTTCCACTGTTTGATGGTCTGAATAAAGAAGGACTTAGAATAAAACGATGTTCTGTGTCTGGGCAAAACCAGATAGCACTTGCGTTAGCAGCGACATGTTGTCTTACTTACTACCACTGTTACAATTAGTGCACAGGCTTCTTAACTGAAAAGATTGTCGTTAAAAGGATACCAAACCCGGTTTTGGCCTATTACAGATGTACTGAAACAGCTTTCCCATACAGTTCTCTGACACAAAATAACGCTCTGTAATCCTCAACAATTAACGCTCAGAGGATAATTTGAAAATTCCTTTCTTTGTCTGCTAAACGGACAAGCGTGACCTACGCGTTTAGTGAATTACACGGCAACTGTGGGAAAAGCCAAGTCAAAGGACCAATTTAGATACAATTGGTGAGATACGGATGATGAGTTTTTAGGTGATTCTTGTCTTTAACTTACAAGATTGACGTCGATGCCACATTAGGCGACAGAACGAGGATTGGTTGAAATCATCAAAACAGGGTTTCGAATGCTTGGGCTATTATGCAGGACCCTACAAAACGTCCAAATTTGGCTGAAATTGGAACGTCATATATGAGTGGGCCCTGTGTTGTGGGAGCTTTAAAAGTGGTTTCTTGTTGAGGATTTTGTTGACCTAGCAATTTTATTTTGAATTTTTAAATGTAAAAACGTTCACGCTTTTGACTCAGACTATTTTCCTGGGTTCCATGATGATGATATTAAATGATTCCTTTTGGAACCGAAAAGCCGTACCTTGTACAGCCGTTTCGTCCATATCTCACGGACTTGATTCACCGCGAGGTGCGCTCTCTTTTGTTGTGGAATAAAAACAATAAAATCAACATGGGGCACGGTGGGGATTCACGCTTTTGAAGTTGCAGATTTTCGTAAAATTTGCCAACTGTGACTTTGGTGAAAGATGATAAAATATTGAAATTGTGATTTCATGTAAATTGTGTTATTATTAATATAAAACATTTTCTCGGGTATTCTTAAAGTCACATCACCGTATAACGTCTTTGTTGTCACTTCCAAAACAAACGAGCAAAATAGGGCAACACTGCCATATAGTGGTGGAAAACTTCTTACAATACCAAATACATTGGGACAACAGCCAAAAGTTAATTTCACGTTTTTGGCTTTGGTTATTAGTCTGCTCTCGGCCAGGCTATGGATTTCAGTCGTTTGCTTTGAGTTTTATACAGATTTCCTGACTTAGCCTTTGCCTGACGTCGTGAAACAGGTCAAAAAGCCGCCGCAGACTGATTTTTAATCAAAATTCAAATACTCTTCGAGAAAGAGCACCTAGGAGCCTTTCGATGTTTATACTAGACAAGTGATGCTTTTAATTTTTTACAGTCAGTTCCTAATAAAACAGAATAGGAAGTGTGGTGATATTTTATTAACAAAAAAGCAATGGAAGGTAAGAATTGTGAAGCAAAGAACAGGAAAAAAATTTCAAGTGGACCTTAATTCCAGATTATCTTTCGTCGACTTTAAATACCAGTGATACTCACCCCAAGTCACAAGCAGGACACATCCCAGGGCCACAGGAAGATGCCAATTCAACAGGAATTTCAACTTTGCAAATATGTGACCCCCTCTCCTGGCGCTTTACCACATTCAAGTAACATCTTTGAATAACCCTCCCGGCAGTGAACTTTAGGAATAGTGAACCTTCAGAATACAAAACCTTCGAAATAGTGGGCTGCTCCCATTTCCAGCGATGTAAGAAACTTCAGTAACGCGCAAAAATACAACAAGATAAACAATTTCCTCAAGTCATTCTCTGACTAAACTTCATATTTCCGTCCGAGCATTTAACGTAGTGTAATCACTCATTTAAGCATGCCTGATTTCAAATTTTGGCAGGAGGTAACGCGAGAACGTTCTGTTATTGGAACTTGTGTCCCGTTCTTTGCGAGCAACCGCCACTCCATCCTCATTTATGATACTACAGTGTACGTGTTCTGTCTCATCTCAGAAACATATAGCTGAGAGTCACCGTCGTGTATACAGATTTCCCTTCCCCCTAATTAAGCTGCGTCAAGGGCCTTACCGAAAACTCTAATGTGTCGACGTTTGCAAAATATTAAAGGTCCACTGTTCTAGAAATTCGAACCACCCCCACTTAATGCTGGCTACGGGCCTGCTATGCAAAAAGCCTGAATTAAAAATTGCTTAAACCTTTTTAATCCTCAGTGGTGGCTCATACATGTATTCTACACATCTTGCCGTTACTCATTACCAAAACTTGGCGCACTTTCACTCAAACAAGAAAGACTTGCAGAACACAAGCCTTGGGTTGCTTTGGATAAAGCGCCTGACGAGCACTGACGAGAATAGTGTTTTAGTTGTTTCGTAGTGCATGGCCAACTACGGTGGCTGTGAAAGGACGGCAAGGCAACTATTTTTCTGCGTTACTATCTCTATTGATAGACTTATTAACTCTAGTATCTCTATCGATAGAGTTAGCAATCGATAGAGGTACTAAGTCTATCGATAGAGTTAGCAATCGATAGAGGTACTAAGTCTATCGATAGAGTTAGCAATCGATAGAGATACTAAGTCTATCGATAGAGTTAGCAATCGATAGAGATACTAAGTCTATCGATACAGTTAGTAAGTCTATCGATAGAGTTAGCAATCGATAGAGTTAATAAGTCTATCGATAGAGATACTAAGTCTATCGATAGAGTTAGCAACGGAGAAAAAAGTTACCGTGCAGTCCGTTTACAGCCAACGTATAGCTGTGGCCGTTCAGCTCTGACTGAAAATAAAAGTCTTGGGCACATTTTATTGCCTGACACTTGGAAACGCAACTTGTATCTATAGAACACAACCAATCACATCATTCATGCATTGAATTTTAGATGAACGATTGAACATTTTTTCGATGTAATGTTTTCACAGCTCCTCCGTTCAGTGAGGTTTGCCTTGCTTGTCACTCAAGCCAGAGGACGGGCGCATTACAAACATCTGGTTACACGTTTTGTCAAGTCATAGAAATGTAGACCTGTCTGGTATGGTTGTAAATTCTCGCTAATGCAAAAAATCCACATGTACATACAGTATCAGCTGTTCCCGATGTCGTGAGTGAACTTAGAATATCAAGATAAACATGGAATTCCGAGTTCATTCATGCTATCTGAACTTGAAGATTAATCACGCGGTCGTGGCAGAAAGAATTGGTACTATAAAACATCAAGTACCGAAATATTGCAGGTTCCACCTTATTTTGTTCACGATGAGGTCAAGATTGGTCGAGTGACCCTAACGTTTCAAACTCAATCTTGAGAACAAGTGTCAATCCAGTTTCGGAACAACTACAAGACCAGAGAGAGTAAATAAGACATCTAAGGATTTTTGAAATGTACAAACTTGAAGATTTAAAGTGACATAGAATAAGAAAACGCCAAAGCAATCTATAAGAATCCGAGTGACCTGAACGGGATATGCCATAGAGACGATCAGTCACTAATCACAGCGTCTCAAAGCTTGACTGGGTGTCCTAAACAAATCATTTTATTTCAAAATGCGGTTTGCGCGGAAAATCTATATCACGAACCATGGATTTCCATGATGAAGTCGTATGGAAATCGACGGATATTACATCGAATTAGCGTGAATGCATATGTTAAATGCTTAGTGCATCTCTTTGTCACGATGTGTTAAAAAGCGACTACAAAACCGCCGCCGGGAAAAATTTGATTTGGGACACTTAGCACCATGAATTCGGTCTCATTGTTCCTTACTCGGCTTAAAGACGATTCCTGGGCTTGAACGGAACAATAGTTCCTTAACGCTCGAGATCAAGCTCCACAAACTGGCGTGTCAAAGTCACGTGTCAGTTATACTACCAATATGGTCTCCAGCACTAATAAGCTGTCAATTTTTCCGTAGCCCAGAAATCATTTCACATCTGTGCTTAAGTTGAAAGCAGTTTTACAACAGAAAGTGGCGTAAGGCTTAGGTTATATTTTGTCTGTCGAACGCGGCTTTATAACCGTTTAAAATAATTATTATACGATTGGTAGCTCTGCAATAATACAAATCAATTTACCACATCTACAAACCTATTCGAGCAATGCAACTTTTTCACGCCTATTGTTCCTCGCTGGAAACGTGGTTTTTGTTGGAGAACAAACACGTTGTCACTCTGTGTTTTCCGTGAAATTACAAATAAGTAATCAGTTCTCGTCTTTCTTTTAAACGATTAACGAGTTGAGTATACTCTAAACCAACTCCCCGCATTGATTTTTAGCCAGTTCTAATGCACTTAAGAGGGGTGAATTTCTAAACCAAAGTTTGAACAGCGTGATTTTTTCCAATTTCCGAGTTTTTTTTTTTTTTTGTAGTCCAGTTGTTTTAGCAACCCGCGTTAATAAATCCTTTTCTTACTTCAAAGGAAACTACGAAATTTGCTAAACCTTTACGACATCCTTCCGGGAATAGTTTGCGAAATGTCGTTAAACAATTGAAATTCAACGTTTGAAAGCTGGCGACAATTCGATATTAATTCAGTTGTGACCAGCTACCAAAGCGGAGGATGTCGAGCATTGTCTTTTTTCTTGGTTTTCTGGTGTTGGCAAGTACTGGCGTCTCAAGCACAGTCAGGCCGTGTAAGTACTCTTGCAAGATATTTGATATGGCGCCAACATAGCCGCCATTAACTGTACCATCATCACGTACAAAATCCTCATCCATCATCACCGTCACCACCAGTACCAGAGTCGCCTTTATCATTTCCACCATCATCGCTAACACCAGCATCACAATCAGTACACCACCACAATAACGACAACCACCGCCATTAGCATGTCACCATTATCACTACCATCATCCTCCCCCACAATCGCCATCGCCACCATCACAACCATTGTGAAATGAATTAAATCAGACCAGTCGCAACTTTCCGCGTTCTTTTAACATTCTGTTGAGGACAAGTGATAATCTTCGGATGGGTGACCCAACCCTATGATTTTGTAACTCAGTGCCGAAATAAGATTTCTCGCAGGCCCAAGCTTTAAGATGCACAGGTGACTTAGTAATTCGAGCTTCCCTGTGTCATCGAAATTTTGCCCCATTTGCGGGCCAAATTCTACCTCAACCCGCACCACAATTTCCGATGCCAAGTCGCCATAAAATTCTCCAGTTAACCCTGACTAGGCACAGTTATGGTCGATGCAATTTCAGTCCTTTGTCGTGAGGTCGGAATTTTTACCGTTCTTCCTAGTGCCAGGAACTCTTTGCCTAAAACCTCACCTCAACCGTCTCCTGGGTCGTCGCCACCATTTTTGCTCAGTAAAAGTTATTAATAAGTTTTCCGGGGGCCCTTGTTGAATGCTCCTGATTCGTGAGGTACCCTATAACTTAATTACCTTGATGGAATTTGTGAACTGTTTGAGCAACTACTCTTAACTTTCTTCGTGGCAGTATCAGTTTTTGAGACAAAAAGTTGCGTTTCAGCACCCTGGAAGCTCTTAATTTTCTTAATTAGTCAGTTACTTTAAAACGGCATTAGCCTCAGTGAAGAAAATGTGTCATCTCGGAGAACTGAGAAGATATTCCTCCTACAGTTCTGGGAACACTAGCTGCCAAGACAGAATGACTATAATCCCGAACATCAAGATTTGTACAGAGCATCAGAGATTATTGGGAAGGAAATTCGTGATTGTACCTCATTCTTTTCAGGTAAAGGCTTCTTCAAGATGAATTTGGGATTTGGTGAAATGTCATATAAAGTCTTTAAAGGTCTGGTTTCTTACGATCACGCCAAGATGCTGTGCAAGAAAGCTGACAGACATGCGCACTTGTTTCGCGGTTTTCCAAACAACGCTGTAAAGAACATGGAAAAAATTTTAAAGATCGATTTTAATCAGACGTAAGTACACGCTTTGAATGTGACATATGAATATGAACCTCTCGGGGTATAGTTTTGTTTACGCAACTACCTATACATTAAGATTTCATTTAGACGACTTTGAGTTTACAAACTAGACCCAATCTGTTTTTTACTAAAATTATAGGTGGTTTTAGGGTTCTGTTACGGTCATGAGTTTCGTATCCTAAAAAGACATGGTCGTGATCACTTCGTTTTAGTGTTGTGTGATTACGTTGTCAGGGTGTGGATGTAGGTGGTTTAGGTTTACGATAATGGTGATGATTCTTCTCAAATTCAATCATCCAAAAATTTACGCATAGGCCCCCGACTTCCTTAGGGCCCCTCCTAACCTTGACTAAAACACTTGCTTGACTCATTCTACTCGTCATTTCCAGACCGAGCACGTGGTTTTGGACAAGGTCGAAGCTCTGGAGTAAAGTGATTTCCGATCGATCAGTGACCATTTTGCCAAAGTCAGGAAAAGCTTCCTTCATATGTGAATGTACCGGAAGTTTGCAGGGTGTGTTTTTGGTTTTTTTTAAGTGTCAAGTGATTTAAAGGTTAGGCTCTTTAAGTAATGTTAAGTTGTAAGTATGTCGTTCCACGTGCTACGAAGCCAATTATAAATTTACAGTCTTTACATCAGTCCCAAAGCCGTTTCATTCACAACATCAAAGTTAATTCATGACCTAAACGTCTAAAGTGAATGGTCCTAAATCGAGGCAGCACAAAATATTGTTTGGATTCTCCACTTCTCAATTTTTGCTTTCAAGTATTGGTTACATGAAAGACGGTAAAAAGGCAAAAATATCTAAGTATGACCCTGTTTCTTTACCGCCCTGTTGCTTATATAGATGTAGTGTGCATCGTGAAATTATCTTCATTTTCTCTTCACTTGCAGATAAAATAGCACATAGGCATGTTGAAAGGAAGTGGTACAGATAAATTCCCAGAAATCTTCGAGCTAATGCTGCTTTGGTGACATTGCAATACTTCCGTCTAAACAATTTGAATGTGGACTGTCCGTTCACCGATGCAGAGCAGAGACGCTTTTCGGGCTAAATACTTTAACTTGTCATTTTCGTGTTACTTTTACGTTCTGTATATGACGTAACTTATACGACTCTGTTACATCCTAGTAGTTACAGCTAGCACTTTAAGAAATTCATTCTTTTCATGATGTGGCCTTTCATACAATGGTAAAACATCGATGTAATTTATAATTTATATGTATTTTTGTTTCCATTATTTCGTAACATCTCAACTGCTCTTACAATAATTAGATTGTACTTAAAGGCAAAACTATTTATCAAGAATTTACAAGTGTGGAAATTCAAACAGCAAGACAAGGTAGAAAATATCAATCTATTTTATTCAAGGAAGGGTTGCACAGAAACTATTAGTTTGTACAGCAGCAACCCATGACTACCACTCGATCCACACAGTAAATATGAGTGCAACGTAAGTGCAAGAAACACGGGGGTATTGGGCAAACAAAACTGGTGGTGGATGGAGACAGTGGCAGACTAACTGTCGGGTAGATCTCTTGAGAGACCCGGGTATAGTTCAGTAGCTGTCTCGCAACTAGAAAGATGTAACCAAAATCACGTGTTTTCATTTAAAACACACGCAATATCCTAAAAATGTTTTGAGACAAAACGTAAAGTTTTCATTTGTGAAAAAAGTTTTACTAAATCAGCTGGGTGGGGGTTATTTTGCTATGAATGCACTTTTCTTGCACATAAAAATTTTACTTAAAATCGTGGTCACGTGACACGGTAGTAAGAAGCATATTTTTAGAATTAACGATCTTTCTCATTTCGGAAAATATATACTTTTAATGGTTGACAAAGCAACTTTTTTCGATACTGAACTTAAGAGTTGAGGTCATTTATTAAGGCCCTGGATAGCCTTAAGCCGCCGGAATGTTGTATATTATTTATCGAAATGAATTGTGATCTTTGAACTGGAAAGTCTGAAATATTGGCAATCAAATGGCGGTTTCAGCATGTTTGTGGAAAAAAAAATAAAACATTGAGGAAACTTGTAAAATTTTGTCTAGTTTCAATTCTAAACAATTCAAAACCAATGAAAATGACTAAAAAACAGGGAACTAGAAAATGTAAACCAAAATTAACACCTGTAAGAGCCATTCCGATCTCAGTATAACCAAAGAAAATAATATTCATTCCAATTTATTCTTCGTAATCTTAGTAACACTTAATCAAGTCATTCCGCCCATTCCTTTAAGCGTGAAAACAAGTGCATGGCAATTTGATTTTCATGTTTCGCAGATTATGACACTCTTTTATGGTAATAGTATCTGTGACAAAGGTGATTTTGTTTCTTGAATGTGCGATGCTTTGACATTAAAAGCTGGGCAATGCTGTTCAATAATATCACCATTTGTCTAGTGTTTGAGTCTAATACAATCGCGTATTTATAACTGATTTGTGGAGATAACGCTATTTCCCTCACCAGAAATAAAAAATACCCTTTACCCAAACTTCAACTGAACGCTTTTTTAAATCAATACTTTTTACTGAAAGTTTTGCATTAGCATTTGACAAAATACGCTAAAACAAATTTGCTATGGCCGGAGAGAGCATAAAATGCAAAAAATATGACGTCAGACCTCAGGCACTGTAAAACATGTTTGTGTTAGAATCAAAGGATAGTTTTGTTTTTGGCTGCACTGAAAATGAAGTTCGAGTTTGACTAAAAACGAGATCGACAGTTTAATAATTCTCGTCCAGGGTGCAACGCTTACTGTATTGCACACTTTAATGGAGAACGAATTTTATGATTACATTACGTTTCGCATGTTTAGTGTCAGTAGGAAACCAAGCAGCGAAAAAACATCTCAACAAAAGATGGCGCAACCATTGTCACGTCAAATACCGCGATTTAGTGTTGTCCTTGGTCATTATTTCACCGGTCCGTTTAATTTTTGGCTTGTCACTTATCTGTTGATCAATATGGGGGGATGTCTCGTCAAACCTAAACCTCTTTAAAAATGACTAGGAGTCATTTGTATTTCAACGTCGTAATTTTTGACGGGGTTTGTTAAAATTTCATTCAACATCGGCAACAAATCTCGGCAATCTTAGAAACATGACTGAGACACCGAGACACTATCAAGTCTTGAACTTTGTTCACGGCGTATCTTTTGTACTTCTGAATCGTTTTCTGAAGTTTTCATATTTTGCTATAAAATTTATGTCATCATCAGAAAAGTATTCTTGGTTTTTTTTTAATTGTACGTTCTGTATTTTTGTATTTATCGGGTAAAGGATGGGCTCTGGCTTAATTTCTTTTTGTTTTGTTCAAAAGTCGAAACAAAACCAACGTTTTATACTTGCAATGTGTTGTAGTTTCAATGATGGGTTTAGGCAATTATCAATGGGCGAAAATTGGTGCAAACTTGTTCAGAATATTTGTTGGAATGTCGTTCTGATTTTCCTTTGCCGTGTTCCTCCAAACAATTTCAACAAGCCGGTGTTGGTCCTGCAATCGGCGAAAAGTTTAGTTGAAGGCCATTGGACATTTGAGGTCAGGATTTCATTCTTTCTTGTTTGTATAAACTTACGAAAAGGTTAAAATTTAGCCGGAAATTTTCAGCGTAAAAGACTCACACGAAATACGTGTAATAAAAAACGTAGGCCTTCACTTCAAACCGTCTCACATTTGTAACCCGCGCAAAGTTCCAGGTGCAAACGACTTCATTTTGCACGAGGGGTGGAATTACAATACCCACACATTTTGAAAGTACTCTCAAAAAAATGGAACCCTTTTATAGTGATCTTCTACGAAAAAATCACCCTCTTATACTGTGCTATGGTTTACTAGAAAAGCTAACCTGTTTTATTAGGAATCGGTGTCATAAACTCACCCCTTTCGTAGCCGGGGATTCTTAGGCAGCTGAAACAATAACCTGTTGTCCAAAGTAAAAGTGTCGTTGCAACCAAATAGGATTCTTTTGTAGAAAGTGGTATCTGATAAGGCATATTTTCATAGGGGATTTTGTCGACAAGCATCCTTTTCCGTGAAAGTTCACCCATCTGCGCGACACGTGACTTACCATAGACTTAAAGGCCTACATCTATATACAAACGACTGCATCAGTACCGGTATCTCTCCGGAACGCAAAATATAGGGAATTCTGGTTATGAGAAAAGCCCGTAGGATAACAGGAACGCCCGGGGCCCGGGGGTCTGTTCTCTGTAGTCCTACTCAAAACACGACTGGAAATTTTACCAATGCATGAGCACACCCAGGGGGGCTCGGGCTCGGCGATCTCGAACGAGCCCCCTCCACCACCCCCCAATTTGGCTAAGTGGGCAAAAAGGTCCGCCTCAGAGAAGCAAAAACTCCGAAAAGATTAAAAAACGAGACAAAAGTCCACTAAAAAGGCAGGAACGACCAAAATTCGGCGAATGCACAATTCATAGCTCTGAACGTACCCGTGAATCTTAGTAAGAGGTCCACATTCTCAAAAATTCGAGCCCCCATTTTTAGACTGGGTGCGCGCATGCGATATGCTGGCATGCTTCGAGTAAACTTACATGTACAAATTAGTATGCATATTCGAGTGGCTTCATTTCGAGTCTGAGTCTGAGTCGGAAATTGGGCGGACCGTGGCCCGGGAATAGGTCTACTAAGTGAAATCATTAATTGTTTAAATGACGTTACAAGACACAAGACGTGCATGTTTTAGATGCAAGAACCTCGCCAAAACACAAGCTCACGCAAGACTCGGAGATATGTGTATTACATGAGAACCACGAGAACACACTAGGTTTTCTCGACTACTAGTCTATACGGAATTTATTCCAAAGAAGTACGAGCCAATTTTTAATTCTCATGATATATCACTTCGTGGAGAAATGCGCTCTCCAAACCTAACGAAATGTTCTGTACTAATCAAAATGTTGGGCCAGGAAAATTGTGTTTCTTAAAATGCACATGAACAGCAAAATGAAAAAAGGGTGACCTAAATTAGTTAACGAGCTGTTGGGGCTGAAGCGTTCACAACTTTACAATTTCGTTCTGTGTCTGTTTTGCCGGTTATTGTTTCCTTTTTTCTACAGTTCGGCCTTGAACTGCAAAAATAAGACAAAGCACCAAACCTTTCTAGGTAAGCAATGTGTATATTACCCGTCACAAACCTAAAATCAGTCTAGTCATGAACTTTTTATACAGTTTGCGTGGCACTACCTACATATATTAAGGTCTCCGGTCCATTAGAAGGTGTCCACCGTCTCTACTATGCTAACAAATACAAATGCGAAACTGACAACGAAAGAAGATGTGAAACAAAACAAGAAATTCGATTAAGGACAAAGAACAGCACATACGTGGTGTATGAAGCGAACTTATTCCCAAATGTTTCAGTATTCAATCAAATGAATGACAGTATCCTATCCGCATAGTGTCGCTCAGTTCAGTGACGCATAGAGCAATAATAGCTGTAACATGGGCGGTGTAGCGTTGAAATAAGTGGGGGGGGGGGGGGGGNGGGGGGGGGGGGGGGGCACCCCTATTCCCGTATGGTGCGCCGCCCATGTGCAAGAGCGGAAATGAAATATTTTTATCTAGATATCTGACATATCCTTCTCTAAAGTTTTTTATTTCTGTTCAAGAGTTTGAAAAGTGTTTTTGAGGCAGCACAAAGACAAGGTCCACTGGTTTAGGTTGCAGAACTCAGGACAATTTGATCTCTGTGTAATCGTTCAATCGGTGATAAGTATTACCTTCTGCTTTAAAAGTGACATTAAAATTTTTAACTACTAATGCCGACCAACGGGGAGAATGTGACGAAAACGATTTATAAGATTTTTGCTTTTTTAAGTGTGAATTTAAAAATTCTTTTGGCTTCCTTTGTGACCAGGAAAATAAAGTACTATCATTAATAATTTTAAAAAACATTCTTGTATTTTGAAGGCAAAATAGCTATATTTTGACTTTTTTCACAAATCTAAAATATACAATTTTGTATGTTCAATGTATTATGACAATTTAGCACTGCTGAAGCACTTTCAAATTTCCTGGATTGCTCAAAGACAACATTAAACTAGCAATCAGTTTGTCGGGAGTTCATTGTGAAACTGCTTGATTACGGTAGTCAGTAAACTAATTAACTTGCTCTCTCGTTATTTTGTTAGAATACGTGAGCAAATTGTTCATATGTTGATTAAAACAGTCATTTCATCATGAATATCATATTTTTGTTCACAAATAACCCGATATTGAGTGCACCAAATACATGTAAGATCTCGAGAAGCCTCAGCCACAATACATGTACAAGCACAACCTGCCTCTTGGGAGTCTGCTACCTGTGTGACCTTTGACCTGCAATATTCACCAATATTAAATTGGGGTACTTGAGATTAATATCAAGTGATGGTTTTACGCACAGCACAAAAAAACTCAAATATTAATTCATTTGGATAGTTTGATTATACTTTGTGGTAATGTACGCTGCATTATTGTGTGTAACTGGTGAACTACTTTCCTCCGCGAATCGCAATCTGTGTGCAAGGTGGCGATGTCATCCCTTCAAAATGGTTTTAGTCGCACGAGTCGAGCGTGCTAAGCGAAGTCATTCCGAGTTTCCGTTTGTGTTTGTAATCGAGAATGGTATAGTGACAACAGTGAAACATCTACGTAAATGACTTAACTTCTACGCTTCCAGTGATTATTTGAAGGACTTTTATCCCAGTATGGATACAAAACGGTTCTACAGTATTTTGTCCCTGCTTGTTATCGCTACTTCAGGTAGGTCATTACACGGTTTGTTTATCTACCTATTCATACTTCGCTTTTACCGATTCAGTGAAGGTGTTGTACACGCGCTAACGTCTCGAGTAATACACGCGTCTGCTTGCAAATAGGAGGAGTTTTCTGATCATTTTTGCGTCTTTAAATTAGAAATGATTTTAAGACAACTCACGCTCCGTAGTTTATTTGTTTTGAATTTGATTGAGGATGATTTTCATTTCGCTCTAGTCGATTCCTTCTGCGTTTAAACCCCACGCCATTTGAAAAGCTTGGACTTAACCGTTTACTCAGTAAACACAGCCATACTAATGGTTTGCTTTTGTAACAGCCATTTAAGTTTGCCAAGGACAAATTTTGGTTCAAATAAAATAACAAGATTTCTCTGTAATGCCGAGGACGTGTGCAAGGAATGACATGACTGGGAATCACTCACCAAGACCGACTCCACTCTTCACTACATTGTTACTCATCTCACCTTCCCTCCTATTGGGGATTGCTGTGCCCAAATGTTTTTGTGTTTCAACTGAAATCAGCTGTATTGAAATCTCGGGTTAGAAAGGTACGGGTACATTGCGCCATACTGAAAAAAGGTGTTTGAAGTCTGTGAATTAAAAATTCAATGGATTTATTTTAGAGATTTTTTCTGTATGTGAGTCCAATTGTGCCAAGCCTCACAGCATTTTTAACTCTCTCCCTCCCTCCCTCTCTCTTTCTCTCTCTCCCATATGTTGCACTAGTTGAGTTGACAGAAAATATCAAATGTTGCCTTAATAATGGCCAACTTATCCCCGCCATCTGTTAAAGCCACATGCCAAAAATAGTTTTAACATGTTGATGCATTTGACTGGGTTTGCTTCACTGTTTCAACTATCCAATGTACATGCCATCTTTGATTTTAAAAACTGACAATTGTTTATTTGCATAATGTTAAATATAAAAGATTTTTTAAACTAAAAGTATGATATGTAGTCCTTTAAGAAAAATAGATTTTGCATAAGTAAAAACTCTCAGGGTAGTTTAGTGACTATAATACATTTCCAGATTTACTTAGTAAAAAATTTATGATAGGCTATTAAACACACATAAGTGATAAACATTGTAGTATGTTTGTGTCATTTATGTTCTCCTAAGGTAGCGCTCTCTGTGGCTTTTTCATAACTGCAGCAAATTTAGACCTTTTCTGACCCCTTCTCCCACCTCCCCAAAAGTGTGCAGAATGACAATTTATTGACAGATGATGATTTATATGCAACATGACTGTATATAATTTAGTCAACCATAACGAAGGTGGCTGGATGTCAAAAATTGATGGCAGTATTAAAAGTGTTGGTTATTTCATAATTTATTTAATCATAACGAAAAGCAATAAAAGCCTTTTAATGTGGTCTTTGGTTTGTCGATTTCAAGGAGTCAAAATCACACACTCTAAGCAAGATTGAGGCCCCATCCATAAAGCATACTTTGACGATGGCGATAATTGTGAACATCCTCTCACTGTCTGTTTTGACATGCTCCAGTGGTCCCATTTCAATGGATGTCCTAGATCAAGATAAACGGTTAGGGGGAAATTTGAATCAAGGGCTCTCAGCTATTCTCCAGTGTTAGGGTTAAGCTACCCATCTGGGTGATGTGTTCAATAGGGAGGTTGTCCAGGCACTGTTTATCAAGATATCAATTTTCAACCCCAGAAATGTGCCAATCATGGTCATTCAATTTACAAACTGAATTTTAATAATTTGAAAAAAATGAACGCTCTCTTCAGTTCCGTATTATTCAAAGGTGGGGATCTTTTCTAAGGAATTTCAAGTGAATTTTTATAGCTAATGTTTGGGATTGCATCCAAGTGTTCACTATGGGGACGTAGATCTATATTTTTCGACCCTTTCTTAGTCTGAGGAAACCTGCTGGAAGGTAATCAGGGCAATCAGTATCTGACAAACCCTCTTAACCATTTGAGCTCAGCTCTGGGCTTGTGAAAACATTTTCCTTTCATGCTGTCAGTGTTGTCAGCCTGGTGATCGCGCGTAAATCAAGTGGCTTAAACCACCATGTGCACAAATCATCTTGGGAAGCCAGTTGAAAGGGGGAAGTAGCTGGTGGGTATTTCTTGAGCAGATTATCCTACAACTGATTGGATTGTGTGTTGGGGCAAACAGGTTGATGTTTGGACAGTATGGTTTTGTTTACAAGCAGCTGTTTCCAGTCTGGCTGGTATTGTGAATGTCTCAGTGTTTGATACCAAAATGGTGGAATGTCTAGGAAACTACATGAAGCATGTATATGGCAATGGGTATAAGCTGGGTGACTGCATTCTACCAGAAAATTGGAAAGGGGTATAATGTTTGATAATATCCTTTTGGATACTGGACTGTTTTGAGTAGAGATGTCACAGTTAGGTCCCTCGAGTATCGGCTCCATTCCTCTATGAAAAATACTTTTAAATCACTGAAAGTCTATTCATCATAACCAACAGTCCCCCTTCAATGATTAAAGATCCCAAGTGTAGACTCACTTGTAACTCGCTCGCCCACGAATTGGTGGTGACGAGGGTGCAGCCATTTTCCCCTAACATGAAAAAGTACCCTCCAGAAGGCACAGGCACATTTTTCCTCTGTTGGCCCTGGATATGATTATTTGTTAGTGCTCAATACATTTGTTTTTACATTAAACCATGCTGACTGCTGTATATCTTCTCAGACATATTATGGCTTTTTGCCTTAATTGATCCCTGTAGAGATGCCTGGATTCATAGTACCGCATCTGTGGTTGTTTTCCTACTCAAAAATCATGTTTTTTAAGCCAATGAAAACATTCGTGCCATTGTTGGTCCATGTGTAAACAAACCTCCATCCTGTTTTTGTAGCAAATTTTGACCAGTATCGATAATCCATATTTGGCAACTGCAATGCTTGGGAAGAACCTGTTTGCTTAGATACCCGGTTTTAGACAATCATGCTGCTGACTAGGTAGTGGTACAATTTTAGGCACGCTTAGATATTTTCGTAGTCTAGGACACTATTTACTCTTGTCTGTTGACAGAGTCAATAATCATGTGCCAACCCCTTTTTGAGTCTGCCTTAGGAAAATATAAGAATCAAGGGATTAGAAAAACGACCATTATTCAACTCTTTCCTAAGAGGTTTGTGGGTCTGTTTATGTGTCACCATTTGTATTAAATAGTAAGGTTTTTGTCATTGTGCCCCTGACTAGCTCAAGACTCACATACAGCTTGTCATAACTGTGTATTTGTTAGTGTAGGGTCACAATAGCAAATAGAAGGAATGAAGCCTTTATTCAGGAGCCATGCATTTAAATAACAGAGATTAGCACTGGTATTTTTATAGCACTATTTAGGCCATTGGTTGCTTTGAACCATTCTGTAGCCTATTCACAGATTTGAAATTATGACATTGAAATTACCACCTACTGATCATAGTGATATCCTAATAGGTTCTGTACCTGTTAAATGGCTTGGTAGTGGGGGAACAGGTATACCATATGTGCTCATACATCATAAATTGCTAAAATGATTGAACTGGGTTTTACTAAAAGTTTATAAATGTAATTGCAGGGTTATGTTAAGCAAAGCGACAGTGCTTTGTACCTGCATATCACACCATCTTCCATCCTGCTTGTTTTTTTAGTTCTTCAAAATCCCGTTCTTTGTATTAAATCGTATTTAAACTCAGAGATTATGCTTGAAAATTATCCCCTTGGACAATTTGTGTATCAATCAGGATTTCGTTTAAAATAACCATGGAGGGATGTATGTGTCAATAAAAATAATTGTCGGCATCTTGCTCAGTTGCTGCAATGCTGTGTAGGAAGACACTGCTAGCACATGTTCAAGAACAAGTTTCGACTGGTTATTGTTAATATTCGCCTTTATGTTTTTAGTAATCCCATAACACACTCTAGCCTAGATTGTAGCGTTTGCTCAGTGGGATTGTTTGATTTTATGGTACAGAGAACGATTGAAATTTTAACTGAATGAACAAACCACGTTGGTCCTGAATAATTTTTTCCAGCAAAACGTTGTGGAACTCAGAATCACAGCAAATCCATGTCCCAATACAATTAGTTTTCTAACTAAAAATTTGGTTAAAAATACACCAGACTACTTCTTGCAATATTCACATGGGGAAAGCTCCACTGCAATGCAGTGTTTTTCGCATGGAAATATACATGTTAATTCTCACCAGCCATTACTTAAAACTCTCAACCAATGTGAATGTTAGCCAACATGAAGTAGTTTCTCCCTGCATCATTCCATTATGTTTAAGGTGGCAACTTTGAATTGGTAATTGTAGGGGTGCACCCTAGGGCAACCAGTACTGCTTTAGGTTTATCAAGCCATTGCGTAACTTTTATATCTATAGGTAGCCTGAAGTTTGCACATCCCTACATTAACACAGCCCTGTGCTCACAGGTTCACCTGGACTAACTTTATGTGTATAAATTTATATAGCCCAGCAGTCCTATTCGCTGTTCCAGTAAACGGCGGTCCAGGATGGGAGCACTCATTGAAGAGGCCCACTTCACAGGGGGCACAGTAACCCCATGCAACCTTTACCTAGCTAGATAACATTGTTGACTGTGTGGCGTGCAGTAGCCCTGTAAGGGTAGTCCACAGGCCTGATATGACATTTGTGTATTGACAAACCACTGGTGTCTGTGCTGTGTGTATTGGCCCTTTGTAAATATTATGCTGTTTTAAAACACTGATTTGTAAAATACTGTTTTCAAATTTCAGTTTAAATTTGCCAATAATCAGCCAGTCTTTTGATGTTTCGAAGTAGGCTTTGAAATGTTGATGGCTGTCATGTGTCTTGGAGTCTGGGTACACTTTTAATGGAGAGGAAAAAGCTTGATTTTTTATTATATATGAGCAGTTGGGGCTGAGAGGGAAGGGAGAAGGCTTTTTAATGCATAGCTCAACATGAAGAGCTTCAGGTCACATTTTTGACCAGAAATTAATTTGGAAATACGAGCTGAGTTTTACAAGCCAAGTATTTTACATTTTACTCCATAACCGACAAGCAGAGTACTGGCAACTCCTGCAATTTCCATTATATTATAAATAACCTGACACAGTTAATGTATAGTCTCCAAATCAAATGTAAAAGATCACTGACACACAAGAATACTACGGCAACTACTTGTTGAGAGTCTTTTACTTTTTAGTTGGCATTATTAAGTGAAGCTGTAGGAGTCCGATCTGGATTCTAGAAATGCTATTTGGGATTTTGACTCAGTAGCAAATGATGGCCTGTGGAGTTTCAGTGAGTGATTGAAACTAAGCTTGACAGAACAAATGGGAAGTACAAACTATGTCTTTGTTGAGTAATGAACTTTTTAAATGTTTCTTATGGAAAATATTCAGTGGGCCATATTTGGGTTTTGAAACATTGTATCTAAGCACCAATCGGGCCTCCCAAGGATCTTGTTTTCCTACTTTTTGACTTCTTTTCGCAAAGTACTTGCCCAAAGTTTTTCCCATATATTTTTCATGGAAAGTTGTGCGGGTTTTACTAATGAGTCTTAACTGAAAAAATCAAAATCCGAATGAGACAGATGTGCCAGGGGGCTGGGGGAGGGGAGCTATAGCCCCACTTTTTTCAGTGCGACGTCGCGCATGAGCCAAGAAACCAATTTCATTTTGGTTTTGTTAATCATAGAACCTCTGTGTTGTTTCAGCAAACTGTGAGTTGATTTGAGTCCACTATCTTAGTTGACAACTGAACCAAACATCAACTGTTGAAAAACACCCATTCCTTTCATCTTCACAACCAGGTAGCTGGTCACTCAGTCAGATTTAACTGGAGATAAAAGGGTACACAGAATGGCTATAGGTTGCAAATTACCTCTATTATGAGGTGTGTTTTTGTTGTGACCCATGCTGGCTTTGACCAGCAACAACCAAAGGGCATTATGATTTCCTTTGCCAATGTCATCCAATAACCATTTGTTTTCATTCTATGAGTTTGACCAACAGAAGGCCAGGCCAGATGTTATGTCAACTAGTGCAGTCCTCACAGGGACCAATATCAGATTCTATCTCTACAACACAGTGGCATTAGTACTGTATGAAGGATGATATCAGAGTTGGAATTATTTCATTTACATCTGAAATATATCTCATTAGATTTACATGATGAATGCCGCTGAATAATAGCCACCTGAATAATAGCCACGCTGAATAATAGCCACGCTGAATAATAGCCACGGCTAAGAATATGACAGCATCCTCTGACTTTGTGATATTTACCCACAATGCTGTGCTTCCGTAGGGCACTAGGTCTACAGGTTGTACAATGCCGCTGCACTAATCGCTATTTTGCAATGAGATTTGTTTGTCGTTTGTTTCTGTGTTGCCAAAGTTTTGTTGTTGCATTGTGAATTGTCATGCACAAAGTTTGAATGAGGCATTTCACATCTAAGGCCCTTGAGGTAAAGGTGCCTGTGCCTTCTGAAGGTGTTTTTGGTTGAGGGTAACCCCAGGTCACCGTCAGTTCCTCATGTTACCGCAACTCATTGGCAATGTGCAAAGTAGCCAAGAAAAACTAATGTGTGATTTTAACCTTGAGGGTAGGTTTTGGGCCTATAGAGAGGAATCCCATATGATTTTTAAACATTTTTCGTTGGGGAATGCAGATGATATTCGGCCCAAAATAGAGACATGGTGGGTCCTGTAATTGTTCTTCACTTAAGCAATTCAGCTTCCATTCAAAAACTAGGTCAATCAGTCAATGGGTTTTTCTACCAATGCAAAAGAGGAGAAATGGCTTCAGGACACATAGGAATTGCAAGTCGAAAATATTGCGGAAGGTCCTCTACTCACTGGTTCGAGTCTGGTGGGACAGGAATGTTTTCGGACATGTAATTGTTGGTCACATGATGTGACCATGTGACTGATGCATATGTACGATTATGCATACAACTGTTGAGATAGTATAAATGCAATGAGCCTTTTATTTTGTGTGTATTTTCACTTTGGAGTTGAAAATGCTAAATTGAATTCACACCAGTGCTATCCAACACCTGCTGAGGGAGGTGCTTACAATCCACTTTGTCTGGTGCTTATTTTAGGTATATCTTATGAAGTAATACTCAAACCCTTAAAAATTTTAAAATATTGTACATTTCTATTTGAAACCTGGATTGATAGGTTTGCTTGGTAATCTCCTGGGCAACTGAAACTTGCTATAATTATGAATTCTTTTCTATTGTCTGTAATGCAATATTAGGTTGTTCCTATGGTAACTAACTGGATTTTCGCAAAGTAATATCCTGTTTTCAATACAACGTCTCTGGAAGTATCTGAACAGTAGCAAAACACAGTAAAACCTCATCAATTAACGACACATAATGTTTAACAAGTAAGATTTTATTATCTGTTCCATGAAAGACATGTTGCACCAATTTAAGCATTTTTCCAAGTTCAAATTTCCCATACCCATTATCATTGGTGTGAATTAATGCAAAAAATCTTTTACATTCAACCAAAATTGCTTATGTTCCTTAGCTACCATCACGTATTACTTTGAAAAATGTCGCGTTATCGTAACAGTGTTGGAAGCTCTTGAAATATCAAAAAGGGCATTTTTGGCAATAACACCTGTCCCAAACATTCTGATTGTTCGTATTCAGACAGTTGTTGTTTAATCATAGTGTTTACAGGCCTGTGACTTGTCTTGATTAAAAAGTCATATTTGTTGTTGTGTTGGACAGTGGAAGTGTGTACCCAGTGGAGCAAAAATTATGGACAATGGACATGGTATATGAAAAATCAGTGTTTAGCTGGGGCTTAAGACAGAAACTAATGATTCAAACAAAGGCATGGGTGAAAGAGTACCTGAAATTCGATCATCAAAGCCGTGCCTTCTAGTGCTAATTACTATTGACCAGGTGAGACAAAACACCGACCTCCGATGTTCTGATGGAGACTTGTCAAAGTGCTTGAAATCAATGAAGACAGTGGAAACACAGTCTGTGTCACGTATAGTAATCAGCCTCACAATTATGGGCAACTGATCAGCTCTTATAGGAATTTGACTTATTACTGGGCGATAATCCCGAAACATTGATTTTTCTACTACGAAGGTGTAATGCTGAACCAATATAAACAAAAAACTGGCGCCACTATTCGACTAATGTGAGCGAAATCTGCTCTTATTGGTGTGGAGGACCCAAAAGTTAGATAATCCAGAAGAAAATAGCGAGTTGGATATTGTGTTTGTTCTTGGGCATTGAATGCAGAACCAACGTGCAGGGCTTTTTGGAGGGCCATTTACATCAAACTTCCCACTATAACAGTTATTAACGAGGGACATGTCACTCAATGATAACCAGGGATCTGCGTTTTTAGTAATGGTAACATAAAAAATGGTTGCTTCCTCTTTCAGTAATTGTGAGCTTGTGAAGTTGGGAGATGTACCAGGATGTCTACATCCTGTCAGTACCTTCTACCTGCATTTTAATGATTTGAATAAATATACGTAAATAAAACAACAACAATGGATCGCTGAAATTTTCGGATATAATGACATCCTTTGTCAACAGAAATGGAAATAAAGTAAAATCAGGCACTATATGACAATTGACATCTGATATATGGAGTAATGATATAATTTAAAGTAAAGGATATAATTTAAGAAGTTTTTATGTGCAATCCATTAGGTTCTAGTGTAATAATCTACAAGATCTTTCTGTACATATAATAGAGAAACTCCAATACCCCAGTACCCCTCCCACACCCAATCAAGTGAGTTGTGCTTATTTATCCAAAATTGTTCTCTCCTAGCAGGTCTTCTAAATCCTGCAGGTATCCTTTGTGTGTGTCTGCCTTGTGACACAGACCTCTGTGATGTCATCAATACAACCCACAGGCCTCAGTGGTTGGTTAGTTCACTAGGGTTCTTTACACTTAATACAATCTTCTATTATGTTATCTTTTTGAACTGTGCACAATGCTCTATCTTCAATACAATTGTAAATTTACAGACACCAGTAGTCTTACACTTGGGGTTCTTATTAGCTGCCATTTTTCATCAATGTCCTGTTAGATTTGTTGTATCTCAATCTATTGTTAAGGTTCACAATGGTTGGCATTACCTTGATAACCACAGGTGTTTCTCTTGTCATTAAGATTCATAAATATGAGTTTAACCTGTTCTGGGAACTGGTTTGGTTAGGTGAATAGATAATTAGTGTTTAAAGCACTGAGGACCACTCTCATCCATGTTAGTTCTGAACTTTGTGTAATATTGGACACTTAATAATTTCTCTGAGAAAATTGGGACGTTGTCTATTTGTGCAAGAATGCTTTGCTTCAAGTTGTTTAATTTTAGAACAGTTTCTAATTCAAGACTTTTACAACAAAAAATTCTCTTCTTTTAGATGTCAAACCTTGAAAATCTCACCTTTTCTAGTAACAACGTTAAGTTGAAATGGCCATCTGGTGTAACTTTTGATAGTTTCCCTGAATCTTGTTTATTGTTCCATGCATTACCTGTGAAAGATGTTAATAGGAGGGCCTCATTATGAATAAATGTGTAATACAGGTGCCCTAGGTAAGGCAAAGCATAGTTCAGGATATGTAATATGCCAGCTCAGTTGGGTGAGGTCTGTGCATCAGATGTCGATTAGTCTAGCCCAAGGTCTTGAGTTACCTTCAACCTATTGTTTTCAAATATAAGCCCAGCTCCCTCCAGCCAATCTATTATGTTATGACATTATTCAGCCTTGATAACATGATCTTTGAATGGATAACCTGCTGTGAAGCATGACAGTCTACTGAATCAGGATCATCCAATATATAATTCTATAATGTTGCTAGATTATGAAAGGGACTTTGGCTTGACACAATTTCAAATTATCCCTGGAGCAAGATGAGCCAAGTTGACTCACTCTAGACAAAATGCAATTTCTTTTGTTCCTGTGAGCTGAATTCCACAATTAAGAGAGAGGATTTTGATGCCATCACAGAGGATGACCTGTTAATTTTGGTGGTGTCATGGGTTATTACTTTTGTTAGCTTATGTTTGTTCAGTTGAAGGCTGCCTTCCCTTGTTTGTGTACACCTGTGGATTATATGTGTGTTCATGGTCTCTTGGTCACTCCTTTGACCTTTATCAGAACCCCTGATAACCTCTGTCTTCTGGGCTGGAAGGTAAAAATTGCTCATGCCAGGGTTATGATTAATTTACCTGCCTCACAAATAGATACTGACTGTTACTGTTTTGCCCTGGGATATTGATTTTAAACTGGCAAGCTGGATGGAAAGCTACTGTGAACACAAAGATCCCTCAATAGCTTAATTGTGGTCTTCTTTGGCTTAGTTACCTGTTATTAACAGGTCTTGTAAAACCAAGAAAGAATTGAATTGACTGGTTGGAAAGATCAAATACCTGGAAAAGAAATGTACTGTCAACTGCACTATGTCTTTGAATTGATCATAAGCCCTAGCCTATAGCCACCAGGACACACAGTGGGGCCATTCACTGCAAAAAAAAACTTACCCTGTCAAAATTCATTTCAGTTTTATATTGTCTCGCCTCTGTTTATTGCATTATTGCACAGTGCTCACTGGGCATGCAAGTCGTAATAAGGTCCTTTCATTACTAACGTTAACGCGTTTTTTGTGGAGGATTTGTGATCAGCGTGAATTGTTAATTTCAGTCCTGGATTGAAGTTAACAGTACTAGTTAACTTCGTAGTAAACAGGTGGCTTTAACAGCGGAGCGTCAACGATGCCGTGTAGTATGAACTGTCAACTTTGGTCCCATTGAAGTTATTGCCAAGTGTCACTGTTATCATCAGCAATTAAAGGACAGAGTGTCGTCACTAATAGTTGCATATATTTTGCTCGAATAATTACCAATCAAATTAAACATAATTAGCACATGTAAATGTTCCCAAATTGTCACATTAAAAAAGTCTAAGCGTATTAAGCGCTACCTTGCGATTACTTCGATGACAACAGCATCACCTACTATTTACTGTGATGTCGGTTAACTACTGAAGCTGGCGTGAACGGTTTAATTAAGTTCGCAGCTTACGTTGACGCTCCGCTCAGACTGGAGTTTTAAACTATGGAAGTGAATTATTTAATCCTTTTGGGTAATTTTGTAGGGAAATTGGCCATGAATAAATCACCCTTTTTGAGTGGTTGTACATCGAATTCCGCTGAAAAATATATTCTATTGTATATATATACTTTACATTTTGCAATTAATACAGGTGTGACAGAACCTGCCTCATGCTAATGTGTTCCCAATGACTTCCTCACCAAAAGGGTTGTGTTGTTGAGGACAAAGAAACAGTAGGTTAAGGTGTGGCCAGGCAATAACAAAACTATTATTACAGTTAAACATGAGTTAATAGTTTGTTATAATACAGCTTAACAATAACCCTCTTATGTCCCTACTCTTTGTATTATCAACAAAGCACTACACTAAAGAGACTCACTGCCTTGTATAAGATGGTATTTCCCTTCACACCTGGTAGGTAGAGCAGGTATGACTGACATGCATCATCAGATAGGTGACCATTGTTGCATATAAAATGAGGGCATTTCAGGGTCACTTCTCTTATGGTATTGAACCTGACATTGTTATACTCTGTCTTAATTTCTGTCAACAATGTATGCCTAGAGACATTCGCACTTCGAATAACAATATTTTGTTTTATATGTTTGTATTTGGTTATTGTGACAAACCTTTCGCATTGCCTAACGACAAGGCACTCTGTTCTTTCACCATATATGCCCAATACAACAAAGTCCCTTATAATTTCCCAGGGCCAACAATAAGATTATGATTACAACTCCATTCCCATCTCACAAGTGACATTTTTTGTATAACCAGTTTAAATGAGGCCCACTTGACTTGTTCAAACGGGCATTGCCCACTGAATGTCGGTCATTGTAAATACTGGTGAGTAGATTTTAGATTTTACCGTAAAGGCTTGGTAAGGCTTGGTTTCAGTCAACTTTTTAATTGTAACAACACTTGTATTTCTATTATTAATAATGTTTTATTCAAATACCTGATATTCACCATTCAATCCCTGTAGACACTTCATTTATTATACAGAATTATACCAGATTCTTTACATGTAAAAAGATGTGTTTGCGTAACAGTCGTGCAACGCCATCTTGCGATAACATTGATGACCCATGTTTTAGTACAGGATCAGTTCTGAAATGTTGAACTAATTTCACAATTTACTGGTTGACTCTCCTTGTACTGGTGTTGGTCTGAAAGGGCCTACAGTCAGACCTGAGGTCTGTGCAGTCCTCTCCAATCCCAACAGCCTTAATTGAATCTATTTCCCATCTCTGCACTCTTCCATTCAACTCAACATTGGTTTCACATGTCCAACCACTGTCAGTGCTGGCAGCCTTTCTTGGCTGATGTTCTCTGTAGAACTCCCCAACATTTCTGAAGGAATTCCTCCATAGAATTCCCATGCCCTTTAGCTTCGTATGAAAACCATACCAACTGCCACGTGTACTAATTCTTGAAGATGCATCAGATATTTTTAACATTCTTGCCCAAATGTGGAGGGAATGACTAAGAGGTATTGATGTCAGTACACAAGTAGAATTAAATGTTTTCAAAGCTTGACTGACTATTCTATTCTAATTTATTTTTAGCTGTTTAAAACTCGTTTTATCCTTAGGAGTGTCTCACTTTCCAAGTTCTTATGACGTTAGCTAAAGCTGGAGTAAGCATTGTCTCTTGTATTTTTATGAGATCAGTAATTTGGATGCTTAAATAATTAATTTTTCATCACAAACTTAACTACATTTTTGGTCCACTGATTTGCCAGTCAGTTGAGCAGGATATACAAGTTTTCACTCATTCACTGATTTCTGCGTGGTCACATCAGTCAGGCTACTTGGTGTTATGCAGCATTTCTCACAGTTCCTGTTCTTGTGTAAACCTGAAATCATTTTGTACCTGTCCATAATCCTAGCTCATCATCTGTGAAGATGGCGTGTGACCTACATAACCTTGCTACCTGCTGTCTGTCATTATGTGAGGAGGTGATGAATTATACATAATGGAGGAGCTACTTAGCAACACTCTGGCGTGACAACACACTTCAATCATACAGTACAAGCCAGAAGTATTCAGACAAAATGACCCGGAATTCCGCGGCCAGTCATGATGGCTTGGCAGAAGCCGAATTCGTTGTTGGAATATTTCTCTTGACCGAGAATGAGGGGCATTGACAGGAAAGTTAAATAAGGTGGCTTGGCCATTGTTTTATTAGAATTTTGCCCCTTATCGGTATTTTCAGTAATTTTTGCTGTGAACAGAATTAGTTGTAATGACGGGAAACCGGAATTTTGTTTGATTACTTTTGTCTCGTGCTGCCGTTATATGTCAAGGGATGTCGCAACGCTCAATATGTGACCAGTTTTTAAACACGATGTGGTAGACGTGTGAAATGTTAATTGTAAAATTTCTGAAAAAATAAAGGGCAAAATTGTTACTGATTTTACAAGCAGAGATGGTTCAATCAGTATAATAAAAAGTGTTGAAATTATACACATCTTAACAATGGAAACATTATGAATTAAAAGTCAATACAAGCCTTTATTGATGTCTGGTCCAATGACAGATGTACATGTATGTCTCATCTTCTGTCTAAAATCCCCATGTGGAGGCTGATCTGTTTTCTGATTTGGATATCTGGTTTGCCCTTATGTGAAAATTTATGTGATAAATGCAATATCTAAAAGTACCGTACGATGCAAATATTCAAATAAGGCTGAGGAACTTAGGAGATCTTGCTTTTCTTAGTGCCTAAAACTTTTTGAATTGATGGGATAATATGAAATAATGTTTTTGGGTGGAAAAGTTAGGAAGCCTATTTCTCTGGTCTTAACAACTTCATTATAAGAAACAGAGAACTATTGTGGCAAGCAAATAACTGTTTTACACCCTTGTTTATGAATCTGGAAGTAATCAGTCCATTTCTTCACAGTTGACAGACATGCTCAATGGCTGGACATTCCAACAGTTACCATGGTGACCACAATCTTCCTTTATAAAACTATTAATCATTGAGTATGACTGCTTGTGTACACCAAGATCCCAATAAACTCAAATCAACTGACACATTGTGCTACAAGCTCACCAAGGAGTCATGATCTTCAAACTAATTAATTCGGTTTTATCTTCCTTGCTAGACAAAACATAAGCACCACCAACATGCTAAGATTAGTACATGTTTGTAGTTTTCACATTGTTTGCTGGGTTTTAATACTTCAGTTCTTGGAAACATTGTCCTTATTGTACCAACAAGAAGTGCAATGTTTTTAAAATGCCATCCATGGCATTGGTGTGGCATTTTATAATTGCATATTTCATTTCCTCTCCAAAAATGCTGTTTCTAGTTCAGTTCCTGAACTCAAATTATCTGGATAGCTTAATGTCTTATTAACTTCTTACGGCAATCCAAGAGTGTTTGATAATTCAAATTTCAGTTGTTTAAAGGTTGTGTAGCCTCTAAAAATGGGTTCACTTACCTGAAGAAGTTACAGAAAATGAAATATTATTTTCAAAAAAAGATAAATTGACCTTTCGCGTGAGGTGTAAACGTGTAAGTGTTAAGATGGTTAGCCAGAGGGCCTTCCATACAGGGAAATTTTAGATGAGTGTTCATACTGGCCTCAGTAGAAGTAGTTGTCCAGAAAAAGGCATTTGCGTACTATCCATTATCTTGTGGCAGAAAATGCACAGTACCTGTGAGCTAAAAGTATGTAAGAAATTTTATATGGATGATTAAGTTCTTTTTGGGACCCTTTCACCAAATGTTTGTGAAATATGGCCCTGATACTCAAGAGTTGCGGAGCCCCTGTTAGGCCATACTCAACAGGGTTAACTTTAAGGGATTTGCCTTTAACCTCTGACTTCACATGAAATACTGTTTTGACAATAATCTTCACAAAAAATTTTGAGGAAATTTAAATCTCTTACTAGCTTAGTTTTTCCCTCAAGCAAATGTTATAGAACAACATTTGGTAAAGTTTCCACAAATGCGCATCAATGTGTATGGTAAATGATGGCTACCGTTTCAAGATCATTTTGTGTGGATCTTGTGGATCTTGTGGATTGGACCAAAACCTGATTCAGACAGTCATGTGGTTACACCTGGAGATCTCTGGTTACAGGACAAGTGCACATTTTGTATTGGTTTTACACTAAATATCAGTAAGGACTGAGTTGAATCTAGAGGTATTTGTATATCCCAGCCCAACACTTCTTCAATGTTTTGGGAGTCACATTTATTTTGTTGAAACATCTGAATGTGACACCTGGCTTCTAGATAAGACTTGACTAATGACTTGTTGTAGCAGTGTGAATTGATTTTGTGCAGTTTCTATCATGTATGATTATAGTAGCACAAAATAAATGTGTTCATTTGTTCAATACTTAACATAGATATAAAGTTCGCTTAGTCAAGTAACTTAAGTCGCTTTCCCATTAGAGGCGGAACTTCGCTTTTACTGAAGTTTCAATAAGTGGTAAGGGTTAACTCTGGTAGTTAATCTACAGGTGCAACTTCACTGAAAATGGTAGGATTTGAAAGTGAAGCTTTGGTTCTCACCAAAACTTTGGTGTAGTGGGAAAGGTCAGTGCGAAACTTCCTAAGTTACTGGTAGATGTCGCGGCAACAATATACGTGTTCTTTGTTATTGTAGCCTAGCCCACTTGCTCTCAGTAGACCCACGTAAATTAATAATCTGATGAAAAGTGACACCAGTTGATTATTTTCATAAACACTCATAAATGGCAGAACACTTTTCAGTTAGCCTCGAACTCACTACTCAATATTCATTAGGGAGTACGAATGAACTGCGTTGCCTGGTATCTTAGCAATAACTTTGATATCGCTGTCTAGTGGAAAAGGTAAGCAAAGTTTTGGTGAACCGAAGTTCCCTTAATGGAAAAGCTACCTTATTGATGGTTTTCTCCAAACGGCACGGTTGGATTGAACTCGTGGGTCTGCAATTTAGTGCTGTGAAAATGAAAAGGTTATTTCATATCAAACAGGGGTGTTACAGTTTAATTGATATAAGGGTAGTCTACACTGTATCACAATCCTTTTTTATGAAACCACCAGCACATGAATCATCATGAAGTCACATCTTTGCATTCAGGTTATCGGGCTGGCTGTCAAGATTGGGTTAAGTACGGAAGGTCCTTTGAGTGAGTGGACTTCATAGTGCTTCACCCTTGTGAAATACAACTGGTCGTCACCTGTAAAATATGCCATAAACCAACGATGATCACAAGTCCTGTTCATTTTATGGCGAACCAATTACCATTTGTCGTTAGCTTGATGGTTTTATTCTTGCAGTTTCCGCTTACCGCAGTTGTTTCAGTCGCGCTAAGTTTCATGCATCTCTTGGTCTAGGAGTTAAATCTAGTCTTGGTTTCTAAAATTAGTTAGAAATGGTGTTTTTTTGCAGTGAGAACTTTAATCCATCTAAAAGTAATGTGAAACATGTTTGGTATTAGTCACTGCTTCATACTATTGAAGTGGTTTTAAACCTCTGGGTGTCTCCAATTGTTTATTTTCTTAATTTCTTCCAATTAATTTCAATTGCCCTCAGTCAAAATTAGAGATAATGTTACAGCTTAAAAATGCATTTAAATGTTAATCTTGTTTTCACTGACTGCTCATGTGTTATGACATTCTGGCACCTCAAAAAATCTTACATTTTAATCAAATTCCTTTGGTTTATAGTGTCAAAGGGCCTTTGTGTTTGTCAAGTGACCTAAGCCTCAATTAGTTTTGTTTAGAGAAAAAATACGTTAGTGGCATATTGTATGTCTTAAGGTTCTGCTGTTGTGACAATTTTTAATTGGGTATTTACTGACCACTGGTGTCCTGTTACTGCCCAAGTTTTCTGTTTCCTCTAGTTCCTCATGGACTGTGAAGTGATCAGACATTGTTGTTCGGACTTGCATCTTGATTCTATTTCTCTTAAAATGGGACACATTATGCCAAATTCTTGGGCATTAGAGACATACTGCCATACATTATGAACTGTTTTGTGGTATAACCTGTTCACACATTTTTGAGACAGGAAACTGGGCAAGCCCAAAGGCAGCTATTGACAAAAGGGGTGGGGAGGTGAAAGGGTTGGGATCATTTGCACTTGGCTCTTGTCATGTTCTCCCCAATTTTACTATTATTCAATGTCTAGGCTAATAACACTTGGTTTTTTTGATCCACTATTCTGGCAGTGTGCTTGAAGTAACATTGTTATGACATCTTGGTGAAATCCACCAATTGATTGACACTTGAGCTGTCTTTAGTAAGCTGTTGATAGTATGATGCGATGTGAATGCCATGTACCCTACTGTTTTAACTATTTGCATCAGAGATAGTATGCTGCAATGTTGTTCACAACTGAACATTCAAATTTGACTGGAATTACAAAATTCTTATACGTTTTCGAAAGTCCATGTCCATACAGTGGGGTGTTAGGTGGAATACCGAATGAATTAAACTGGTACCAAGTGTTTAAGTGCTTAAGAAATAGCTAATCTCGCAATACTTCAAAATCGCTGCAAGTAAGCTAAACTGGTCACGGCAAAATTCAAACTCGAAGCAGGGACCAGTCAAAACAGGTTGTGGAGAAAAAATTAGCGCTGCCAACATACACAACTTTTGTAAGTTTTGTAAATCTTTGTTTTATGGATTTGAAGTTTGAACTATTGCTAGTGTTTATTCACCTTCGCAGAAACATTTAAACTGGTAATTTTGAAATGTGAATGTTGGAGAAGATTATGAGACCAGTTGTAGACCTTGCTGGTGTTCTTATCTAACAATCGTCACTATTTTTCTGCATGGACTGAAAGAATCATAAAACACTGTGGGAGCACTTACCCGGAATTTTAGTTGACGCCTGAAGTATGACCAATGTACATGAAGGTAGAAAATAAAATAGAGAAAACATTTTAATGTCTGCAAAAGGTCACTCTAGTCATGAGCAAAATGGTCACAAATGTTTATTGCTATACAACTAGATCAGCAATGTTCATTAAGAAATTTACCATTGACATATGATCCAGTGGATTTTTACTATCTTGGCACACTGCTGTTATTTAATACAAGCTAGGCCAGCCAATAACTGTGGGGTCTGTTATATAAATGGTCAACCTGAGAGTTGAGACTATGATTACCAGAGAGAAGGTCACAGATAACATGAACACCCTCACCACCTGTGTTCATGTGGCTACAGTTGCACAATTTTCATTTGATGCTTTTTGCCCAAGGTCAAGTTCTTTACTTCCAAATAATAACATTTGAAAACTAAACCTGTCATTTGTCTGCTATTACTGTTATCTGTACCAGACAGTTGTCTCATACAATAGGTGGCTAGACTGTACTGGTGTGTCATGCAGAGCTGCGGTTACATTTTAGCACATTTTGATGTTTCAATTGAAGTCCCAATTGCAAAATGATTGCTCATTAATTCCAATAAACTGCAGACTCAGGAAGAGTGAAATTAGTTTTCTACAAAGTGCTAAAAGCTGAGCATTGATTTCCTCCTCTTAGAGTTAAAACTGCAGGTGTGGTGAAATCTCACAAAGTCCGGTCAAAAGTAAATTGCCACAATTTATCTTTGTCCATTCATCAAAGGATTCTAACTTTGTTGTGAATACCCACAATTGCTCAAAACATTGTCTTATGGTAGTAACATTGTCTTATGGTAGTAACATTGTCTTATGGTAGTAACATTGTCTTATGGTAGTAACATTGTAAATTTGAACATGGTAATTCTAATTTTTTATGAAAAGCTGAAGTTTGAATTGACCGCCATGTTGAGTCCTAAACTAGTGAGATTTAGGGTAGACATAACCTTTGATTTCGGATTCTGGCTCTATGGTTGCAGAGAACAGCTGCTGTTATTACAATCACACTGTATACTTCAACAGACCTGTTTGTTGTTGTAGGCTCCTGCTGCAGAGTACACTCAGCCTGTATCAAGGGTTCTCTGGTTTATGTGTGTTCACCCTTGCTGCCCTCATTACTTGTTTCCATTGTTTACCTGTAAATTGATCTTTGTTGTTCTGTGTTCAGTAGTGGTCACTCCTGTTGCTAATGAGTGTTCTCAACTGGACATGAACACCTGAAGCACTCAGAGAGCTATGTGCCTCAAGTGAACTCCCCTCATAGCTCTTTTCCTCATTAAAATTATCAATGACTATTTTGCCTTGCGAGGCAGTGAGGCGATAATCTCGAGTTGTTGTGTTCATCCTACCTAACAAGCACAAATCCTCACAGTGTGCGAGCTTGGTGAGCTAAGCTTGGAGATGATTATGTTTGGCAGTCATGAAAATTACACACTGCATCATCTGATAAAAACAAATCTGGCTGATAGTAATCTGTGTACTACATTTACATTGATTAGTATCTGAGCATTTTGCCCTCTGTTTACAATTATGTAACCGCATGAAGCTTTGTGTTCTTGAGGCAGACAACTCAAGTCCTATATCTCAGTATTTGGTGGACCAAAACATAACTGAAAATCAGGCGAATGAACAAGTCTGGTGTCTTCACTACCCCCAAAAACAGACTAAACCGTCTGGGTAAGCGTTCAGTAATGCTTGAATCTACATTCGGGCCTCAGTAAACAGCGAGACTTTGTGAGATAATGTGAAATATTGCTGTGTATTTTAAATGAGAACATGTGATTTTGGCCAGATTTTTCTAGCCGCGAGACAGCAACTGAACTCTACCTTGGATTTCAGCTATAAAAACTGTTTGTCATGAGTAGTTTTAGGTGGGCAGGTTGTCTCCTGAGAACAATTCAACCCTATAGCCTTGCTAACATGTAAGCTTCACATGGATTGGTATTGTAATATTCTCATTTGATTCAAATTGACCGAAATTGTGCATTTAGGAAAGTGGGTATTCCAGTACTCTGGACTGATGGACAGTGCTCAGAACAAGAGCTTTTGCCCCAGATCGTTGTATATGATTTTATGGTCAATTAATGATAATAAAACAATAAAACAGCTCCTAGCTTTACAAGCCCAGTGTAACTTGACATGTTTTATATTGTGTTCAAGTAAATGTCAAGTGATTCGTATCATTAGCTCAAAGTTTACTCTGTTCCTGGGGTTCCGTTATCCATATCAACTCATAAATAAAACACTTTATTAATGCGCTGTAACCCATTACACTTTCTGTCCAACCTGTGTGACTGAGCAAGCTCACCTGTTCTCTTGTCTCAGGCAATCTTGCCTCTGGCTTGCCATACCTGGCATATTGGTTCGTAACACCACCTTCACTTAAACGCACACATAAACACAAACGCAATCCAATGAAGCTGCTCAGTGTTAAACTGTACTCTTGAACATGTATAGGCTAAAATCTCACCAACAAAAATAATTGCAAATAAATATATTTTTCATTTTTGAAGACCTGGTGTAGTGGTGGTAGCTAGGGTACAGAACTTTAAAAAGGCAAAGTATTATTTTGATGCTATGAAAAAATGAGACACTAAAACTTGTGCCATACTGCATCCTAAATTGGTGAGATTCTATTCTACATTGTGGTTGCTAATGGTGCAAGCCTTGTACATGTAGGTTCTGAGGTTTGTCATAATTCTAATAACTGCATATAAAATGTCACACCTGATCATTTTGGTTCAAACAACTGAAGTATGCAACTTTTCAATTTTCAGTTATTAAACCAGGGAATCATTTTCTTGAAACATCTGTTGCATAAGCAATGAGTTGGGAGTTAAAAGATGTATTTGAATGCTCCTAACTATGCTAATGTATAGCAGGAACTAAACCACAATGTTATCCTTGGTAAACAAGGTGCAGTTGTATTCAGTGACAATTTGTAAATGTGAAAAAATTCTGCAAATAGGTGACCTTTGCATTAATGACATACCTTGGGGGCTCATATGGCCCACACCATGCTTTATTATTCCCCCACACTCCTGTCTTGATACTTACTGGTCACGGTTGAGTGATTTATGGCGGATCATTTTCGACACAATCTCGTTCTAAAAATATTTGGCAATTTTCATGGTATTATATATTCACATCATTGCTTTATGTTTCGTTTCTAACTAATTTTGCCTAACAATCACTGCAATTTCCATTTTAAGCCAAGGTATAATCTCCATTGGTCTGTTGTGAAGTCCATGGGTCTAATCCCTCCTCTCCCATCAGTCAAATCCACCATTCATTTGGTCTATTAGTAGTTGCTATGTGAGGGCATAATCCTGGCGGATTAAGCCGATTTTTCCTCATTAGGTGCACTGCACACAAGGGCTTTTTCCACGAGGAGAAGTTGTAAAATACTATTAGTTTGTTCGGGTTCTGTGATACTTTTCATTTGCAGTAAAACTTCACGGGACTCGAAATGGCCAACGGATGAAATTTATTGTTGTCAAATTTCACAACGGCAATAAATGTTCAGTAAAATTTACTTTGGTTGTAGCACGGGGTAGGTATTGCCAAACACCATTTGCAACAATTAGAAATCTGGCAATCTTAACAATTATTTTTGTCCCAAATTAAAGAATTTTTACAGTGATATTAAATCCGTAGTTTGTTTCAACTAGATACTGATAATTTGCTAACATTTTGAAGTACCTCACTGCAGTCGTATAATTTTAAAGATATTGCACTCCATAGAATGCCTGTAAGTTTTTAACGGCCCTTCATCCCTCGATTTTGGGGCCGAATATCAAACCCCCATTCCCCTTTGAAATATATAAAAATTGCACCAAATTCCCTTTGATGAGATTGTTGAGCCTAGTAATTGCTAACGACATTTTAGCACAACTGCATTAGTGAATAAAATGATGAACTGATGTGATCAGGCATTAGTTTTAAGACATCTTTAATCAAGGTACCTAAACTACACGGTCAACGGACTCAAAAAGACGGGAACGGACGCATGAACACGACTCACGGACCGGCAAACACCGTCCACGGACTCACAAACACGGGAACGGACTCACAAAACACGATCCACGCACCCAAATACACGGGACACGGACTCATATTCACGAGGAAACACGGTTAACGGACCGCCAAACACAATCCACGCCGATAAAGCATGCCATAAACACGGGACACGGACTCACCGCCTTCCTGGGTCAGCCTCAAGATGGCGTTAATCTGCTTAGCGATCAGCGCTCTCTTTCTTGAGGCTTGCGGACGAGGATGCTTCCCAAGTAAATAGCGCGAAATAGTGACTATTACTACGCAGAAAGGGAATTGATTAATCTTCAACTATTTGGCAATACCTTCACTTAAAAAGCTTGATTTTAATACAAAAATACAAAATGAGCTAACTTTCACATAAGACAAATATTTCAAGTTATATGATGCTATAATCCTTTTCTATGTTCTTTTTAATGCGCATTAACATTATTGTAAACAGGCATAAACAGCATGGCGAGCGTTAACAACGAAAAGATATTACCAGAAGCCTTTACTCAAGAGTTCTCTTCCATTTTAAACGAAACACAACAATTACATCACAGTACAGACAAAAATAACATAAAAAATATATTTAATCTCGCACCCATTACACAGCTGTCAACGCTGAAGTTGACATTTTGTCCGTTGACCGTGTTTGGCGGTCCGTTAACCGTGTTTCCTCGTGAATATGAGTCCGTGTCCCGTGTATTTGGGTGCGTGGATCGTGTTTTGTGAGTCCGTTCCCGTGTTTGTGAGTCCGTGGACGGTGTTTGCCGATCCGTGAGTCGTGTTTATGCGTCCGTTCCCGTGTTTTTGAGTCCGTTGACCGTGTAGTTTAGGTACCTTGTTAATGGAATCAACACAACTGTATGCATGTTAGCTGTTAAACTTCTGTGAATTATATCCATCTCTCACCCTCTGACTCTCTTGGGTCTTGACTGGGTACTCCCAGTTAATTAACATGTAGCTGCTGTCAGAATGGATTAAATGAAACCAAACAGGTTTGTGTAGAAAACCTGGGAGAAGTAAAACAAACAGGTCTGCCCAGAATTGTCTACAGAACTGCAGTTTCAGATAATGTATTTGGAATTGCTTCAAGACATCTTCTGGGTGACTGAATCTGTTTTGAGTTGGCAGTTGGGTTTCTGGAGCCAGCTGCATGGGAGTAGGACATTTGAGAGAAAGGCTTTGCTTCTAATACATGGAGATATCTGGCAAATTTTTGTGATTTTTCTTTTTCTTGTGCATCTATACACAGCCCTGGTTTGAGTGTTAATGCACAGTGACAACTCTCAGTGTATCACTTGGTGGCGCTGGTGAAACAACAACCTGATCACATGTTAGTGAAGTGTGTACATCCAGATAGTCACATGGCACCGTTATTCCGCAACACCTCTCCCCCTACTTGTGAACAACTTTGTGTTGTGGTTTTAGCCCGGACACTTAGTGAATTTTAAGTCTGTCATTGCTTTGATTTAGAACTGTTGCATGTTTGTTATTGCAGTGTTTAAATGTCATTTGGAAAGGTCAGTGAAGTTTCAGAAATGCTCAAAATTCAATTGCATTTTTCTTTTTGTGTTAGGAAAATAAAACAACATAATTAGGAACTTTCTTGAATCTTTTGAAGAATGTCCACTGTAAAAAATTAATTTGGGTCAAAATAATTGCTAAAATTGACATGTTACTATTTTTCAGACGCTAGCCACACACACTGTTACAAAGGCTTTTGATATTACTAAATGTCATTTGGTAATAACTATGTCATACAAAGCATGCTAAAAACAGGAAGTTTTCCTGAAAGTTATTTTTGTTTAGAAATTTGACATAATGAAATTTTAAATATCTGCTGTGCTGTGGTATATACATGTCATTTCTGTGTATATTCCATAATTTAAATCCCTCTGTCTTATGCCTGAACTGTCCATCTTTAAACAAAAAAGGGAGTCCATCTTCAGTCTTGGCAATAATGGCACTATACACTTCCTGCCTGTTACATAATTGCCTCCTGTTTCTTCAGATTTCCAAAATGATAAGGTATCTACAGACACATCAGATTCCTCACTTAATTAAAATACCCCATTATATGGCATAACCAGTCCTCTGCTATATCCTAGAACATCACTCCATCTCCCTCCTGGTGTACAATTTCCAAGCTGATATATGATCTACTAACAAACAACAGATTCATTACTTAATTAAAATGGCTCCTAACAAGACAAACTCAGGCTTCTCCATCTCTTGGACCAAGTCTCCCTGGAGCCTGTATCTTCCAGCCATCCCATCCTCTATGGAGATTCTTATCAATAGTACTGCCTGGCCTCCAGCTAATGAATGGACACAGGTGTCAGTGGCATCCTCTCTTGTGGCAGCAAATCCCCTAATAAACCTGTTACCTGGTTACACTGGGTACTCTTTGATGAACCTGTCGTTTCCTTCAGTCTCCTCCCTTTGAATTGTGATGCAGAGCCACATTTGAATAGGTCCAAACCAAGTTTTAAAATACATCTTTTACCATATTTGCAAGGTTGCTGACTTGAGGTTTTTCATTTTTAGTAACTACAGAATCGTGCAAAATTCATCAAGCCTTTAAGTTTATATTTTTGGCAAGTGAACAATTTCAGGTTAACATATTAAGTCCATACGTACATATGGGTGTACTGTGTTCTGTGGTCTTGAGCCACTAGCGCAGAACTTGCTGTAGAAAATATTCGCTTGTGGAATACAGACAGTCGATTACATCCCCCCAATGCAAAATTTTAACCTCGTCAACCAATCACTGGCTGCCCCGTTGCTAGTATTGTCCTGAGCATAGTCACGAAATATCCTTATAGTATTGTGTGATCTCGCTGTTTTCGCAGAATTCTTAGGTCTTCTTAGGTCTTCGTGGGACCCCCCAGAACTGTATGCCTACTATATTGGAAGATTTGTTGCAGCCATAACAACCTGTATGTTTTGGCATGTCACAGTTGTGTAAAGGTTGTGCACCAGAGACCATCCTGAAGCCAGAATACTTATCTGCTGTCTTTGACCTGTTGATACAGCTAAGATGAAATATCGCAAATTTAGGACACAACATGGCCAACTTCTAAGTGACATTTTATTACGTCACTTTTTCTATAAAAGATGTAACTCACAAAATTAATGCTTTTCCTTATATTAATTCTAGACCGTAGCTGCAGTCAGATAATATTTTCAAAGTTTCTGACTGTCTACATAAGTCTTCACTTTGCACACAATATGGCCGACTATTGTAACTCCATTTTGTCAAAAAAGTTTTCACAAAAATAAAGATTGAGAAAAATTAAGTCTGTTAACAGCATGGTTTTTACTGTGTAGATGTCTTAGCCCATTGGTGCTTAAAATGACGAGACATTCTCATGACACAACTTTTCAATAAAAGCGTAAAGGATGACTTCTGTATAATACCTGTACATCTTAAACCTGACGAGCTGGATGTGGAAATTAATGAGGATGACAAAATTTTTTGAAATTAGAACACAAATGGCGCAACAGTGAATTTTTATTTTACTATCAAAATTCTCTACAAATGTAAACAAGAAGATAATTTTACATGATTATTTGAAAACTTTATATACAACATCTGTCATCAATATCAACACAACGAAATTTTGAACATTTTTGGCAATACAGCAAGCATTTGAAACTTGAGAAATTGGCATGCTTGTGAGATTTGGTATATCTGCTGTGCTGTGTGGAACTACCAGGATACTAGTTGAACTCTGAATAAATCTCTTATCAAAGAGTGGGACAAGGAAAACAATCTGGTAAATCAGATTCGAAAGCTTTTACCACTCTTTTCAGAACACAAAAGTAAACCAGATAGATTTTCGTTACTTTGTTTCCCCAACAGAGGGCAGCGAAATTACAATAGGAGATTCAGAAGTTACTTCCACAAATGTTCACTTTTGGCCAAGGTCTAGGAGTGGACTACTTTCTCCTAGACGCTTGTGATTAGAATGCCTGACATAAGAAATCAGTTCTGCTAATGTTATCTCAAATCCTTATCTCTGGTTGCTTATTTTATTTCAGCAAAACACCAATGAATCACCTTGTAAGAAGTTCACAGTCAATCAGTTGTTTTAGTTCTCATGGTCTAGGGTTGGGCATATCTTAACTTAAAATAATTGTCTTGACATGCACGAATGTTTTTCTTGTAAATCTTATTTTCATCAACAAATATGCTCTTGCAAAAGTGATGACTGAGTGGTATTTTGGAACTTTTCTTCGGCACCAGATTTTCCTCGCAGGGTTTCTGTGAAGTCCGTTTTATTTCTGAACTTGTGGACAGTAGCATGAGATGCAAAGTTACTGCTAGTCAGTTTATTATTTCAGCTGAATAACAATACATTGGTGTAATGTCTAAATCTGTTAATAACTATGTGCCAGAGTTACCAAAACATATGGGGGAACTTTTGCTGACCTTTCCAATGAGGGCCTTTCTGTCAACACCTTTCTGGGTTGGTTGACCAGTCACATCTATCAGTCTTTGATGTTGCAGTCCTGTGGTTTGAATACTAACAGAGCTCTGTTCATAGTCAGTTTATACTGCCAACATCTGTTGATCATTTTTTTGCTAACACAGTTTGGTATGTTTCTTTTGAATGGTATTTTTGCTTTGTGATATGTATTGTATTTGTGGCCATACTTAAAAAGTTTTGAGCAGCTGATCAGAAAGTCCAAAACCATTCCTAGCTCAATAACAATCTTTTCTCTTGTGTTGCTTTAAACCTTTTGCATGGCCCAGATGTATTAACGTAATAATTACGAAATTTCATCATTTTTTATATTGTCGTGACAGTTTGATAGCCATCAGCTATTGATATCTTTCCTATAATCGAATTAATCCAATCTGGTCGAAAGCATAAACTATGTTTTGAGGGCCCTCTTGAAAAGTAGTGCTATCACTGAAGAGACCACCCTCATTTTAAATATCACAATAATAAATAAATAAATAAATAAATTAATAAATATTTTAACAGGCCCCCAGGTGGCGGTTGTGAGGATCACACCTGATACCAAGCTACCTGCTTGCAGGTCGTTTATCCCTACTGAAATCTCACCAGTTTAAGGCAGCATTTGGAAGACTGGGATTTTATACATGTTGTTTCTTAAAAGATCTGTAGTATCCCTTTGGTGCTTTGACATTATCACGTTCTGTTATGAACCCGTTGTTGACGCAATATTTAGTGGAGTTGTCGACATTCACTACAGTATTTGAAAAACGAAAAATACGTAATTTTTTGTCCAAAACTGGCAAGGTTTTGCCATAATAGCTGATTTCTAAGACATATCGCCACACACTTTATGCATTTTTTAACATTTCAAGTGTGTATTAAAGGTGATCATTTCTCAAGTCAATTTCTCAGGCTAGCACAGGTCTAATTACTGCTCAAAGTTATCATTCCATCGTGGTCACTACCACAAGGTCAATCAAAATAGCAAAAGCAAAAAATTTGAAATGTATCTTTCAAATTCTTCAGATTGTACACAATTTCTTCCCAGAACTGAAGCATATCATACCAGTAAGAAATGGTCTGCCACAGGTCTATCCATCACCCAAATGGCTGATATCTCATCAAATGTTGGAGTACCTTGTCTGCCATACCACATGTTCATCAATTTTTTCCCAACCATTTGCTTATGATTCAAGCTTGATAGGACTATATGCCACCTGTTGTTCCATTTCCCACAGAGTGAAGGCTTCAGAAAATGGTCAAGTAGACTTATGACCAAGTTAATGGGAGTTATTTATTTATTTTAAAACCATGCACATAGCACTAACACTTTCAAGCTGAAATTGCAGAAGTCTTGAATAAAATAAGTTTGCACTGATGAATCAACCCATTGAAACAAGCAATAAACACTATTCCATCTGCGATTTTGTATAGTGTAACCTAATATGATAACTGTTCCATTTGTAAAGAAAGAACAAGGGGTTCAAGTTACCCTTAACATTAGTCAGAACAATGGTTTTTAAGGGTGGCACTGCATTGGCCATCCAGTGAGACAACATGTGCAACAGGGCAAATAGTTTGTAGGTTTAAAAATGATGGAAGTCTATTTCATTGAAATTATGGCAGTTGAGCGAGAAAATCACAAGAAAATTGGTGCTATATACCATATATTTAAACTCAAGTATCTGTGATTTTGCCATGACAATTGATCGCGTTCTTCAAATCTTTACTGCCATACCTTTGAATTGGCCTCATATACGGTACATGTAAATTACCAATCAGAACCAATTTCTTGCATGTTTTGTGACGACAGTTTATTTCATGTTGTGTTGTTTATATGTAATCAATATAGTGGACATTTAAAGTAAGTTGGTCAACTTGTTGTTGTGACATACTCTCTTGTCAACCAAAAGTGATGATGGCTGTTACTGTTTACACATGCCTTTTCAGTTGATCAAAAACATCAAATTACGTACTTTTTTTGTTGCAAGTCTGATGAGTCAGTCTGTCAGTTTTATCTTTGTGGTAATTTTGGTCGCCTTAAAAGGCTTTTTGCATTGAGTTGCGATACTTTTTTACTGCTGTAGTACCACCTTGTTTTGAGGTTCATGATTTATCATTCATACAGGCTTAAAATTGATTTCCTTTTTAATGTGTTTTCAGTTGTCAAAGTAGTCTTTGGTGATATCAGCCTGTTTTTGAGTTAATTGAATTTGAACCAATAAAAATGCCTACAGTGACTGAACTGCCATCTAAACAGGTTTCACACTCCCTGTAATTGAAAAGGTGACCACATTCAATGCTACCAGTTAGTGGTGCAAACAGAGACACCTTCTTTTCCCATGAACTGTGTGCACTTAATATCCAAACATGTGGTGTCTACAGAAGATTGGGGCTGAGAACCTTAGCAAAAACAATTTTCCAAGGTCATAACATGTTCATTTCAAAAAAGCACATTTATCCTTCTAACTTTTGAAAATTGAAGCAAGACAAGGATGGTCAAAACTGTTAAAGTATTTGAGTCAAATTTTGATAGTTCCTGGCATTTCTGTGCATCTTCGAGTGTAATGATAAAATTAGAAATCCAGGGTCATTTGTCCCATAGCTTGTGTTAGATTCTAACCCTGCTTGGCAGTTTCTCTAATTCATAGTGCTATTTGTGAAATAGACACTGCTTGTTGCTAGTACCTTAAGGCTTCCCAGTTGTGACCAGGTATGATTCCATTGTTCTATCTAATAAATTTAATTGTTGATCAATTTATCATCTGTTGCTGTTCTTGAACTAGTACACAACCAAGTATTATGTAACTTTTATCAGTTCTAATCTGTGGGTTGTGATTAAATAATTTATACTCCTGGTCATATGGGAT
>NMRA01000613.1:86630-97513 GCA_002633005.1 Phoronis australis | reverse complement strand
ACTATCCCCCCCCCCTCCCTCTCCCCCCTGCTACTAATTGTCCCAAAGCTATGTGTGTGATTTTTGTCAATTCGTGTCTTCGTTATGCCCTGGCTAACTCTTAAGTACCAGCTTCCACAATTGGGAGTAACCTTTTTTCAAAGTATTGATCCAATAAGCCTTGTGTAACGCATCTGTTACCTTGGAAACCAGGTGAAATATCAAGTGAGTCATGGTGTGCTTTGCCTCCGTCAGGCTCCGTGTCCATCTGCTGATATACTAAAAATATGGTCTTGATGACAATTTTCAACTAGCTAAAAAGTTCCCTAATCTTTCTGAATCAGTTGCTGTTGAGGTGGACTTGGCTTAACTGCGGTCCTTCTGCGTGAAAATTGACAAAATGTGCATGGTGTAATGTCTCGAAAGACTGATCGAGTTATCAGAACAGTTGCTTTAAGTATTTTGCAGGACTTTATCAATATGCCTGTGTATTTACCAAAATTTTTACAAAACTGTAAATTTGGGTCTGTAAAGTATCAATTTTTTGAAAGAGAAAGCTTGCGAAATTTGATTTTTGTCTTTTTGCCAATCTGCCATTAATTGGCAAAAACCAAATTTATGTTAGCAGCCAAGTAACTTATCAATGACATGATCAAAGTTCTTTAGATATAAATATTCAAAAAGTGGAATGTCAAAAACACTGCTACAATTTTTGTAAATCCTTTTTTATGGTCGACAGACATGTATAAATGAAATGAACATCACAAGCTTGTTACCAGAGATGAGAAGGAGACCGAGGTATGCGATATGTAAGATCATTTATTATGACGAATAGAATTGACGGATACAAGAATAGATAGAGAATACAAATTGAGTAAAATAAAAAATGGTACAATGGGCAATAAAAAGCACTGGCCACGTGGAGGTACGAGAATATGCCGAAATGGGGTATGGTAGGGGGTTTGTTTGATACAACGTATGATTTTTTTAAATATTTTCTTAAAAACCATAAAAGTCCTAATTTGGTAACCCCTGGTTTAAAAGTGTTACATGTTAAAACCATTTCCTCATGGCCTTAGGAACATTACATAAAGCATTTGAATCGGGTCATCATTCTGAGATACAAAGTTCAAAGGTTAACCAAATTTGGTCACTTTTCTACAGTATTGTGTAACCTCAAAGCTAGGATGTAATCAACATGTCTATATTTAGTAAATTACTTTCAAAACTATAGATGAACATTGAGAATTTACTAATTTCGTGGGCAGACAGGTTTTCAAAAATGAGTGTTAGCCCAGATGAGCACAGTAGTTTTACTTGGCAACGGGCTGTGGACCAGTGTAAAGAAGTTGCTGATGGATAGAAAATTTGCTGGATTTGGAACTCTGATAGTTGCAATAGATAAGGTGATGTGTGGTGTTTCTTTATAATTGCGCATAATGTGGGATGTGGTGATTATTTTTTGACACTTGCAGTTACTATATCTGCTGGATTCATGTGACCTTGGCCTTTGCTTATTACCAGATAATGTTACTAAATATGTGATCAGTTGTCTTTTCATTGTAATTTATGTTTTGCTGGTTGGGCATATTATTGACTCACAATTTAAAAGTTAACTCATATGCCGTAAAAGAATATATTGAAATCAAAAATTTCCCTTCAACTGTATGTTATATGCAGGACTCTAAAAATTTCATGCATGTTACAACACACTTTAATTGGAAAAGCAGGTTTTTTTGCCATGAAAATGAGCGAGTTCAACAAATGTATGTGCCACTGAACTCTTTCAATTCAATGACACATTTGTCTCTCATCGTCAATATTATCCCCCTGATTGGCGAGTTGGGTACTTTCCCATTCTCGACCCAGTTAATTCTCAAATCTATGGGATATAAGTACACTTTAAGAAAATGGCAGATGACAGGAAGACTATAATTACGAAATACCAAAAAGAAGTCAATTTTTTGCATTTTTAACATCAACTTGAAGAAAACTTGGTCAAATTCCAGTGATGCAGTGGCTTCTAAATTGACCATGATGGAGGTGTTAATTTACAGCCGACTCAACTTGAAGTTGAACTTGACTCAAGCTTGATTATTTTTTGGCATTTCATGACAATAACCAGGATATTGTATAACCAGGTATGACATAAAGTGTGCCCCACTGTGCACAGTCCAGGTGGAAGGGAAGTAGGGACAGGTCTGACCAATAATTGCCAAAATTGTCCTTTTTAAATTTCCAAGGGCTTTAACACTGTTGTGAATGCCCACATAGAAACATTGTCAAATGGTGGCTTTGTTACAGAACTTGAACATGGACAAACATTAATTTGATACCATACATCTTTCACTGAAAGGGAGAAAATAAAATTTCACTTTTCGTCCATACTGCGTCCTAAATTGGTGAGGTTTTATCGTAGTAGCTGATGCCGTCAAAACTTGTGTTGAAGCTGCTATAACCCACCGTCTCTCAAGAAAGAAATTTGTATTAATAGCCTTGATACTGTTGTGGAACTGGTTTCTCCTAACGAATTGAGACTACCGTTATTTAAAACGTTTTTATTGTTGCGAATGTTTTACTTTCATTTCTATTTCCTTTATTTCAGTGTCTGCTCAAAGCTGGAGGGTCAAGCCAACAGATCAAGAGGTGACCCTTGGTCAAACAGCTACGTTGGAATGTTCCTTCATTGACTCTAGCAACAGCTTAGAAAGGTCATGGACAAATAACTTACTTGGAAATTTGTTTGTGGGAAATCGAAAGTGGTTCGGGAGCTCCCGGATCACACTGGATTCGCGGAATGGAAATTATAGTTTGGTAATAGCAAATGTACAGAAAGAAGATTTTGGTGTGTACTCGTGTGCAATGGTGAGCTTTGAAAATGGTCAAGCAACGTTGTCCGTAACAGGTATGTTGTACTTTCTATTATTGAAACATCAGGTTGGCAATTTGACTGTTATGGTCAACCAACTGAGCAAGTATTGTCTTGGGTGGGTAATTTACTGGACTTTGTGTCACTTTACATTGGTACCGCTAGCTTAGCTATAGAATTGGTCGGGATTTTGAGTATATCCCCCTGTAAACCATTCCAAGGCATGTACAGTCCCCCCCTCACGGACATGGAGGTGTGTGGAAGGACCAGTTGTCTCTTTGTTGTGGCCATATGTTAGAAGTCTGCTTCAAACATGCCCCGTTTTTTCGGAAAAGTTTTGCGACACATCTGCCTAAAAGTTGTGCGACTTTTCACTGTTGCGTTCACACGAGCGTCAGATCAGCCGACATCACATACGACAGCGATTAATTGCAACTGAATCCGCAACAAAATTATCTTTGTCAAAACTGCACGGCACCACATTAGAATTTGTTGAGTCAAGTGTGTTGTGGTAACTGAACAGTACTTGGCTTTTGATGGCATCACAAGGGCTCCTAACTAATTTTCCTCATCCTGGTTGAACTGAATTTAAGTCTCAAACAAATAGTTGTGTACCTCATAACAAAATTGGAGGAAAAGGTTGTATAATTAAGTTTGTATTTTGTTCATTATTGGTACATGTGCTGGTATTAAACATTTTCAACTGTAATTTGTCAACCAGCACCTGCAACATATCATAGGACAGAGTCATTCACATGCACAAGTTTGATATCAACCCATGAGTTGTGTGTGTAGCTTTTCCTCCAACAACACTGCTTACCTGAAACAGGCTCAACTAATACTGTGTAGGTCATGGGTGTAAGGCTGGTTGAGTTTGTGTTATGCCCTGATCACTGCATGCAATGTTACACCTTGAATGGCCACTGCTCTTGTTAGGGTGAAATTGGTCACATGTTGTTCATTACTCAAATTAGAAATATGATTTCCATGGTGGATCTCCAGAGGAACTGACCAGTGATCATTGGTTTTGACCAGGTCCATTTAGTGGTCATGCCATGCTGTTGCTCTGGAAGTGCACAAGTACTCAGGATTTATTGTGACTTTAAAACCTGCATGGTGTTTACTTCACAATACAACCTTTACATGCAGATGACTCTGGACAAAGCCCCCTCTATTGTAATCCCATGGTAAACCTGCCTTCACAAATCTATATTTCTCCTGAAAACACCTTGCTGCAGAGAGATCACTAAAATAACACTGCACAAAGGGTAGGATTGTTATTCTAGTTTGTAATGTTGTCATAATGTTAGCTTTGTGATGGCTTTGAAATCAATATCCCTCTTGCAAAATGTGCATCCAGGTCTTCTGTGTTAAAAAAATAGACTTTGATAGATATGGGTAAACAGTGAGAAATTGTGAGGAAAGGTGTGTTGCTTTTTGCATCAGGAAAAATGGATATTTCCGTGGCTTATGAAAGAGGGGATTTCTTTTTATCGGTTTTCGTTTCAGTTTTCCACGTCTTGACAATGCACAGTGCCCACCATAGGGTACTGAATCATAATCATATTGCCGATGGAAACTGTTCAGCAACTTATCACGTTCACTAGCATGAAAAAATAAGGTGAAAAATAGACAGTAATTTCTCTATCTGTTCAGATGATCTTTGAAGTGCACTCTGGTAACGAATTCTGGCTTTGTTGATGGGAAAAACAATAATTCTTTTCCCAAGAAATAGTTCAATTTTAGTTTCTGAAAATTTGAACAAAAATTTACCTGGATAAACATTTTATTGAGTGTAGCGAGGTTGCTAACCCTAAACAATAGATGTATGCAATGGTATTTGAGCATTATTTTTGTAAAACAACTAAAATATTACCATGCATTATTCAACTTGACAGTTTTCTGAGAGTAAGATTTTATTGAAAATTAGTGTGACTTTCAAATTTAGTAACACGTCCAGTCACGGTCTTCTCAAACTAGAGCATGAGAGACTTGTCTAGCAGTTTGAACAGATGGTGATCGAGATTGTGAACAGTAAAAGTCATGGCAGGATTGTGAACAGTGAAAGTCGTGTTTCATTGTGAACAGTGAAAGTCGTGTTTCATTGTGATCACTGAAAGTCATGTTGGTTTGTGATCAGTGAAACTCATGTTGGTGTAAATGAATATACTCTTTTTTACTTGCTTCCTCATTTTTTTAAATTCTGTCTTGAAATTTCTTTGCTTCAGCTCCCCCTAATACTTCAGTTTTCACCTCAAGTGTACCAAGTGCCAGGGAGGGTGATACGGTTACCTTCACCTGTAAGTCCTCCGGGGGATATCCAACACCTCAACTTTCAATCTACCTGGGCAACACGGTAAGTGGTTGTGATAAAACCTGGTTGTACTTTCCCTCTGTCCAAACGCATGATAGTTGAAGTTTCTTTTTAAAAGTTTGGTGCTCAAAATTCATTGCATTAATTGTATGCTCATGCTATAGTAATAAGTAGTTTACAATGAGCATAGGCAGGCATGCCAAGTCCTCTTACCTGAGCTGCAAGTAATCATAATCATAATCATAATATGAATTATTATCACATAATGATAATATCAATGTATACCACTTCATCTCTTGATAACCGCCGACATTATTTTTAATTGTGCGGTACCCTGAGACACATTATGCAAAACCGCTGTAATTCAGTCTGGGAGACATCTTCAGGACTATGAACTGAAAATCTGAACAGCTAATATCAACAAAAAAGGAGACACTACATGATGACATTTGGTATAGAGTTAGACGGCTGGTATGCACCGGTACCAGCCGATTTTCAGACAGATTTGGTTACCACAGCACCCCTTGTTGGCCCTTTTAGTTTTTAACAAGACAGGTTGATTATCCCAAATACCACATTTTATAATTCAACCGAATTAAAAATTATGGGTCGTGGATTGGAGAAATAAAAGAAAAATATGGGCGGCGGTTAAGAAATGAAAGTGCCTTCCCACCTCCCATACATTTTTTACTGGAACAGCCCTCGGGTATTTCATGTTCAATGGTTGCCAATTAGGTTTGGTTTAACTACATGTTGCATTAAGCGACCTGGGAATTTTACCGGGGTGCAATTTGGGGAGTTGACTTCTTGCTAAGTATCTAGCCCCGTACTGTTAATTTTACATGTGTTGTAGCTACTTCCTAATGCGGTGTACACGGCGGCGCCAGCACCGTACAACGAGAGCAAGAGTGTAGTGACTCGTGTCATGCAGTACACAGATGACCGCGCAGTCTTCAAGTGTCTGGCGTTCAACAAGGAGAACGTCAACAACAAGCTAGAGAGGACACTACGGTTGCCTGTGCAATGTAAGGGACACACTGTCTTCAAAGAAGGCAGCAATGCAAATAACCACAGTTACTTTTGCAGGCTGTTTTATTTATACTTTCCTCAAATAAGAATATATTATTGCGGAACAGTGAAATTTTATTTCTGTAAAAGTAAATAGGGAGAAAGGTTTACTTCGCTGCTTGTACAATTGCATTGCACAGCTGTCTCATGGGACAAATCTTGAAATCTGAGTATTTTTGATGTTCAACAATGCGGTGAGCTTTTGAAAAACGGAAATGACAAGTTTGGTTGTTGTTTTTATCGAATTTGAGGATACTTTAGCCTATTCATTCTATAGACTTCACATGTGTCTTGCAGTGTAGAGTGAAAAATTATCAGATTAAAAATGCATGCAAATTTTAAGATTACTTTACACATCTAGATCTTAACTACTCACCTGAGCTGACAAAAATAATTGCCAAACTGCACTTTTTTCATTTTTCAAGGGCTTTTAACATTTTTGTGAATTCCCACGATTTTCATAATATTTCTGTTGTTCCACATGACAGCCTCACAAATTAGCAGAGGGGCATTTTTAAAAACTTGGATCTGTGATGAACTTTATGGTGAATACAATTAGATGCCTCAGCATCATTGTAGTATGTCAAACAGTAAGATCAATACTGATGCCATTAAGGTTAATAACTCTCATGCTTTTGTGTGCATTTTGTGCTGTTGCTTTAGTTTTACTTTTAGTATTCTGTTATTGTTCTGTTGTTCTGTTATTCTTAAACTTTTCCTAAAGTCTTATCTGCAAGTCATCAACATTAACCTACAATTCCAGATAAACCCCGGCTACAGCTGAGTCCTAATCCATACATCATATTGGACGGCAGTACTGGGAATTCATTATTTTGCAACGTGACTGCCAATCCAGGAGTGTCACAAGTCACATGGTTTAAGGACAATGATGTTCTTACCGGTAAGTACAGCACTATAGCTTATGCCTTAGCGATGTAGTATTATGGGCGTATCCTGTCAAAAAGTTCGCCTTATTAAGAATCTGAGTGACACTGGTGCTCATGGGAAAGTGAAGTTGTATTTTCACATTTGATGCGTTGACCATCAACGATATATTATGCTCACCATCTGTCACATTCATCAAATTCTTTGCATAGATTTTTGTACTATGCTATCAGCTGTATCAGAGGTCTTTGAATGGAAGTGCCTTTCTCTACTTCCGTGTCTGATTTGGACAGAGCAACTCAGTAGCAATAGGTGATTACTGCTTAAAGTGGAGTTAAGTGACTTTCTCTCCTTTTGTGTCTAATTTGGGCAGTGATAATTCAGCAGAAATGGGTGATTGCATGAGACCACTACATAAATGGGTGTTGATACAGCTTGCAGATTGAGAGTTATGCCGGAAAAAGTTTCCCATCTGATCAGAAAGTGCGGAGAAATGTTTTAACCCAGATAACTAAATTGTGTTCTAGGTTCTACTAGCCCTACGCTTTTCATCAATCAAGCACAGAAAAGTTCCGCCGGCATTTACAAGTGCTCAGCAACCAATGTTGTCGGTGTAGGAAGTGGGACCACCTCAGTCGTAGTACAGTGTAAGGGTCTTTGCTTGCTTTTTATAAATTTGTTAACAAATCGAAACTGGAAGATGCATTCATTGAACAAGCATTGCAAGTTGGCCAGTTTGGACCTTTGATTAGAAAGCCTGCTCCGGATGGTATCAGAACTGTGTTGCTTGCTTTAAGGTTGTGTAGAACCTTATCGACATGTCCTTGATTTAGTCAAGTGTCTATAGACCTTGTAGATTTTAACTTGATATAAAAGCATATATTTTCTGAAAGAAGAAAAACTTTGGAATTTTGGTTTTTAACTTAATCATAATCTGTCACTAGTTGTGTCACGTGACCAAAAATTTAACAAAAAGAAGTGCGTTCATAACAAATTAAAGGTATTAATAACATTGTCAAATTTTATTTGTTTTGAATGATACAAATGTTTTGGACGAAATCTCAAAATGACTGTTACGGTTTTTGAAATTACGATTTCATTTTTGTTGTATGGAAATTTAGAGGTTTTCAATGAAAACCATAAAGTCTTGTATTTCTGTTGTCCCCCCTCATGCAAAAGTCAAACATTATGGAAAAAATCCTGACAGCATTTCAGAGAATAGTGCTTAAAGCATTGTACGTGAAAGTTTTGTATGAACCTAATCTCCATTCCTGAGATATGAAGTTCCAAAGTTAGCCAAATTTGGACATTTTTCTGAGGTCCTACGTAACCGCAACAGTTTTTGTGTGTGCCTAGCGATTACAGTAATTGTCGAACATGCTGATAAAACGGGTTTGTTATGAAATTGTACGCGATTTTCACAATATTTGAATCTGTTTCTGCCTATAACAGCCACTTGTAGGATAATTTGCAATCTCTCAGTGAGATGCAGGTTGGAGTTTATAGTGGAATTCTCTGAATGCATTTTTGATTGGTCTCCTGACCCTGGTGTTCACAGTGTGTGTGAGGCAAGTCTAAGATGTGCTCTCTCCTGTTTGACTTTACTAAATCTGAAAATTGTAACAAATTTCACAAAAATTGGTTTAAACTTAAGTTGTAATATAAGTACTAACATGTTAATCGGTAAAGAAAGGGTAAACAGTTGTCTTAAAATTTTTGTAATTTTTCATACACAAACATTCATCAGTTTTTGGTTAACTTAGTCAAAACTGATAACAAAAACGCTTGTTAAGCATAACGTTTCCTCTTTCAGATAAACCTGAAATCAGTGGCTGTACATCTCCAATAACTGTGGATGAGGGGAGGCCTGTCAACATGTCATGTACTGTTCAGTCTCAGCCAGCTGCCTCGTCCATCTATTGGATAAAGCAGGGTACAAATCAGAGAACCCCCGGCTCCTACAAGACCTTCCAGAGTGTTTCGCGTATCAATGCTGGCGTCTACACCATAACAGCTGAGAATAACCTGACACCATCAGGTGGCGCTTCGACTCTGGGAAAAACGGAGAAAGAAATCAGGCTAACAGTTAACTGTAAGTTATGCAGGTCATGTAGATGTTCTGAAACGAAACCAGCATTACATGAAAAGGGAGGGTGTTTTGTTAGACACAAATCCTGTTGGCCCAAAAGATTGATGATGTGTTTCAGGATATTTTTATTGGAAATACTGACAGATTTGTGAGTTGAAATGGGTTGGGTACTTCTGTAAGTAATAGTATTTACAAATATGTAACTGTAAAGTGTTCTAGTCACTAGAAAATATTAATGTCTTGTCATGTCAACAACAGTATCTAATATCATGAGGCTTGTGTTAGTACAAGTAGTCTTTCTTTTCAAGTTACATTGGATTTATCCTTTCCAGAGAATTGTTATTCAATCTCTGTCATGAACTTGTAGTCTGCTCGTAAATTTTGTTGACAAGTTTGCCTTACAGTTCATCACTAGCAGGAATACTGTTAACATGTCTTGCCAAAGTTGTTTTTTTTGAAGTCTGTAAGCTAAAATGGGCATTGCATTATTTCCAAATCGAAATACTTGTAACATCTGAATTTTCAGACCACTGGTGGATCTGTGACAGTTTGGTGTAAATAGGTTTTGTTTAAAACCCGATGTGGTAATTTTCAAAATAAACTTATCAATGCTAAACTGGGTATTTCTCGATTCTATGTGGCTAGACGTCCATTTTATTACAAAAATATTTTTCAATGATGTCTCAAATTTGTCAAAACCTCGAAACGAACACTTTTGCACCTTGTATATAGTGTACTGAGCTCTAGCTAAAACTGTTAGTTGTAGGGACCATTAGCAACAAAGTGACATTCGATCAAGACAAGAGTTTTGTCTCATTGCTAGATATTTCAAAAACAGTCGTGTCAGAATGCTGCTGAACAACGGTCGTTATCCCCTCAATCGTTTTTCTAGAAAACGACTTTTGATTTAGACCACGTTGTGTTATGAAGGTGATCTCAGATTGTTCCACACTCGGATGAGGAATGATTAATGTGCTCATAAAATTCCAGGTGATGGAAAGTGGGCTCAATCAAAAGCTATTTTGACAGAAAGCAGGGGCTAACTTAGAACATCATAGCCCGCCATACCTCAGAAATGTCGGATCGGATTCAGACGAAAAGTCCCTCATTCAATGTTTTATGTACTCTTGTCCAATATTTTGTTGGGAACTGTTTATAGAATGTTCCACTTTTGCATAAGGGGCTATCAAAATATAGGACTTTTATGATTTTGATGAAAAAATTCAAAAGTTGCAAAAATCTAAAAACAAATTATGTTTTAGAAAACTGTAACGATGTGTTTGAGATTTGGTCTTGAACATTTATATTGAATGAAATTGGTTGTTGAAATTTATTTTTTGCTACATTTTGCTAAAAATATATGGTCGTGTCATCCGTGAAGTTCGAAGACTACTCGCTTTAAAGTTTCACCGAATACACACTTTTATAGAGTTCATTTCTATACTTTTGTAGATAACTGGCCGCATGCACTGACTTTTCAATTAGCTCCTAACCTTAAAAAGTCAGTGTGTCTTGAAGCCAGACTTAGCATTGTGTTGTCATGTTGTCATAGTGACTGTTGTTTTATCTTGACTAGATCCACCTGGTCCTGCACAGATCACAGGAGTGTTGGGGTATTACATGGTCGGTGACAGGGTCGAACTGAATTGCACAGCACCGAATGCCGGTGAGTGAATGCT
>NMRA01000613.1:12860-85963 GCA_002633005.1 Phoronis australis | reverse complement strand
TTTTGACACATTGCATTCTTTGTTTCCGTTGTGCTGTGCGAATAGTCTGTTACTCTGCTACACAATGTGTCCTCAAATTAGGTGAAATTACGCTGATCTTTTTAAACTATATAAACTGTTCTGCTGAATAATGGTCCAATTATATCACTTTGGCTATTGTGCCAAAATTGGTTCAATTGACCTAACCACTTGACCCAAGAGTGTCAGCATATAGGGGTAGCACATAATACGTGGAACATTCAAATCAAATTTATTTTTGCCCATGTTGATTTCATACTTGTATCTCAGCAGCAGACATTTCACCATTGATACCATATCCTGTAAATTAACAAAATATGTCTGCTGCACAAGCATTGAAGTGTTACGCAACCCAGCCCAGAATCGTCCAAGTTGAAAAGTTAGCGATTGCACCATGTCATACCTTACCTAATGAGACATGGTGCACTTAAAAATTTTAACTTTTGTTTCTCTTGAAAGCTCAATCAAGTTCATCCAATTTATACAAATTACATAGATAACTGGTAAATATGCACCCTATAAGCTCCACAGGAATATGTAGAAGTTGAGTGATCTCCTGTAAAATTTGTTTAAAATGGTGTTTTTCTCACACTGAATCAAACTGAATGTACTATCCATGAATTCTTTGCTCACAGTGTTCGTCGCACCATCTATAGTTAGCCCTTTTGAGGTTAAATCTCATTTATCCCGAATCCCTGCTCACATGGCTAGTCATATGCCCCCAAACTAACCCCTGATCAGCCCATCATTTTGACAAACTGAAAAAATGTGTTTGAGTTGGAATTTTTTTGCCACGATGCTGTCAATAGTTGTGATGCCTACACTTTTTCATTTGAAAAATACAAAAATTGTCGTTTTCTCATTTCCTTCACTGAAGAATTCATTGACTACTTTGATCAGGGCATTTAAGTTTCCAAATGTGCTTATTATGTTTCTTCTATAGCAACTCAAGAATAGTTCTCCAGTAAAAGGCTCAGAGTAATTGAAGAGTTTGAGTAAAGTTTGATGGTCACAGGCCATGGTCAATTCTTGAGAAGGGTTTTTACTTGGTGTATTGCATGTTGTCTTTGGTTCTTGAAAGAGATTTAAGTTAGGTTGGGTGTGGTTTCAGAGCGGCCAACTTTCATCACAAACCTGGCAGCTACAGCAGCGGTCAGCATCACAACACAGGATTATAAGTTGACCTGCGAGGCACGAGGCAAGCCAGCACCCAGCATCACCTGGTGGAAGGATGGAAAACAACTCTCTGGCACCGGGCCGATGTTCACGATTACAGACACTTCGTCCGACTATCTCACAAACACCAAGAAAACTACTAGTGAACTGTTATTTAAAGGTAAAAAAGAAAAGTTGAAATTTCTGTGAATGGTGGGATGATAGTGTCACTAACTTGTGAAGATAGGAATAGGGTAAGATACTCCCTTAAAAACTGAATCGTGTTGCATAAGTTCAAAGCTGACAGGTTGCCTAAGGTTCGTTTTCATATAGTTTGTCATACATCAACATGGTTGCATGGCATGTAAATTCCTCGACACTGGTACCAAAGCAAGGTAGATTTTTGTGGTAGTAAGTATCTATGTATTTTAAGCAATGAAAGTTAGAGACTCAACAGCTGATATTTCAAAGCCGTATCACGTTTCATCCAGTAAAACTATGAATGAAAGGGTCACATTCTTAGGAGTAAGCCTAATCATAGACTATAGTACATGACCGCCATCTCTGTATTTTTCATAGGACAGAATCTGTGATCTTGCGCATAAGCTGACTCTTGACAGACATACTAGCACGTTTTAATTACGGCAAGTACGTCGTCTGCTAATCATGGTCGACTGTTGTGTGGTCGGGTACCAAGAGTTCTACTATTGGAAGACTGAACAGCGTTTCAGTGCCGAATTTACTTTGTTTCATTTTACTGGACAGTAAAGTAGATGCAAGAATCTCCCGTCACTGTGATGTAACAAAGCATTAAGAATTTTTCCGGGGAACCATCACGATTTTTAGAGTGGGTAACAGAGTCAGGGGGTTGAAAGATGGACGCATGAAATGTCGGTGAATGTAAGGATAGCCGAGACTAACTTAGAAAAGAGCCTCGCCCATTTCACATGTTGGTCCTGCTGGAAATTGGACATCATAAAGACTTTCCTGTGCAGAACAATAACCGTAAACTTTATAGGGAAATGACCAAAACATGTAACATTGTAAAGGACTAGCATGGGTCATGATACTACAATTACTTGACAATCAGTTAGGTAGGAAACACTTACTTGACAACCTACAGTTGAGAATAGGGGTGCTTCAGCAACAGGCTCAAGGTGAAAAATAAAAAAATATTTGTTCAATTTCCATTTTAATCAAAGATAAAGCCAAATGCACTGAAGAAAACTAAAAAATGTCAATTTCATGACAGCCAACCAAGTTTTTTACCTTGAGCGGTGTGGGCCTACATAAGGGCAAACAGTCTTAATGACTGTGTTGTGATACCTCTCCAGGTGCAGGCCGACAGAGAGTGAGAGACGACCACCTGCAGATCTCAGACGCAGGTGCCTACCAGTGTCAGGCCAGTAACCTGAACGTTGCACCCATCCGGAGTTTTACGATGGACCTGAAGATTAAATGTAAGTTGACAAATCACAATATGTAGCCCCATTTATATACAGCACTTTCACAAGCAAAAAAGTAAATATACACCATTTGCAAATCTATGCCTGAGTGTAAATGTAAACTTACTTCCCGTTCGTATGGGGAAATGAAAAGCAATATTTGCACTCAGTACTCTATACATTTCTCAGGCAAGCTCACGCAAACAATGTTTGCAGGTAAGGAAAATATTCTGACTTCTACAACAATTACCTTGAATCTGAATTGCCCTGAGGCTTGGGTTTCGATAACCGTGAGATTGCTTTTGAAACTTTTTCACAAACGACAAGGTTAGTGTAACTATATTAAGAGTGATCAACGAACTTGTGGCAAAACACATTTAAACAGAGATTTTCCAAGACAAAGAATGATTTGAGGCTTAATTGTCAAATGGCAGATGCCCGTCTTTCGACATACTCATTTTGGCAATTAAAGTATTCCTCGAATGTGCTCAAATGAATAAGACAATCCACCTGAGCTAAGGCATAATGAATGGGTACAGGATTTGGTAACAACACTGTTCGTAACCTTGCGGAGTTACAAAAACAAGTGTTTATTATTATCCTGTTATGAGTGCTTGTGTGAAATTAGCTCAGTGGTCAATGACTCGCTAGCAAGGTTATGCTGCACAAAATTTCCACAAAGCCATCACTTAGAAGAATAAATTTGAGACTTCCCAATCGCAGATGGTGTATATCCAGTAAAATCGTGACATATTAAGTCGTGAAAATTTCACCCAGCCACAACCATAGCAGCAGCAGCTATAGCAGCAGCAGCAGCCATAGCAGCAGCAGCAATATGAGCAGCGAAAGCAGCAGCAGCAGCAGCCAAAACAGCAGCAATAATGGGACAGCAACAGCAGCAGCAACAACAGAAGCAGCAACCATAGCAGCAGCAGCTACAGGAGTAGCGGTAACTGGAGCATCATCTGGAGCGTGAGCAAAAGCAGCAGCATTTCAATAAAAGGCCGTACCAAAGCACACATGACAACAGAGATTTTGTTGGGTATTTAAAAGGAATGGGTGTTGCCTTAAGAAAAGATGAGATTGCAGAAATTATATCGTAGTGGCACTTTTGGTCAGTGGAGTGATCTTGTTTTTACAATTGTGCGTAAATTTGAATCGCATTCACGTACACCAGGTGTATATTTGCCTGTGTGTAAATTTAATAACAGTTACAAGACCATTGGGGATGGTGTACGTATACCCAGGTGTAGCTTTACACCTACTGTGTTTATATGGCAAAAATAAACACCTTACCTAAGTACGTATACACTTGGGTGTTCATATACACTGGGGTGTAAACACCATCATGAAAACAGAGCGTCATCACAAAGTGTATGTAGTCATGTGCAATGAAGTTTGGGTTGGTGGTGGTGCGTCAAAATATGTAACTTATTGACACAGAGATGCTTAGCTGTCGCTTTTCCAAAGTGAAAAGGCACTGTAGGTGCCAAAAGTAATCCTGTTCAAATACCACTTGCCCATAATGAATTATTCTGCTAACATGACACACAATGCATTATTCTGCTAACATGACACACAATGCATTGTCACTAGGACACAATCCCATTTGCATTTACCGTTAACACCTGGAAAGTTTCTGGTAAATTCCCTTTCATTATCAGTTAAGACATACCACTTCTCTGACCTTAAATTCTGTCCGTGCCCAATTGTCATGATGAACTCCTGGTCAGTTTGCTCAGTTGTTTTTGGCCCATTATTGTTATTGCTATGAGATAACTACATCACTGGTCCACACATGTTATCTCATAGATTACTCAAGATAACATTGTGTGGTTAAATACATAATTAGCTTTGTGCAATGTATTTCTCTGCATGGCAGCAATGAATCCCTAATTCACTGTTTGCCGTACTCACATCTGTACACATATCTGATGGAAGCCTTTTATTGCCTCGCCACAGATCAGCCCCAAATCCAGTCTAGCCAGGAGAAGTTTGCTGTTGACATCAACTCCACGGCCACCATCCCATGCATGGCCCATGCGTACCCCGCGCCCACGTTCGCCTGGAAGAGACAAGGCAGTCCCGTTAGTGGCAGGTCTTTCACAGTGACCTCATCGACGCAGCAGGGACATCAGTTCCCCTATCGCAGTTTTCTCACTATCGCAAATGTTAGCATGGTCAACCTAGGTGACTACGTCTGCGAGTCGACCAATCAAGAGGGAACCTCGAGAGAGACGTTGTCACTCACTGTCAAAAGTGAGTGTCATATGGAATTGATGCCGTTGTCATTGATTGTTCTTTGATGTTGGATTTTGACAATAGTTTTAACTGAGAGTAGATATTTAGTGGAAAAATAGACAAGTGTGTAGGTCTGTATCTAAGCTAGTTGATTTGCAAGTTGAGGGTATATTCAATTAATATTAGAGGAAGTCGATGCTAACAGTTTGTCAAGTAAGACTTCCTTTGCAATGAATTAATTTGAAAATGGTTGAACTCATGGTTTTTTAGGGCCCTCTCACACCAAGGTTGTTCTGAGAGTGTCTCAGCTCATCATAAACATCTCGGGGAATAGGCTGCATGTGGAACTGTGGAAGCATGCAACTTTGGCACCAAACTTTCTTTGAATGTTGCTCTTTCTGCATGTTCTTACTCGAATATTATGCAATGTTTATAGTCGGTTACAAGTTGTTTTTAGTCATTTTTTTTCTAAATCATAGGGAGAACTAATTTGATTGATAGAGCCCTCACACAATACTGCAATAGAAAAGGCGTGTTTTGTTGCTTCAAACTCTTCAAATATTGATGAAAACTGCAATACATGTGTCTCTTGCAGAATGTTTTTTTTTAACTCTGTTAATTTTTTTGTTTTCTCCCAGACACACCTGAAGCTCCCACTGCCCTCAAAGTGACCAGCAGCCAGTGGGACCAAGTAACCTTGACCTGGACACCCGGGTTTGATGGCGGCTATGAGCAGACGTTCACTATAATCTACAGTTATAATTCCAATGATCCCCTAGAGGCAGAACCAGACAATGTGACAGAATACACAGTCACAAGTGAGTGGATGTACTTGTGTTGAGAGTATATTCCTTAAGGCTGATCTCTGGGCCCATGTGACAAAATTTCAATCTGGTCAGAAATTTGTCAACGAAACTATATTACATTACTTGTAACCGGGTCACAACTGTCAATGTTGTGAAATCGAGAAATATCAGTCAAAGTATCCTACCTTGATGCTAGACAACCTAATATAAGGCACGCTATAGTATACCATCATTGTGCAAATCCAGAAACTGTGGGTTTGACATCACCAACAGAGCATTCAATATCTGTTGCTTACTCAACTCCTTTGTTCACGAGGTCGCTCACTTATCAGTCTCTGACTTGTTTGTCCATTTTTGGTAGCTAAGGCTGTGTATAACACGTCGCAAGATACAATTTAAAATCTTGCTCTTTATGTTGAAACTGAAATGGTTACTAGACTTGGAAACCGTTATTCATTCACACATTTCATGTTGGAAATCTGATGAGATGCACCGTGTACAACCTTGAGTTTGGTGCGTCAAAGTAGAAGGAATAAAGTATTGTGATGAGGGTTAAATCCACTCAGCAACTGTCCAACTGTGGACAAAAACCATACAGTAAAATGCAGGGAGCCAACGTCAATGTGTTTATTCCGGGTCTTCAAACGTTTGTTCATTGTCATGAACAAATAGTAATGATGAGCATGCAAAAACAATACAGTGGGAACGACTAACCACACCTGCTAATCATTCGAAGATCTGATGGTTTGTTGTCTATGTCGTGATGGATCGTCTGAAGTTGGCAGGCTTGCAATGCTGGACGGTGAGATAACCCGCAAGTCTTTCCACTCAATTACTCTTTATTGTACTTCAATCAGAAAACATTAGGATAAGAGGTGCCTGAAGAATGAAGATGTTTTATTTCAATTCCTGCTCTTTTGTGGACGAAAACAGAGCCAGTGATAATAGTGGTCCAACGTATACTCCCAGATGCCCCTAAGTTTGCTTCACAGTCAAAATAGCGTTGAGCATTGGTTTAAACAACGATCACAAGTTTTTATTCTTTTAGAAATAAATCGTCAGATTTTCAACACTGCTGAAGTATTTGTACTCAAAATGACTGAATCATATGGCTGCAAGACTTTGGCGAAAAACAAAAAGGTTTTTTAGTAGCATTTGTGACAAGTTGTGTTGCAATTTGCTGCCAAATAATTATTTTCATTGAATTTCTTTTTATTCGTCTTTGACATAATTTGCAGACGAATGCTTATTTAATCAGTTTTCAGCTAAATTTCCATGTTATGTGCATTTTCTACATGATCTTTATTGTCTTTGACTGCAAAAAATCGATACACTATACACCTGAAAGATCTTCTGTATAATCGTGACAGCTTTGTATGTTTTTCCACCAGATCTCTACCCAGCCAGGAACTATACATTTAAAGTGTACGCCACCAATTTGCTGGGTGGAGGGCCGTACTCCAATGTCGTGTGGAGAAAGACAAATGGTAAGTTAAGTCGTGGTTTGTACGATTTGTCGTCAAAGGGGCAAACTTGTGATAAGTCCAACATACGCTTAAGACATCTTGCTTGACTTAAACCATCTTGTTCCTTACTCAGATTAGGATTGATTTCCAGACTTGAGGTCTTTAATTGCTTCAGACCTGGCTCATTAAGTTGCTTGTCAGGGCAGGTTAGTTTCAGTCGCTTAGGTGGTATTGGCTGCAGGGAATGCCAGGTAAATGATAGAATTCAATGTCAATTCAAACAAAGGACGAGAAAGCAATGACGTTGCATTAGAAAAGCACAAACTACTCAAATATACAATTTAGTTTCAAAATGAAAATTTGAAAATACTGTTGCCGTCACCAGTGTGTTTATGATGGATCTGATTATCTGGAGCATGATAACATCAGCAGCCAGAGGCGATATAGTTATCTACAACAGCATGGTGTCTTTGATCAATATCGTAAAATTTTGAGATACACAAACTGGTCCAGTTGCCCAATCGCAAGCGGTGAGGGTGCCAATGTAGGATTTTTTTCACGTGATTGCTGTTGGATCCTGCATTGATGATCAATGTACTGAATTTGACTGTTAGAACACACTCATTAATAAGTGCACACAGCAAGTTTACAAACAGTGTCCAGTGTGTTGAAATAGTCAAGTACCACTGACTGTTGTCAATTGGGAGATTAATCACTCTTTTTTGTCCAAAATCAACTTGGCGCATTTATTGGGACCTATAGCTACAAGATATATTGCGACCCTCATTTAATGGTTCAATTCTAAAGCTCCATTTCCAATTCCCAAGTCATATGAACTGTATACAACTCGATTTGGTCATAGCATTAATTTCAGGTGCAACAAATGTTTTCAAAAGGTCTTTGTAACATAGTTGGACTGCAGATGTTGTTTGTTATCGTCATGATTCACCTTTGTTTTCAGACCTTAACATCCCTGCCCCTGTGAAAGCCCTCTATCACCCCGAAAATGGCACCATCACATTCACAGCCACCACAGACAGCAGCCAATGCCTCAAAGTTGAGGTGATGCGCCCGAACCAGGCATGGCTGGTCGAGGTCCCTTGTGCTCCAGTAAGCAATGGTAAAAGCAGTGTGGCTGTCGCCAAGAACTCCCAGTCGTCCTATCGCATATCCGTCTGCTTGTTGGACAGGAAAGATGTGTGCAGTTCTGCCGTAACAGTATCGAAAGGTAAAATGTTTCGAAATCTGTTTCTAAAATGTAAATTTTTTGTTTTTGCTTATGATAGCATTTTCTCACTTTTATTCGTGTTTCTATGGTCTCCTGCCTTGCTTGTAGTTTGGATTGTTTAGCTGTTTATGTGTAAATTTACTGGGAGTTCTGCATTACATGACCAGTCTGTCTGTCATTGAAGTCCCTAATTGTGTGTGCCATGACCTAAGGTAATTCAATTTTTTCCCAATAGATGTCAGACATACATTTACTGCTAGTACTTCTACTACCAGTTCTGCCACTACTACTACTGCTACTACTATTTCCGAACACTTTCGTATTTGAATTGAAGTGAATGACGTACATAATAAAATCCCTTTTGATAATATTTACCCCTGGAATTTTGTTATTAGATTCGAAAGCTATCTGTTCGCATCAGCCGTGTATGGAAGGTAACTGAAACGTGAAGCAAGCTAATCCCGCTGTGCACTTTAAAACGAAGAAATAGTTTTGAGTAGCTCTTACGTAAACTAGTCTAAATTCATTGAAAATTACTTTAAGCACAAGTTAAAATGTCTTCTGTGTGTGTATTGATGAAATGTTTAAGATGCTCAGCAAACACTCTATAGATCTCCTGTTAGTGCAGTTGTCTGTAAGGCAACCCAAACTGACCATCCTAAAACTTCTCGTCACTGAGTGATTCAAACACTTCTCTAGTTACTTTAGTCCTTATGTAGCAGAGGTTCAACTTTTTAGTGATGTATACATTAGAAATTCTCTAGTTTTGAGACAGTCGCTAAAATTTAGGACACTGCAAGTCGAAATTGATTTTTCTTTAATTCTGGAAATTGAGACACGAGCATTTTTGGTATTTGTTGTATTTTTTAAATATTCCTCACTACACTCTGTATTAGAAGACTGGGCAGTTCTTAAAGTCATTGAAAGTTTAGCTACCGATCAACATTTTCGTATTTACCCATAGTGTGTAACATTGAGTTGAGTGATTGCCATTCTTGAATTTTTGGGATGGTCAGTACGGCCCATTTCCAAAATTTGATACAAGCTCTGACCCTAAGCAACATAATTAGTTTTTCACTGTCCCAAACTAGAGAATTTTTACTGTACATAACTGCTTTTCATCATGTTCACAATGGTCTCAGCTATGCTGCACACTCACTCCCTTTGCGTATGCGTGTGTACACATCTTTTGCACAGTGTTGATCCATTGGCAACTGGCGCCACCTTTTGGATGCAGCCGGCTGGAATCACACTTGTTGGCTTTGCAAGAGTTTACAGCCTATAGCCTGGAGGTTATGTGGTACCCTAGAAAAACTTCTGAATTTGATTAACTTCATAATAAGGAACATCATATCTTAGGCTGATAGGATTCATTTTCAATTTTCGGTTATTATGCGTTATCCACTGTTCTTTAAAAAAGCTATTTGAGATTGTTTTTAAAATTTTCCACTTTGCATGAAGGCCTATCATAAATACACTGCATAAAATTGTAACATTGTTTTTGAGATATCATTTGTTATGTCAAGTAATATTTGATCATGCTATTGATACTGTTGTTTGGCTATCAATGTACATTTCTTTTTCCCAAATTTTACTGAAAGATATGGTCGTGTTTCTCAATTGATGACGGGTTGGTAAAAAGTCAACAATCAAATTCTACAGGAAATATATATATATTTAGAGAGTTGAAATGTATGATTGTACGGACTTATCAATAAATTCTTACATAACCTTAACATCTCTCAACTTCCAGTGGAGTGGCATACACCTGAATAGGAGCAGTGAAGATAAATGAACAAATGAGCTCTTTCGCTCAAAATCAGTAACCAATGCTAGCTGGTTTCTGATGTGATCAAAGACATCGACTGAGCTTGAAAAATTGCTTTGAACAACTACTGAATTTATTTTTGTGTACATTTCTGAGCAGATTATGTACAAGGAATCTCTTCAAATGCCCTTTATTTTGAGCCAGTTTCTTTTATTTTTTATTTTAGACATGTTACATAATTAGTGACAATGAATGGGATTGTGAGCTGAAGCAGTTCCAGTCACAAAATTGAGTTCTATTGTAGAGGTGTGGCCAAACAGTGTGTGTCTTTTGATTGACAGGCCAATCACACAGCACTCTTACTAAACCCATTGTTGCATGCAATTAAGTTGCACTAAACCTGTTTATGGTTTTCAATCAAGTGGTCTCAGGGAGTAATACAAAGCTACTTATCTTAACTTGGCCCATTAAAACTGGATTGTGCCTGATGTTTAGAGATTTGGAAGAAGCCAGTTTCTTCTGAAGGGGTGTTGGGTTGCTGGCCCTTCAGCACTAAAACTGGTGAACGCCTGGTTTTAGAGTGTGCCGAGCATTGGACATTGATGGCTACCCAGTGACATGAACATTCTATGTCGTGGAAATTGTTCAAGGAAAAATGCTTGACTTTGTTCTCCATGTGAGAATTAAGTAAGCCCCTGAATCGCATGTTCTCAATGTTTCCTTTATCACAGAAAGCAGGTTATCAAAATGTTTATCATGACATGTTCAATTCCTGCCCAGTGTTATCACCAGTGTCACTGCAGTCGCATAGAGATGTCGGACAGATGCCCCCACTAGATTGGACAGCCCACTCTTGCCACCTGTAGCCAGTCCACCCCTTCAGTAGTACTTTGACCCAAATAGTCACAGACAAGTTTTCTTGAACTTACCCTCAGACTGTTGACTGCTTGGTCATGCTCTGGTTTGCTGTGTCCTGTTGATGAGAGAGATTTGTGTCAGGTTTTACAGTATATCAGTTGGAGCAGGTTTGAGATATGTGTGAGTTAAGACTGCTAAACGGATGTTTTTGGTTATGTGAATATGTTGGATAGCATTTATATGATGTCTGGTTTCTTTGCTGGACAGTATTTGGTGTCCTGCTTTCAGGGCAACATACATCTGCAGTCAGTGGCAGTATTGAGTATAATTACCATATTCATCCCCTTGCATTTTCATAAATAACCCTGTATCCTGGAAAACAGTGGAAACTTGACAGGAACATTTTTACTGGCATTGGATTTACATTATTCAATTATTTATTGCTCTGTTGTTCATTTTAGAAAAAGTTTCACCCGTCATGCTCACTGACTTTGTCGGCCTCTTTTTCAGTGGACGTAACGGACCCCAAGGTTATCTACATCGCTGTGGGAGTGTGTGCAGGAGTACTTCTGATACTCCTCATCGTGTTGTTGGTGTGCTGCATCAGACGAAGGCGTTCCAAGAAGGGTGAGGCATATTAACATTTGTGTAATTCACTGCTTTGTTGTAACTCCCTGAATATTTGGCAATTGGATCAGTGTCGTCTGGACAACAGAGTTGTGCCAAATGTCTTGCAGTGAGTTATCTTTATAAGTGGGTATTGTTATAAATTCCCTAGTTTGTGTGAACACATCTAATATGACATTCACAACCTCGAAGTTATGTAAGGAATTCTTAGCCAGAAGAAGAGTTCAGTTTCCCCGAAATCTGGGCTTTAATATTTTGTTCATTTTTAAAGTGGCAAGTGCAAATAACTGATTGTGAATGCATTCATTCAATTTCCCGAACTGAAATTTGCTTAATGGTGTGTCAGCCATTTTCATCTTTAACGGGTAAACGTGTTTGAAATCTGAAAATGTTGTCGTATAGAGAGTATCGTTCCCTAATAGTGTTTGGTTTGAGCCAATTCGAAATGAACCCAGTCTATTGCTTTTTCTCGGTGCACCATTGAAAAAGAACTCGGAAATGCCTCCAGTTGCTTTAGGGAACCTATCTTAAACCTGTTACTATTAACAAGTGTTAGTGACAAGTGGTCTGGTATGTTTTAATGTGGCATCCTGTTTTCAAGATGGTTCTTCCTCTTTTTGCAGCTAAAGATTACGAGAATGAACCAGTCAAGTGAGTACTGCAGATTAGCTTGGCATTAATTGCCATTAGGTTCACGATGTGGGGTCATTACAACAGTTATGTTTTCAATAGTAACTTGTCTGGGGCAGTTTTCGCTAATGCTCTTTTCACTTTAAGTTAATGATCTCTGGCCACCCCTTCAATTAAAAAAGGTTTACGATCATTTAGCGAATGGCCAATGCGAGCTTTGGTCTCACCAATGCATGGGTAGAGTGCTGTGGTTTAGCGTTTTGCTCATTAATGTATTTAAAAATCTGGCAGGCATCATTCTTGAAGGAAACAAGTTGTCGTTAAAGCAGACCGTTACTTGGGTTTAGCCAATTTCTGTCCTTCTTTTCAAGTTGTATTGAATGTTATGTAACTTGGCTATTTCCCCATTTCACCCAGTGGCAAGTGTTGACTTTCTTAATTTTGTGAGGTTCATAAAATCATGAAATTAGACCAGTTACCACTTTCTGTTTTCTGTTGTTATTCTGTGGTCAAACGGGAGTTCATTGGTGTTATTTTTAGTGTAATAAACAATGTCACTCTTATGCTGAAAATTGTTTGCCATTACCGAACTTACTTGAGATGAACGGCAATGTTTTGCCATGCTCTGCTGGCCTTTTCTAGCCAGTGTGACCTCTGGTGGATTTCTCAACTCCAATTGAATCCACCAGGGGTCGCACAGACTTGAAAAAGCCAGCAGAGGGTGGAAAAATGTTCCCTTTCATGTCTCGTAAGTTTTGTAATGACATAATTTTCTGCTCATGATCCTCGTACTGATTGAATGATTCATAACATACATGGACATGTCACTCCTATTTTATCATACTTTGATGTTGGCCATGTTTGATCCACCGATATAATGCACAGTATAAATTTAACAGGAAATGTGAAATGCAACTGTTTGTGAGTCGAAGAATTGCAATCAAATTGGTGACGGAGTGGTGGTTATAGTGCAAACAGGAACTAGCGCCTGTTCTGTCATAGTGAACTAGTGAAAGAAATAATAAAAATTCAGTTCATTAAGAAAGACAGTCTGTTCTTTGTATAGTTGTTAATTAATCAGCGTGCCGCTAATACCCTCAGTTCCATGCTGGTGGTGTAACTCTGCCCCCATTGGTTATTTTAGCCGCAGGACACAGCCTGTTCTAGATGCATCTCAGACGAGCAAACAGCGTGGCTACGATAATCCAGGTATAGATCTTGATGACCCTACAACAGAGGGAGTCTTTAGTCACCCGGCCGACAGCACGCATGCGTGTGAGTGTGCAAGGAGTGTGACTGGAAAAGGTGGATGTTACTGAAATTAATGCGAGAGAGCTTTTGTGTCAAAAAACTCTGAAATATGATCACGTGTTCTGTGGCAGTTCCATTCACTTTGAGAAGTGTGGTGATTGTTTGGAAATTGAAGTTTCATTGTTGCTACTCTACACTTGTTCATGGTCCCGAGTTGCAAAAGCTCTCCCAGGCTCAACTGTCTTCTGGCATGACTCCTGACTCTGAACTTAACATTGATGACTAGTTTCAACACACTAAAGCCTGTGCATATTGGTTTCGAACTCACTGCATGAAAGTGTGCACTACTGAGAACAATAGTTAGTTTAGCACAAAAATTAGTTGCTGCAAACATAGAAATTAGTAATGTTAGTTAAAAGTTAGTCACTAGTAATGTAACATCGGTAGTAATAGTTGTAGCAGTAGTTGCAGTTTTAACTTGTGTAGAGAAAGTGGGAATTGCTAAGGGAAGGAAATAGTCCTGTTCCTGATTGAATGTATTGATGCATGAATGATTATTTGAAGTTGCTACATCCGAGTTCGGCGAACAAGTCAGTTAAAATGAGTCCAAATTTACTGTATGTTATATGTTGAAGTGAATCTCCAAAGTGCTTTATCCTTGAATTCTCTAACAATAACTGTAAAAAATATTGTGTCCGCAAAAAAGTCTTGGAGCTGTGACGTGGTGACGGTGCCTTCAACATGTTCTGGAAAAAACCATTATGGAAACTTGTAAAATATTGTATATTTACAATTGCAAACAGTTCAAAACCTATCAAAAAAATTGTAAAAAACAAGGATTCAGCATCTGTAACACTAGCTTAAGGTGGATTCAAAATATTTTACATCATGATGTTATAATGTGTTTCTTGAGCTATCCGTAACTAATAAGAGGTTTTGCTTTTTGCCATTGACTTATGATGCGGTTGTAACAAAATAACTGACCACGCTCAGTCTAGTCAGTTATATTAGAGACAATCTCGCTCATGTCTAAAATAGGAACATGGGTTGAAATCAAGCCTTGCAGTAGTCTTTTGTTTGTTGGCATTTGCAAGTGTTAAACCTTTAGCTTGGTGTAGTGGGAAAAAACAGAATCTTGTGGGCCAGTTGTTGTGAATTCTTCACTTTTAATTTGGGGAACACAGTAGCTTTGTGTATCATGGGGATTTTTATTGACTCAGGAAACGAGAAAAACATTACCGTGAAACTTAATGTGAGAAAAGCTGAACAATCACATCGCATAAGTCAATTGTCACAGTTTGGTAGTGTTTTCTATTGGGTCTGTTTCACAAACAGGATGCATACATTATGTTGATAAGATTTAATTTATGCTGAACAGTAGCAGCAGATGTTTTCCAAAAATGCCTGGCGTACTGGGGATGTAAAGATGGAAATTTTTGTAGCCATCAGGTTAGCTTGTGAGATGGGTGCTCATTTCTCAACCACGGTAGACACTGTATCTTTGGAATAGCTAGAAAAAGCCTGGGATGTTATGGCCACGGTAGACACTTTGTTTAGAATAGCTAGTTAACGACAAGCAATGTTATGCAGAAATTACTGGTGATGTTCCATAAATGCGGCTAAGTTTAATGCTGCCTGGAACTACTAAGAATCTGCAGATGGCTTGTGCTGTTATCTGGATAATAATATTGTTTTGTGTATGTGGATAGAATTCACCGTTTGCCCCATTTGGACTTTTTTGGTTTATTTTGTTTTGTTTCCTAAAATTAATTTGTTCCTTTTCTTTCTAGTTCTTGGAAACTCAATTCCTCACTGGGAAATAATTTATTAATTAACTGGATAAAAGTATCACTAAGCCCAGGCGTTTGTGTCATGTAAAACAAACTGGACCTTAGTTTTTACTTTTCTGAAATGTGTCGTTTTCATCCTAAAGAATTTATAGTCTTTAAAACTGTGGTCACGCTGCATGATAGACTCTTTCCCTATTATTAACTTAGATACAGTTTTCTCACATGAATTATTTGAGGTTTTTAGTGAGTTTATGTTTTTCTTTTGCAGAATAGCTAGATTAAGTTTGTTACTTTCATATCTGACTTCCTCTTTTAGTTGTTTTGGCGTTTCTGTTAAATAGTTATTTTTCAGTTATGTAATGTGCCAGGTACATATTTTGGTTAGCTTTTCTGTGTTGAGTCAGACCATGCCAGAAGACTGGTTTTAGTCACCTCCACTTTTAAAAGTCATCTACTCTTGTTAAGTTGATTTTACACTGATTTTTAATCATCTGTTTTAGTACGTGTTGCAAATGATACTGATTTTATGTGTCCACATATATATGGGCGCATCACACTCCATGGTCCGCACACCCGTTGTACACTGTTGTATCTTTAAAACCCCTGGGTGGATATTCATACAGTTTTGCCGACATGATTCTATTGTGAATGGGACAGCACGAGCGAATTTATGGATGGGTCCGACTAGCTCTGCGCTCCATAGTTGAAATTCTATTTTTGTACTTTCCTCTGCATTTGTGAAGTTCCTGGGCAGATTTTCATGAAATTTGACAAATATGTTGCTGTGATATAGGCGATGGCACCTTCCCATTTTCAAATGGCTTTGACATAATTTACGCCATCTGGTAACCATTTTTATTGTATTTGGTCTTTTCGTCGTCTGTTTTTGGTATGGGCATCTCTATCAGCCAAAACGCCCCAAGGATCATTGTGAAAATATGTGTTCCAAATGGGAAGAGCAAAACTGATGATGATTGGTGGATGGCCCCCCTAGTGGCTGTTCTGTTATTTTGTGTCTGCTGTTTCTCCAGAACCCCTTGCAAGATCTTTGACAAGTGTATTTCTATGAATGTGACAATGGATGGTGACAACTTGCGGACATCCCCGACTTCTGTTGTGCCCCCTAGTGGTTCAGTGTATACTAAGTTCTTTGATGAAATTTGTATCGTGTTTTTGTCGAGAGGAGTACAACTGATGCAAGTTCTGGGACAGAAATGACTACTGCAATCGCATGTCAACTGGCAATTTTGTTTTTCTATACGTGGACCTTGATATTAAGTTCCTTGATGGATCTTCATGAAATTTGGCTGATAAATTACTAGAACTTGTCATATAGTGAAAAAATGCAATTTCTGCATCACCTATGTTGGTTAGACATTACATGCATGTTGGCCACTCACTATTGTTTGTCTCTCGCTTATTAGAAGCCTATCGTAACTATGTCATGTCACCAAGTTACACTAGATTTATTACTAGCGAAAGGGAGAAGGGATGATTTTTTGAAAACTTGTCTATCAGTTGTGAACTATTTGCTGACATTTTTAAAAAACTAATAAGGTATTTAGACGTTACACAGCGATGCAATCTAAAGCCACTTTGTGCATGCACGCTATTCTTGTAATATGGTTGCAGAGTAACTTTGCAACACAAAATATTCAGTAGACTAAGGTGGTTTGTTCTTTGTCAAAACCTGTTGTTGTATCTTGGTGTATATTTGTTTGAATGCAGTGGCTGCCATTGCACATTGTGTTTCTGTCTTGTTTACAAAAGGCTTATGCAGTAGCCAATGTCTGGTAAAGGCTTCTAGTCAACTACGGATTCGTTATATAAGAGAAATATCTAGGAAACAACCACAAATTGAGTGCATTTGAATTTGAACCATGATGGTAAACTATTCTGGTTGTTAAACACCTCAGCAACTCCAGGTGTCTCCAGACTTACTCAAAATTGGTTGAAGCTAATCTTTGTAGATGTGACTCGAAGCTTTGTGCCGTGTTCATGCAGTCCTGCATTATGATTGTGCGCCGGTGTTTGAGCTGACAGTGTGCACGTCTCTGTGTTTACAGATAACTATACAATGTTAGAGCACGTCGCCCAACCCAACGGTCACGTGGGTAATGGACACGCCCCGCATGCCCCACCCTACACGCCATACCCCGACGGTAGGGGTAGACTGCAAGACAACTCGCCTGATAATTCTCTTGACTCCACAAGCTACGATAAACAAAATATAATAAATGAAGACGAACTAACTCATAGGAGTTTTGATGTACCTGGTATGTATGAAATGTGAAGGCAAGGTTTTATGCCAGTTTTTACTCTGCTGTAGGCCCCAACCTCCTTGGCATTATCCTGTCTCTCCAATTTTTGTGTGGTGTGCTTGAGTTGTGTTTCTTTTCAAGTTAGTTTTGCATGTTTGCAGTAAGGCAAGGCCATAAAAGCAAATTTTGTTCCGACTCATTTTGAGACCTGTATTCACTAATCAGATAAAAAAGAAAGGACAAAATGCCCACCCTCATCAATTACAGTCAAGGTCACCTGTCTTTTTTGAAATGCTGCACAGAGGCCCATAATAAGCAAGGGCAACCAAAGTTTGAAACGCCAGGATTTGCAAAACTATGAGTAAAAAAGAAGGAAAAACATTGCAACTTTTTGGTCGCTTCAGGAGGTTGATTTTCTTTTTTGAATTGGCGAGAAACTATAAGTGCTGCACCATCGGCTCCATTTAAAAAATGGACCAGAATCAGCTTTTTTGACCTTAGCATCCATCATTAGATGAATGTGCATTCTGAATATTTGCTATCCTAGTTTGACCTCAACTTTTGTAAAACCAGTTGAATTTTGGCGATATTTTCATGTTTCTACTGTTGTGATATGACATTTCATCTCTTTGAGTATTCATTTATTTACTGTTTTGTTATTATTTGTTGTGCTGCGTGTATTGTGCCAATGGTTGTGATTTCTTTAAAGCAGCCACTAACCCATATTCCAACAAAGCGACAAAATTTGATTTAGACCTGTCCACTTATTGTCATAAAAGTGGTCTCAACTTAATTACTCAGATGGGAAGTAGTCCCTGGACTAGGAGGAAACTGACAGTGCGTTATTGATTGTGATCATGACCGCCGCATAAAATAACCAGCCATGACAACAAGCTAACTTCTGTGGCCTATAGTGTAAAGCAATGACCAATTGTCAGTCGTCGGGTTTTTCAGCCTAAAAATTCTCTTTTTTAACTGAGGAACAATTTGAGAAAAATTGTTAGTCGTGTTTTACATCGAAAGTTAGTTTTGTGACGGAAGGGGAGGTTGCAGCTGCTTAGCTCTAATTATAAGCACTTAGGTCTGTATTGTGCAAACATTTTAAACTTTATTGTGAAGAATCAGCCTATGACACTACTATGTTTACTCAATATTTGAGTCATGGATCATAGTTATTTATTTTTCTTCCAGATTATTCCTACGCCGGTTCACGATCACCAACACAGCATCAGCCATACCACAACATGAGCCCGTACCACAACCCGTATGACCCGTATAACAAGTTGGACACCAGTCGCAGTGGGATGGAGAGTGGCTACTCAACACCCGACCCCAGCAAACCCAAGAAGGTTATTTACGAAGTGATCGTATGATCCTCTCTTGTTGTCTGCTTGCTAGTGCTGCAGCACAGGTCACGGCTGATTGTGATTGGACGTTCCCTCGCTTCCCTGTTATCATTGTCGTCATCACCATCATTGTCATCCTCATCTTGACATCGCCCATCAAACGTGTCGTGTTTTCAGTACATATCACCAAGTGCCAATGTTGTGCAGATGTCCTAGCTCAGTCGTCGTCGTCACCGTCGTTTCTTCCATTTGTTGTGTCTGTGCTCATGTTGCGGCCACCACTGCACTCTGTTGACAGGACTACATAATTAGTGTGACAGCACTCAACATTGGTTTTGTATCACGTGAACTCTTCCTTGTGCACACAAGATCGAAGAGAGATTGTTGTAGAAATGGGACAAAACAAAACGAGTTGTCATCTCCATGTGTGTTTCGTCAGCTTTGGCGTTGATTGTAGCAACAAGTTTTCATTGCCGGTCATGTTTGGGTTGCATTTGTTCCTGACCAAGATTGCTAGCGTGAACTTTAGTTGATGATATCTCTCATTTGGTATCGAGATATCCACCATATGAGATGATATCCACCATATGAGATGATATCCACAATGCGGTATTATATCTACCATAGAGTGTGATATCCACCATTCGATATCATTATGCTTGAAGAAAGTTGTTGCATTAATATTCATTGAAAATCCTAACATATTGGGAGTTAGTATATTGATATTATCAAACTAGATTTAATGCTGTCTCTGAGAGATTAATAGGGGACTCACCCTGTGGGTATTAGGTATGAAATTTTTAGAGGATATGTTTCTCGATATTATTAATGTGGAAAATGTACAATTCAATAGTCAGATATCGATAATTGTTTTTTGTACTGAGCTGATATTTTGCCAAATATGTAAATAATTGCAATTGTATTTTGATTTAGGAGATTTTAGTTCTGAGGTAGCGTTTATACTTTGTGTTAGTTTGTTTGCTCCCCAAGAGGTGGCAGGTGTATACAGTGTTATAATATGGTTACTGCAGTTTGGTGAAGTTGTGAAGTAAGGTTCAACCTTGAGCTCATTGTATTGGTAGGTGCAATTCAAGGGATTTCATCTATGTCAAAACTTACTCAGTAGGGGCGCTGTTGGTTGTTTTTCAACTGCATTGTGGAATTGTTGTCGGCTCGTAAACTTCTGCTGATGTCACTGGAATCTTGGAGATATGTATAGACGTGGATTGTTTTCTGTAGGTGCAAGAATTAAGCGAGTGGTGTTAGTGTGACCATGCATTTCGTTTGTAAAGCACGGCAACAAATGAATGCAGGCCTGGCACTTTGGGTGGTGAGATTTAAGATCATCCTGGTGCCTGGTGGAATGGTGTATTCGTCGAGAATCTTTCTCACAAAAGATTTGGCTAAAAGTTTATGTGTTCACTTGATGCATTTTGTGGTTCAGTTCAATTTATTGCTTATGTGATTTTTGTTTTATCACTCTCCCACCAAAAGCACGTTGCAGTGTGCTCAGACTTTCAGTTACAGTGACCTCTAGTGATGAGTGTTGTTTTCAGTCCATATTGTGTGTAAGTTTTATGTGATGTCACCAGATCCGGCGACTGTCCCATAATGCATTTGCATAACAAAAGCAGCAGTGGCATAGACGAAATCCCCTAATTGGATGTGTACTACATCTGATGTAGAACACAAGACACCTTATTGCTGTAATGATTCAACAAAAAATTTTGCTGCATCAAGCAAAATAGCAAACCATCCAGGTGAAACTTTCGGATAAAAACTAATGAGAGGTGTAAGTTGTGGAATCGAGTCACCGATGTTTAATTGGTCAACATTGGTGCTTGTTTTCCCAATAGCAACATTTTACTCACCCAATTGTTTTTACGAAAGTTGAACTGACATGTTGTTGTAAATGTTCTCCTTAGATGGAGTTGCTGTTCCCCTCACAATCCCCCCTCCCCATTGGATATTAAATGTCTTCCAGTCTGGGACTGAACTAGGTCGCATTTGCCAGTACTTAGGCAAGCCCAGTACTCTTAACTCCTCTAATGTGGTGCTTTGGTTCAGTGTATGTCGAAATTCAATTTCTTCAAATGCTGTGTACAGGCTGTGTGTATGTGTGTTATGAGTTCTGCACTGGAGTAATAGCTTAGTGTTTTAATGGAACTTAGTTTTAGGTAGGATAGGGAGATAAGAAAGTCGTGTTGTAAGAAACATGGAGAGAATCTGGTTGTGGGAGCTACTGGTGTTATACATTAAAAGAAACTTGGTTTAGGTTTCAATTATTAAATATTCTCACAAATGCATTTAGATTGTAATGTTGTTGATTCTTAAGTGAAATACATTCGAATTCCTTTTTAATCGTTATCTTTTATTCAATTTTTATACTCTTTAATGTAAATTTCTTGGCTTTTATCTGCAAATTAGAGAAATGAATTTTGCTAAAGGTACATGTAAATATGTAAATTTTCTTTTAGCATGTTTTATATAACCTCAGACTGGAGCTTTTGCATGTATTTCAGACACCTCTGTTGTATTTGTCAGAAATGAAAATAAATCTTTATATTCTTATTTTCTGTTGTTTATGCATGCTGTCAAAATGACTGGAAGTCAAAGTGAGTACAATGCTTAGTGTGTTATGTAGGTGTTGGTGACCGTCCTTTGTTCCGAACATAGCTGGGACCGGGGACTGATATAATCTAGATCAAACTCCCAAGTTATTTTTGTCATTTTTCAGACTACTTATGTGCGAACTCGAGATAAGTGCTTACTATTCTATACTCCGGAACATAATCGTTTAGTAGGAGGATCACTCTCTAAGCCTAAACCTGCACTTAATGACCCTATCATTGAAGCTAAAAACAACATATTTTGAAATCGAAATTTGGAGTTTTTAGGTCCAATCTGGGTGTAATCAAATTTGAACTTAGATTAGAAACTCATTTGCCTAAATCATAATGTTTTCGTGTACGGAAACGTATGCACTTACGTAACTTGCCTGGGCACAGAAGCAGACCAGACCAGAANCCCCCCCCCCCCTAAATCCGCCACTGGGAATAATACCTCGAACGCAATGAACCTGAGATTTTTGACAATATATGTAGTTAAATTTTCAAGGCTGCTTTGGTGCTCAATTAGGGGTACCAAGGTGGACGTCTCCCGCCAAATGCGACTACCGCATAATGTATAAGGGCTATCGCTAACGCCTTTTGCCATCAGATCCGTAATGGCGGCTGAGACGAGAACACTTACATCCCAGTCATGTGCAGAGGTGTGGGACGGCTTAAATTAATTCTTGTCATAGACATCTGTTTTGAAAAGAAACATGTTATCAAAAATTAGAAGGAAATCTATGTTAGTATATTCCATTTTGTTTCAGATAAAGAAGCGAGTACTGTTCACAATATGTGACAGATCGTGCGCCTTTGCACACGACCCTCCCGGTCACACGTGCGGTCTGCCCTGTTGCAATGAAAATGACTTCAAAAAGAAAAGAAAACGATCGCGGAGACGAGGATGTTATACCGTACAGCCAACGAATGACGCTTTACCGCCCAATTTCTCAATGCAAAGGCCAAATACGATAAGCACCTACATACCAAGATCGTTTTCTTCGCTTGACGTCGCTCATTTTGATCAAATAATGGGATTTTCGACCAAAAGTGACGACGAGAAGCTAAGCGCCCGGATGAAAACCGCATCTCTGCCTTCTTCGGCGAGATATGCCGCGAAACAGTATTTTACTTACGGTAAGAACTCAATCTTACCCGTTGAGGGCAGAGTTAATAGACCTCAACCAGTTGAAGATTTGAGTAAAATAGGAGTGTCTCTTCGTCGTAGCAGCAGTTCCCGTGTTCAGTTTCATTTGGGATATGCAGGGAAATGCGCCTCGAGGCCTAAACGCGAGCCAGAAGTCCCAAAACAGTACACAAATTTGATTTACGGAATACGTGATGAACGGATATTGGGCAAAACTTTTGGAGACCTCGACTTAAAAAAAGGAGATGAACTTAGTGACTTGGCTGGAGAAAATACTTCTCATAACAACAATGAGGAGCTACCCAAAAACTTGAAAGACACGTTGCAAGATGGCCGACATGATGAAGGAGAATCAACTTTGACGTGGCCAAGGTTTCGAGTCGGCACCTTGTTGAAATCGATGAACTTGTCAGGTACCTGGCGAGCTCGACGACCGATTCCACCGGTCGCTACCATATTTCAAGTAAACGAAGATACGGACAATCGATTTGATGGCAGTCAGTTTTTTTCCAGACGAAGTGACGACGGCGATGAATGCGAAAGCAGCTCGGACTCAGACAGTAGCAGTTGTTATGAGCCGTTTGACGAAGCTGCCTATCACGAGTTTCTGAGAAAACATGCCGTTGGCCAGATCCCAGTAACTTTAATTTTGTGACGCGTGAGTCCAGATTCTTTGGACACCCGTTCCTTACGCAGTTACAATGTACTTGCTTCAATCAAAACAGAATTGTGCGCAGTTGCACGTTTCAAGGATGTCCTTGTGCTAAGGCTTCAGTTCGTGCACTTATTTGCTTCAACCACACAACTTCACTCTAACGCTACTCTCCCATCAAATACACTATCGTATTTTTCTGCATAAAGGCCCGTCCTAAGCCAGGGTACATACAGTGTATTGCGCAGATACTACGTCAGGGGCGTTTGGAAACAATTGCATGTTGAATAGGAAATGGACAATAAAAACCGTTCGTGCAATAAATTTCCACCTGAATTGACAATCAGAGACTGTGATGTAAAAGTGGCAATGTTGTTTCGATTCATGAAGAAAATGTTCCGGTATTGTTGACCCCTAACCCGACTTCTTCGAAATATACACCCTGGGCCTTTACTCATGCATCTCTGGTACTCATTAGTTATAGTGGTAAGGCTGCGTAGCACCATCTGGCGATTAGTGAAATCGCAGCAAAAAGAAATTTCGATGTATTGTTAGCATGTGTGTACCTACCCTGTATCATTTATGTAGACAAGGGCGTGCAAAAGGTGCAAATACCACCATCGGCATAAAAGGTTCGAACCAGCAACCGACCTCAGGAGTTCAGGTCGCTTTAGCGGGAAAATTTTTGTTTTATACGAACAAAGTCAGTAAAAATTGGCGGCGACGACGGAAAATTTGGGGTGAAAACCAATAGGTTGTGTAATCATTGGAAAAGCTGTACATATTGTGAAGCACTGTGCAGGTCCAAATTTTCGCAATGTCCCAAAATGTTACAACTTCATTTTTTTGACAGCTTGGGGCAACCGTGCAGACACAAATTGCCACAGGTTTCAAGTTTCAACAACTTGAGACATTGTGACAGTTTGAGCCTGTACATAGCACAAATAGGCATTCTGCTATTTTTATCAGGTTTGCAACTGCAAATATGCTTCTGTAAAAGTTCAACGCCAATATCAGAAAAAGCAAACTTTTCAAGGGTGATACTGTCAGTATCGAACATAAGTTCATTGTGTAGTGCAATTATCAAACTAAGGAAGGCTGTTGTCTTGTATATGGAGCAAATAATAAAAACTACATCCGCTTGAATAAGCTATTTTGTGATATTTACCAACCATTGAATACAGGATATCAAAGATGATGAAAAAAATGTGAAACACATCCTATTAGTGAACAAGAGTAACGCGGAGCGTTTAAATGCGCCTACGATTGCACCGCAAACGGTGTGCTTCTAGGGATGTTTATTTTTGTCACATAAATGGCCGCTTGACGGCGCAAAATACGTAGAATTCATCCGAAAACGGAAACATGTCATCGTTTCTTTAATAGAAAGCTATTAAAAACGTCAAGGAACTTCAGAGAGACAGAGGAAAACGGAAAAAGTGAAATTGCCACCGGGGGACACAGCGTTCGTCGAACCTGTCGTTGTCGTATGTTGTCACTTCTCTCTATCGATGATCTACATTGCAAGTGCCCTAAGCGCATCGCAGATAAACCTTTCACCTATTTCGTTCGCAAGAAAGGTAGCAGGTTATCATTATTTGTTTACGTCACATTTTCCCGCTAGAAGTTTTGGTTTGATTGACATGTCAGTAAAAGGGACCCATTTTGCTGAAACAACACAGGAAGGGATGCCATGCTGCTAAAAATGACACCTTAATTTTAAAATGGAACGTTTACCGTATGGACGTGAATAATATTAAAACACTTTTGTAGAATTGTACTTGGGAAAAGGACCTTTTGTAGAAGTTCGAACTCCTAAAATGATCCCTATTCCAGGACATAAAATCGGAGCTGATACTCTTTTGTATGGAAATTAGTCGGAAAAGGTATTACCCTGTTGTAAGAAAACTGCCGAGACATAAAAAATCAGCCATCTGAGTGGCAAGTATGGGATATTATCAATAGGTTCATATGCAAATATTTTGGAAAATGGCCATTTTTCTAATGCCTCGGTCGTAACCGACTTTCTCAAACAGGGAGCCTATGAACGGAATACGATCCAGTGACATGGAAGTACCAATGCATGGTTAGTTCAGTTTATTTTGTCCATAAGCCAAAAACGAGCTGAAATTATAGACTGTGTCCCGTTTCTCATGAAGCGCTGCTTTTATTTGGCAGAAAAATTTGATATTCCGAAAGTAGACCCATGTGCATATTACTATTCGCCGAAAAAATCTTCGAATGCAGACCCACGGGTCATTATTTGTGGGGGATCAGTTTGCGGAAATTCCACGGTACCTCTTCTATGGAAGTACCCAGCACGTTATACGTACTTTAATAACGTTATCTGTGGCTTGCCTTCCAAGAGCAAGACTCGAGCTACATTTACTCGTGTCAAATGCACGACGTCGCATATAGGACAAACTTTGCGTGCAATAGGTCTACCGTCAAACTAGACAACCGTTTAAATATGAGAGCGGTTTAAGGTTAAAGGAGAATGTCACTCGGTTTAATTAGTCTTTTTTACCGTCTTAATAGGTCTATATCCACATCGCCTCGCATACGGTCCACCTTACCTTGCCGAGAATTGTCGCGTTAACCTGTGAGGAAGGTGATAAACGACGCAGCGACGTCAGTGGTTCATTTACAGAGTGAATACCGCTATATGTTGTGGTGCATCGTTACCGCTTGTCCGAACTATATAGCTGCGAGGAAAGCGGGTATATCGTTTTTTCGACTTCCTCGAGAGTCCGAAATGCGTAGAAAGTGGTTCGCGCTAGTAAAGAATGAAAAGTACGCTGTTAATCGCAAGTAAAAGGTCGTGAAACATCTCCGTGTTTGTGGCCGGCAGTCGTCGACATTGAGTCCGACGAATGCCGGCTCACCAAAGAACTATCCATACGTTCCGTTGCCTGGGTATGTTCGCGGCGCCTCTTTAGTATTTCTTGATCACTGTATTCCGGCTCGAACTGATAGCCTGTGAAATTTAACGACCCACCTGCGAAGTCTTCGTCGGATGAGCTCTCGTCTGAGTCGGGATTTCGAGTTCCCATGTTGACGTTTATTACTCTGCGTTTTGTTTCAAAATGAATTATTCTTACCCCGATGCTTATATAAATCTGAAACAAAGTCTGTCTCATTAGATACAATTTGTAATATGCAAATGTTTTAAGAAACCACCAATGAATAAACCACTGCGTTACCGGCTTCAGATGTAATAAAGGTAATTTGACTTGGCACCGAGGTCGTGTGAGCGCATGCTAATTCAGTGTTTGCTGACAGAAAGCTCTTGTCAAACTATTACTCGATTTTATATGCTGTGGTCACAAGTTAGGTAGATCTTTATTTACATATACAAATACATTATTCACATCATTGTTACTGTGCAACTTTTGCCTTGGCGGTTCTGTAAAAGGGTAACTCAAGTTGACTTTGCGGGCCCCGATAAGTAAGTAGATTTGCAGTTTCGTGGCTAGTTCACTAGTTAGTTTTTTCGTGACTGGGGGTATAGTTTCCAATTTAAGCTTGTTTATGTTCGTGATGTCCAGTCCCGGCGGCAGCGACGTGCTTTATCGCCCCCGGTTCCGATCGAGGCACTGGCTGGGATAACAAGCGTTTTGTGTGTTTAGAACTGAAAAAATCCCAAGCCTAAAAGTGCAACACACAGCTACCTTTCTTGTCTGTATTTCACGGAAGAATGATTCGAATTTATCACCAAACAGACCGAAACTCCCGCTATCGACCATGATAAGTTGGCCTACCGAACCTAGATCGAACTCTGTAGGCTACCGTACGTTCAAATACCTATAAATTCGTAACAGTGAAATAAAACAACACGTTTGTTCAAGAAATCGATGTATTTAAAGGGTTTTACATCGAAATTTGATGATTTATTGGTGTAAAACGATGCATTCAAGCGATAAGTTGACACCAGTAAGGGTGTTATGAACGGCTGTGAACAGACTGCGTTCGAACCAATTACGTCATTGGTTAATTTCAACACCTCCATCTACCATCAGATGTCAGGTAAAACAACTGAACTTGCTGTTATCGAGTGGAATTACTCCATCTTAATTGATACAAAATAGGTTGTTTTTGGGTGGCATTCTTCTTTAAATAGGTTACTTTAAAGGCAATCTGCATTTCCTAAATGTGGTTTAATTTTTATACTGTTGGTCTAGTAACACCTGGTTTAACTCCAGTTTAGACTTCGTTTAAGCCGGTTTTCATTTCACTAACGAGGTCTATATTCCTCAGACTTGTTTGAAGATTTAAGGTCGACACGACGTCAACAAGTAGACCTACTGGCTCCTGAAAACAAACTGGTAAGAAAAATTCCGTTTTCATAAATTGTACTTCAAACCATCAGCAGTCGAAAGAGGACAGGTAAAAACGAACTATCAACGGAAGCTTATTATTGAAGATTTGGCATCGCCTCGGACAATGTCAATGTCGTCACGACAGCATGTCAACAAGACAGCAACAGTAACAGATTCCACTGCTTCTGTCAGTTTCTGAATATTTACCCATCAATTGAAGATTGAATTTGCCGTTTTTAACTACAGATATGTACAAGTCTAATCCGTTCTTGGACTCCCTGACCTACCAACTTTGGCTGCGTTACATTGTGACGTTAATATTCGTCTTCTCAGCACATTAATCAGTTAAAAATAGATTAGCGCGTTATTTAATCAAGCTTACACCCGTTAATCTGTAAAACCTGTTGGCATTAACAACTGACATGCTTGGAATTCCATAGTACGTCAACTTCAAAACGTAGCGAAAAATTCGCGTCAGCCTACAGGTAGCATCTCCTGGTGAGTCATGGAAGCCACATCATTTTTTTGCAAAAATATCCTTTTCAAAGGTACCTCGTCATTGTCTATTTGTATAACTTGATGTATAAGGCTTGTCATCTCAGCTATACTCACTGATTTGAAACCGGATTTTTCTGTGGTACTTAAGTGTAAGCTTTTTTGGCAAAATTAGCCAATAACTGTGTGGACATGTTTCAGGCAATTGATATATTATTTCTAAGCAGTTACTTTTTTGCAAACTATTGTAAACGGGTTTTGCTGTTCTCCTTCGAATAGCCGTTGACATGAATGGTAGTGTTACGAAGTACATGTATCACAGAGTGGTCAGCTATACAGGATAATGCCTTCGCTATGCTACGTAGAACAGATGAATGGAATGTGCAGGGAATGTTATTGAATGCAAGCGGTAAAAGAAGACTCTATCCAAAAAGTATGTGTCTTCCATACATACCTGGAATCTGAAAAACTAGGATGCATAAGCTAAACAAAGATTTCAAAACAAGAGTGGTGTATCCGTGTCCTGGTTCGACGACTGGCCAACTTTAAAACAAAAACAGACGAAGGAAAAGAAAGTCATCTATCACATCCTCTGTGAATGAGATAGATCTCAATCAGCGATTAAACTTGAAAGCCAATGGAAACTAGAATTGATGTATAAGAGAAATGATGCACAAAAGGACCCACCTCGAAGCGGTTTAGGAAGTCACGTGGTAGAGACACGTGCATGATACTTAACTTTCTGTGTTTGATTTTTCTTTTTCGTCAAAGATCTGAGGTTAAATTCCATGAGCAACGTACCTTTGGAGTATGTAGAATAGGTACATATTCACAATTTTGAAAATTATGAGGCAATGGGTGTCGAAATATCACTTGTTTGAACTTGTCTGAACTTGTTTGAACTTGTTTGAACTTGTTTGCTAACTTCGTTTTGGTGAATTTTCTACATGACGTTTTTGAGTCGCATTGGATTAAGCCTTATCATTAAGACCGATATGGAATCGTATGAATGTATACACCATACATGTACGTTTAGTGATACAAAGCATAATGTCTACAGCTTCCCCATAGCTTTCTATGTATCAATTAATTTGATATTATACAAGATAACAACGATTTATTGTCCATAGTTCTAGTGCTGCTTCGAACCTGGAACACTCGCGGACGAAGGTAATCGGTTTGCCGCTGAGCTAAATCTCACTCGCTAAGTGGCAGAGTAGTGTAAGCATATTTAACTGGAAAGGGTCACCGGCCTTGGTTTCAGCGAATGTCTGGCAGACAGTAACAAGTGGAAATTTATAACAAGATCACAAAACACAACAGCTTTTGTTGTTTTTGTTTTGGTAAAAGCTGATAACTTCAAAAAGTCTATCCCCTCCCACGACAGTCCAAAAATATGTTTTTGGCAGTAAAAGCGGCAATCAGTTATCAATATACAGAGTATCAAGCGTTAGAAAATCGTTAAGTCGTTTATTTGTTATAAAATAGTTTCTTGTTTTTCAAAAAGTCTTTTTTCTTTAAAACTCACACTGGTGTACTTTCATAAATAATTACAAGGACACGGCCATTACTAGGTTACCGTTTTTGTACTTTGTTTGGGGAATTTTTGCAAGGACGCAAAATTCAGTCATGATTTAATTTTCACAAGACTCGCCATTAACTGGTTTACAAAATCTGGCACGGATTTGAAGTTTGCATTAGACTTCAAACAGGGTCATTTCGTAAAAAAATTACCTTTCTTGTCCTTACCACTTTGAAATTATGCCTGAGCCCTAGATAAACTTTGTTGAGATTTGCAGTCGTCACCTACTACATCTACTTTTGTTCAACTGCATTTTTACTGAACACACTTGAAGTAAAAAGATAGCAGCAAAAAGCACGCGCTATTTAAGATGACCTTACTGTTAATATATGTATAGCTACACATTCTCAAATTGCCTTAGTATAGCTGAGGCAATACAGCCACTTGGCCTATTGTGAACATTGTCTAGTGGCGTAATATCCGGCCAAAGCTTTTACAGGCTACCCTGGGGTCTTTAAGGTTAGCTTCCATTCCAGTTTGCTAAGCAGTGCTATACGGTAATCAAAATTGCGACTTTGAAAATCAATGAAGAGTCAAAGGCTAAGACTGTATGATTGCTTTTGAAAAATAGTGAAAAACTCTTCTGTTTAAGTACATGCTAAGGTAGATAGGATCTACTAACGAATCCAAACAATCGCTTCTCAATGCATCACTGAAGTTGATCTTGAGCTGAGTAAAACAACAAGGCATTGCTTTATCTTATATCAGGTGAGTGTTTGTAAAAAGGTGAAAGGCGTTACGACGAAACCTGAGATGATGTAAAGGAAATTTCTGTTTTTGAAAAACAATATTTTCAAAGCAATCTCATGCAGATCAGAACCAAATAAACTTTTATGACCTTACCAAACCAAGGTATTTTGAAAAATCAATGATAAATGACAAGTTTAAAAAGCCCAGGACATTTTCTGTTTTACGGACGGATTTTATGGTCAACTACATTATCGCCTATCCAATTTCAAGGTGATTTTTCAAACTTTGTATTTATTTAAACCAGTTGCTCATTATAGGTCATTCTTACCTTAACGTTTTAGATCGCCCCTTCCCATTTATTTCAAGGCCTTCTTCGAAAGCAAAATATTATATGCTCATTTCATGTATCATAGCTCAATGTCGAGCATGTTTTTGAGCCAGTGGAGCATTTTCTGTGATGTTCTGTCTCAAAGTATGCTGTGCACGCTCATAGTGGGTGCATTTGTTGCACCCCTGTAAGGGAAAGTGATGGCTTTGTGTTGCTATGAGGGTCCGAGATTTTAAAACTGAACGGAATTGCTTCTTTTGCAAAATGCATTTTCAGTTAACGCAAGATCCTGCAGTTTTTCGGTTCCATGAGAAGAGCGGCCATCTTGAAATGGTAGGGGGTGGGGAACCGTATAAGACGTTTGTCGACGGTCCTGCTAATCTGTTATGTCTGGTTTACGAATATATATACCCTAAGTTGGGTAGTGTCGAATAATATCGAAAGTTGAAAAAACGACGACTTAAGTTGCTCTGATTCGGTTCATTCTCTACCTTCAGCATGTCGAACACAGTAGCGTAGGAGCAAACTTTCCTTGTCACGTTGACTGTATTCAATGAACAGTCACTTTGTAAGAGTATTTGACCTCAATATCGATATTTTCAAATAAAACATACAACAATGCATGAAACCTGTTTGTAATCAACAAGTTTCCTGGATGAAGACGTTGCAGTGACCTTAATGTCTGGGTTGCTCTTTTAGGTACGTTCAGTATGCCGTCATTCAAGGCTATTTTTCCTTCCAATGAGATCTTTCTTGCTTTTCTTTCAGTTGTGATACCGAAACCTAGCCCATGCCTCTACAGCCTTTGTAGTACACTGGCATTATGCTCAACTGTGCTGAAAACACGGGAGTTGTTTTGAGTGATACAGATATTAGTAACCAATAAGTTGGGAACTACTGTCAGCTTGGTGAACAGCTATGCATGTACATCAGTCCAATTCGAAAGTATGTCACTCAGTCGACGTGTCGGTCTTTATTGACTTCAGGGATCAATTCGCATCTGGATTATATAGCTTACTTTTTGGATTAACAGAACCTACGCTATGCTATCTAAATTTCCGTTACAAAGATCGGGGAATATGGCCGTCTTACAGAATACCGTAAAAATTCTCTAGCGGACTGGCTACGGAATCTTTTAGGATTCAATATTCTCTACCTGATACCATAGATATCTAAACCTGAGCTGGAGTTCTATGCTGATACACAAGTGTGAAGTTGTACACGCTAATGACCTGGTTTATATTAATTTTTCAACTCCAAACATTAAGTCATTTTACACTACTGTGCAACGGGCAAAAAGGAGTCGGGTGAAAGGGCTTTTTCGTCTTTTCGTCTTCCTGTCCTTTCTTTTGGACTCGACAGCAGTGTCACGTACAGGATTTGAATTACCTATCGTTCTGGTGGAAGATAAAATCTCTTTTTAAAAAAAGCTTATTTTGATGGATTAAAATGCTCTTAACTTTTATCATTTAGGTATTCTTAAGCCTTCCCTAAGTATGTTCATATTTTTATTTCTATTTGCATATTTAATTATTATTTATTCTCAAGTAATTGTATTGCCTCTGGTTTTATTCTTAAGTGGACATCACTGATGTTGCGGACAAAAGTCGCCCGTTGGATAAGATAGATTTCTTGAAGTTATTACTTTGATTAGAATAATAAAAGAACAAAATCCTTTGCTGTTTGTTTTGATTTTATAACAAATCAGGAAATTCTTGCCGTTTTCTGTCGTTACAGCTAATCTCTAAAATTGCTTTTTCTTTGCCACTGACTTCATACACAATCAACATTAGCCCTAAAAAGCTCTTTTCTTACAAACATAAGTAAAAATCTAATAACATACAAATATACAAAATCAACATGGTAGTCTCGGTTTACATGGCAATAGGACTCTTCTTTGTCCCGGAGATGAAAAAGCCCGTGAAATCGTTTTGAAAACCAGGCACATTTTCGCGTCTCTCATTGATGTAGGTAAGGCGAAGAATTTCAGACCACGTATCTACGGATTTTTGTTCACTTTATCAAACTTTCTCACGCTTGAGTTGCAGCCCAGAGCACAGCACCAATACTTCGTTGGCATTGAAAGAACGAATACAGGAATGCTACAGAGAAAACTTTGTAAAAAATCAGACAAAAAATAACATGTGAAACTCCAGTGCTACGAAACGAGGCAGAAAATGTGCATGACAGATGTTTACTCCAATGTGGGTAAATACAGCGATGTGCGAGGGTCCCTGTGTAATCCGGGACTACCCTATACTGATAAAGCAAATAAAGAGCTTTAATTGAGATTTACATAAGTTGCCATTATATTGTAATCCACAACGCCTGCTTTTTGTCTGCTGAACTGTGGAAAAGGAAAAGCAGCGCGGATATCTTTTGGAAGACTATTCCGCTTCCGCAGTTTAGCAGTAGCATACCTATAGATGGGTGTTAGGCATAAGTTTCAGTACGAAAAGAAGGAATGTTTACAGAGTTCTTGGGCCTGCAAGTGACACTCAGAAATGTCGATCTAGCTACAGTGTATCGTAAATCATAATGGTGACCACTTAGTTCACACGGCGCTTTTTTTCGTTATTCAGGTCAAGATGTGTTATTATAAGTACGTTATCTTCTGGTTGTAAATCTCGTCTCACGGCAACTATGACTCCTGCGACAACTCTGTCGCGATTCCTCCTCCTCTTAATTGTTAGAGTTTCAGTGAAAGGTAAGTTTTATTTTGTGAGTGTGAAAATTTACCAGGTCTATGTCATGCAATAAAAAATGGAATAAAATCTCAAATTGTGTAACACCCTGTAGTAGCCGACAGGGGTATCTGCACGTTTGCAGTTTTTAGACTATTCTTTGCGTTTTTGCGACATTTCTTTTAGATTTCTCTCTGACGATGACGAATGTGTCTGTTCCAAGATCCAGACATAAGTGTAATGAATATTGTGCAGCCATTGCATTATGTGGCTATTGATGAGAGCATGTGTGTTTCCGAGTGGACGAAGGTACCTTGAGGAAGTTAGCCTCGGCACATGTCATTGTGGTGTTACATGTCTTGCACTAAGGAGAATTTGCTGCAAACACAACAAATGGCATCCATTGGTGAACGTCTGCTTGTAAAATTCCAACACAATATCCCTGCATGTAGGTACAAAACGTGTATTATTATTATTATTATTATTATTATTATTATTATTATTATTATTATTATTATTATTATTATTATTATTGCAGATGTCACTGTTTCTGCTTTGGCCATAGTTGCGCCACATAAAGTCATTGCCATCAACGGTGGAGTAGCTACGTTCAAGATAAGTTACGTGCTAGGGAGCTTCGAAATTTTCACCAGGCTGCGGCTGAAGAAAGACGGAACTAGTGTGTTTGAAGCACCTTTCTATTTACCACCTGATCCACCTTATGGCGACGGAGGGTTTTACGGTGTCTATGCCTCTCGTGGTTCTACTGACTACTCGCATGGAAAAACTAATTTTACCATATCTTTGTCACAAGTTAAACCTGACGATGAAGGCCACTACATTGTGGAGGTGGCCATTATTGGCGGCGTCACTAAATCTTCAGTTGTTCTACTTGTAGTAGACCGTAAGTTGTGTTTTTGGCTATTCTCTCTAAGACTAAGCAGTTTGTAACTGACAGAGTGCTGAAGAATGCATAGAGGTGTATGGTCAGAGGCCGCGGGTGTATTTGGACTGTATGTTTCAGTCAGAAAAATTTAGGCCTAGATTTACATGAGTTTAAACAACTACAAAACAGGGGTGCATCGACATTACTTTTCAGTAAAATTATACTTCAATTAGCGTAAACTGGAAATTGGGCCAAAAAGTGCTGGTTCTGCCCGACTCACTTCGAGGCCTGCACTCGCTAACTAAAACAAAAAAAAGAAAAAAGCGGATCCGCCTTCATCACGTTCAACCGAGGTATCGGGTTTTTTATTTGAAAAAAGGCCGCACAAACGCACTACTCGAGCTGATTAATTTGCATTTTCCACACAAATTAAGAGCATTCTGTATGGTAATCTGTTACAATACACTAGACACTATGTACTGTAGGTTACTAGCAGACACTTTGGTACTTTCGTCAGGAATTGTTTTAAAGACATTTTGACGAGCTCTCGCGATCCACGCCTCTTTAAGAAATTTATTAAGTACAAACTACGCCAAAAACAGACTTGGACGAGGCGAGCCAGGCTGCAAGAGACCAGGCTCCGTATCTCATTCCACTGTTTATTTATCAGTCCTCCCAGGTACACCATCTCTAACTGGCGTTCCCTCACAACCTGTCGTTGGTGGAGCAGGACCGACTGTCCTCACGTGTACAGCCAACTTGGGCAAACCACAGGCTTCCATGGCGTGGTGGCTTCGGACTGGTAACGCTGCATACATCAACGTAACTGAGAATGCTACTTTCACTTCCACCAACAACACTGATGGGACAACTAACGGCACCAGTACACTGACAGTCAGCCTCGATACAGCTGATGATGGTGTGCAATTTAGGTGTCACGTGTCCAACAGGCAGGCTAGTTTGTCGGGCAATACTCAAATCATTAAAGTGACGGGTAAGCTGCTCAAAAAAAACTTCAGATATGTGACTGAAGATGACTCACATTATAGGGCCGGGTTATCCACTAAGTATGCCACAGCTTTGAAGATAGCACTGAAAGGTCCCTGTCCCTCGCTAAAGGGGCTCTTCGAAAGTAGTGTCTACCGAGGAGGGTGGGGTGAACATTTGCCGACAAGGAAGAAGCTTGAAATTGTAGCGATCGGAAGTTGAAGGAATTGCAATGACCGAGGAATGTTCAAATTGGGAGGAACTCTAATGCAGGGAAGCAGGCAATTTTCGAAAACTTTTATAAATTTTACACGGACATATTTTCCTTCGTCGCGGCGTATAGCAACGACCCAACGCTTCCGAATCTCGACGGCCTTAGGGATTGTAAAGCAGACAGTTGAGTGTCCGTATTTTTTCCAGCCGTTCGTGCGAGTCGAAATGCAACAATGCCGATAAGTTAACAGAGCTATTGTAGCGAGCCTCGTTTTGGAACGCGCTTCCTCTCGGTGTGAATTAGGTCTATGGCGGACGAGAGAGATTCGATACAAATATGACGACATCAGGAACACAGGGAACGGTTGGTTGGCGCAGGTGGTGGCAATAGGGTAGGGGTGGCTTGACAATTAAAGCCGAATTGGTTTGTGCCCCACAATAATTTTGCCTTCCTACGGGCCTGTAATACCGGTACTACAGTGACACGGTATTGTTGTTATGGATGTTTGTTTCTTCACTTCTTAAAATGACATAATGGTTGACTGAACTCATGTCTATGAAGTTTTAAGCTCATACCTGAAATTGGCCAGCACAATTATAATTACCGGCAATTGAATTTCCTTTTAAATTTGATGAATGAATGTTTGAAAGCTTACACGTATCTCCAGTGTGAATGTGTCATGGTTTCTTACATTTTTATTCACCAACCAGCCCCTGAGCCTGTTGCCGACGTCAACATTCGAGTTTGTAAGACGTCCACCACTCTGTGTGCTTTGCAATTTGACTACTTCGTCGGTGATCAAATCAGCCTAAGTTGTGGTGTCAACCCCTCGTCGCCGCCTATCCCTGCACCTCACGCGTACGTGTGGTACCAGTTCACAGATATCAATGGTGCCATTCTCTCCAAGAAGGTCCTTGAAGATGTAATTGTCTACATATGTAACGCGTCCAACATTGTACGGGGTGTGACCTACACAGCGTCCAAACAAGTCACTATAAAGGTTACAGGTGGGTGTTCAAGTATAGTTGACGATGCAACTGACTACAAGATATTCGCACTTTCTCTTGGCGACTCCATAGTCATAAACGATTATTAGTCATAGTCAAGAAATATTGTATTCCAACATAGACAGCTGACAGACAAGATGGATATTAACGAAGGCAGATTACCATGTGTGATAACACTCCGAATCTGAGGTCTACAGCACAGTATGAGGCATGCCAGTGAAGCAATGCATTTCCCCCAAAAAATTCCAAAATTTGACTAATTTTTTAATGAGGAAAGCACAGCTGATGTTGAATTTCGAATGCGTTGATCGCGGAAATATTTTAAAACTAACTTTACAATGCACATGGTGGGCTCCTATCAACACTCTGAGTTGTTTTTATTAAACGTGCGGTTGTTGACAAATACTGGGGCAATATACTTCTTCGTCTCACATGTGCAGATCACGGATGTTGAAAAAACTGTTTTGGTCGAATAACAACTACTTGGGAATCATTTAAATACTAAAATGCCAATTACAAGAGCTATATAAACGTACGTATCAAGGGTACTTTCATGTTACTATGGTGAAATGCATTCAGTGTTTGATGTGTAACAACCCACGTGGTCGTTACCCACACCCCGAAATGTAATTCCTCGTGGCCCCACCTACACCACGTTCATCATCAATTTCGTGTTGGGTAGACCCCCCTCTCTCTACTCAGTGGTGGTACATGAAGGCTACGTGCTTCATCATACACATGAGAAAACACGACTTATTTCGACATGAAAAAAACGAAATGTTGTATTATCTGGAACAGCATTCTGATAACTCTGTTCTCTGGATCATAGCACATTATATCCATGCTTCTCTTTTCCTTATTCTGCGTCTCTGGTGTTTGCAAATCAGAAATCAATCCTGATGCAGGTGGTCTATGTTTTTAGTTCCTAGCCAAGAACAAGGCTTGGCAGATGGCGAAATAGCCGGGGTTGTCGTCTCCGTGTGTGCAGTGGCAATTGTGCTCCTTGTCTTATTTCTGGTTATACGAAAGAGAAGAGTGATGTCAGTGATTGGATTTAGAGGAAACAAGTATGCGCATTAAAGTGGAACGTTGCCTTTTGAAGTCGTTTTTGTTAATTAACATAGTTACTTACTGCAAACAAGTATTTTGAACTTGTCTAGTCAATTTCGATGACAAAAAACATTCCGTATCTTAATATAAAAAATAATTAAATAATTCCAGGCGGTCTGATACACGTTGTACCAGACGTGCGCAGGCCTTGCATGTGGGCCCATTGCACTGATCACCTGTAAATATTTTTATGCTTTATTAATATATGGTTAAAACCGAGCTGAGGAGCTAGAAACCTGACTCAAGGGTTTAGCAGTGTGACCCGGTGGGACTCGAACCCACGATCTCGAGTAAAGAAAGCGGGCACTTATCAACCAGGCCACACTGCCTCCTCAATTGTGTATTTTAACACAGTATAATGAAAACTTCTTTTCTTGCAATATGATTCTTACAAAAAGAAAATGACTAGTAACTACTTTTTGCAAAAACTTTATTGGTGCTATTTGCCTAGGTTTCAAAACATTCACCAGTTGGCTAGAATTGTTGAAGAAATGCTAGCCAAAGGGTTCAACTTGTAAACAGTAAAATGGTACTGTTTGGGGGGTACGTACACTACGCACAGTCAATCAACGTCAAATTTTGACTAAGTTACAAATGCATGGGATGGTATCGAGTTTTGTGCTGCCTCTACTTGTTGGTTTGTTACAAGTGGTCTTGAAAGATAGAGAGCCTGCCTCTGCAACATCAGTTGTCACATGACGTGTCTTCTGGGATGTTAACTACTAGTCAAGTCCTGTGTGGCATTTTATTGTCCACAAATTTGATAATGTCCATTTTTTGGCAGACTGCATTCATTTTGGAAATATCAGTATTGTTCATGAGAACAGCAGTATGTAAAATTCTTTAGGGCAATAATTTATAGCACAGAGGTTGAAGGTACGTCCACTACATTTCAATGACTTGTCACGTTTATAAAAAAATACTTAGAATCTATTGAGAGTTCATTTACCAAATCTATTCAAAGAGAACAATTAAAAAGTACAGCATACAGTCATGTGCATATCTGTATGTCATTCTTTGAAAACAGGCACATGTTCAAATATAGGGGCACGTACACTACACAAATGCTAATATTTCATTCAAAACAAATGTATTCGTAATTAACACCCTTTTAACCTAGCATTTTATTGGAGGAAACTGTCTGTGAAAAATGTTGCTAACTTACCGTGTAGCATTTTTGTTTCATGGAATTTGTTCACATCGGGCTATGTACACTACATATCAATGACATGTCAGGTTTGTAACTCAATACTAAGAATCCACTAAATCAATTCAGAGAAAAAAAATAAAAATCATAGCATTCATTTGCATATTTGCCATACTTTGAAAATAGGCACAAATTAAATTATTGGGATACGTACATGTACACTACACAAATGCTAATATTTCACTCAAAACAAATGTATTTGCAATAAACCCAGGAAGGAAATTGTCTATGACAAATGTTGCTCACTTCCGAAGTGATATTTAAATTTCATGACATTTGTAAACATGGGGGTACGTACACTACATCACTGTTTCTGCATCATATGGTAACATGATTAAGGAAGGAAATTGTCTATGCCCAATGTTGCTCACTTACCATGTGATATTTAAATTTCATGACATTTGTAAACATTGGGGTACGTACACTACAAAATGGGGTACGTACACTACATCACTGTTTCTGCATCACATGGTAAGATAATGTTGTATGGCCATTTATTTTTCTTTGATGATGATAAGCACCATGCTGTTATTTAAAAGGCAATAATTTCATTTGTGTTACTGAATTCCACATGGGGGTACGTACACTACATTTTGTTAACCTTTTTGGCCCATTTTCAACATAGCAGAACCCAGTCAATATCCAAACTTTTGGTTTGTTTAGATATTGAATAATTTCCTGTGTTGCCTAGGCTAACATATTCTACAGTTCGTTTTATTACAGAGTGTGGACTTTAGTTTTTAACCTTCTTTACAGAAGGTGAGGGTTAGAATCACAGAATTTACAAATTTCGTAACGAGTGCCCGTTTTATGGTTAACCCTACCATTTCTCAATGGTTTAACACAACTTCATCTAAGTGATTCTGAAAGTGACTCAAGTTATTCCCAGTCATATCTAAGCAAATTGTTTACTGGATAAAATCAATTTCTTTTATACTCTTGACAGTTGAAAATTGTAATTTTTTAAAATGACCACTCGTAACGCTAAAAATGTATGAAATTCATAGACAAAAACCTAGTATTACATAAGTTTCTCAAACATTGTCCGAATTAATATTTTGAAGATTCTTTTTTTAGTTTGCACAACTAAATAACTCTTTGCATAATGAGATTCAGTTGGCATTTGGTAAGTGACCAAAAAATTTATTTTAGACCGTAACGCTCTCAACTCTCGATTATGGACGTCGATTTTGATTTAGCCGTGGGCATTTGATCAGGATTCATACTTCATTGTCATCGATTCTGACTCTTTATTGTAATTATTCAGTGGCATGTATGGGACTGAAAAACAATCTTGCATAAGCGTAGAACCATAGGGGCCTGAGGGCTACAGTCCCCCCACCAACAATAATCTCTGAAACCGTGAAAGTGACGCAATGGCCAAGCTCCTACTGTACTTAAGGTCATTCGAGAAAAGAGCTATGACGTTATACAATGTCGCCCACAGTAACATTTTATAGTCAAATGTGTAAAAAGCGCAAAAATACTTCTATTGCCGTAGGTCGGGGGTCGAGGGGTCGCGGGGATCGAGGGCTATGGGGGTTGAGGGATTTTTAGAACAATCCATATGTTTGGCTAATAATGCATCATTTAAAGTAGCTCGACGTTTCGTTTCAATTTGATTGGCCATTTTTTTTCCTATCCCAAGTTTGATGATAAATTTGGTCATTGTTCTAAGATTAAGAGTCTTTAATATTCCCGATGCTGCGAAATGAGGATTCTCAACGTCAGAAGCAGTCAATTTGACATTCATTTTCATTTACTAGAGTAAGCCGTCCAAGTGCCAACCGACAAACGCAGTCTTCATACCAAACAAGAGGTACCTCCATGAGAGCTGGCGATGTGACGTATACAGATGACTTGGTGAGGTTACAATGGATCGAGACAAAAGAGTTACATGTAATAAATACTGTAACAAATGAGTTTGATTGCCTTGTATCGGCAGATTATTATTTTATTTTTTTTGAAAATTTCCACAACTTTTATCGCGATCATAGTAATATCAGAACTGAAGTCGGCAATGTCGCAACGGAATTCACGGAGTAGGTGATAACGATTTAGCGTTTTGTGCTTTCATTCATTCGATGTCTGGGATATTATGACTAAGGTGTTCACAGTTCGTGAAAAGACTACAACATGGATAAATTTCCAACAAAAAATAATGATATTGGTTACAGTAGAATAAGGGAGATCCCAAAATAGGGCGGCGTCTGAAAAACACTTTCGAGAAGTTAGATATCTGAGATCGTTTGCAGCACGTTTGTGTAACGTTGGTGTAAGCAGATGGGTCACGCAGCTTGTTTCAGGTGAATGCTGCTTTGTTTAAACGTGTGTTGCGCGGAATCATCGTTTCGCTCTATTTTTGAAGACACATCAGGCTGAGCATTTTTCAGTTTTCATCAACATTTTTCTAGCCCGAGTGACAACATAAACCTCATGGACGGCGCACCACAGGGGCTGAGGGCTATAGCACCCCCCCACTTATTTCAGTGCTGCGCCGTCCATGAACCCGTGTCCATTTCAGTGCGTTTACAATAATTTGCAAATGGCAAATTAAAAAGTTTGTTTGTTGGATCCATCTTGAATATAAGAACTTGTATTTTTAAGGTTAATATGGAGTTAACAAATACATGTACCAGTTGCAGGAAACTAACTGGTAAGAGATATTCCATTTTCGGTAATTTTATTTTTGACAAAGCTTGTTTGTTTGCTGATTTGTTAATTTTTTGCTTGTTTGAGTGCTTGTTACTAATCTGCTTTAGAGATACTATGTCCTCTATATTCAGCAATTTATAGCACAGGATGAATTTCGTCATTCCAAAGACTGGTATCACTAAAATAAAAACAGCTCGTAACTTTCAAAACTGTTTGTGTTTGCCGTATTTTATTATTAGTTTTACAAAGATTTTTATTGCCCATAGCGGCACTTGAGTGAGTACCCATAATGCATGAGTCAGCTGTTGCTATAGCGGCCATATTAGATAGTAGTACATTTAAACCAAAAGATCATTTTGAATTCAGTTAAGTTTGAAATTTGGAGTTGGGTTGAATGTGCATTAGCTTCGATTGAACTAAGCGTTAAATAACGTTTTATAAACTTTTTCACACAATTATAGCTGAAAGAGTATTTTTAAAGTACACTTGCTCTGAAGTATTTTTCAGCTTGTTATTGAAACTATCCTCAATTTTAGACGTCAATGTTGAGACTCTGGTTGAATCACTTGGACTGCATGTCCACTCTCCAGCTGTCGAAACAGGACAAGTAACAACGAACTGTCTACGGAAACTTTCTATTGAAGATTTGGCATCGAGGCTAGTAGGTAAACATTGGTTAGGAAGTACACATCTTTAAAAATGCGAAATGTTCGTGTTAAACTTCACGGGGGTGTGCCTGTGTTTCTTCAGGTGATTCAAATCGCCTTTTTGATAAACGATTTTTTCACTAAAAGCGTTTTCAGACCCTGACATTTTCTAATTTTCTAATGGTAGATACCTTTGAGGTCGCTTACAATTTTTTTTTGTTAAAAATTTACATAATTTCACACTCAACAAGTTAAGCGGCGTTAAACCCGCCTTTGGCTGTTCAAATGTCCCTTTGAATCTACATCCATCTTTACAGGTGTGCCTCTTGGGTCAAGCAGAATTATACTGGAAAAGGTTAGGAAGACAGGTGAACATGAGCAAATTTACGACGATCAAACTGAAGATGACACCTACTCAGACATACAAGCTTCCGCATCTCAACAAACAGAGGACGTGCCGTACGTCAATGTGACACAACCTTCCGTTTATGAAGAACTGGCAAATAGCGCGGAAGATTCACATGAAGAGTATTCCGAACTACATGGTCCAAGTGTAGAAGATAACACGAGCGAGTACGAGATTATGACGTAGCCAACTGATAAAACTTACATAATACATTGAAGGAGAGCGTGTTACAACTCGCATTCTTTCAGCCGACTTTTCTGTAGTCAAATTGTTGATGCCGTGCATCATTTTTGTCATTGGTTATTGTGTTTTGTTTACATATCACGCTGTTTATTTTCTTTATACATGTAGATAGCAGTACATCTTTCGCCGCTGTGATTGGGCTTCTTTTAGTAATCCGGTTCTTTCCAGTGGCTATAATAGCATTTGCAAAGTCTAATTGTAGCTTGATCGGCGGGCTATAATTACGTAATAGCCTCTGAATGTTACTCGGGTTTTGGTGACTAGCGTTGCTCGTGTATAGCGGCATTCGTTGACAAGATTTGTAACGCGAATTATCTGTTTTCCTCGGATGCTGGACCTTTTACATGTATATTTAACACAGACTGTTGGCCAAACTGTTGTAAGTACTGAGTATTATGGCATAGCATGTTGTACTCGTGCGTATCTACTAGCTAAGTTCAGAGCGTGTATAGTTGTTGTTTAACGTATAGTTTCATTCAGCTGCTTGTTTGGCGTATATGTTGCGCGGTACCCGGTTCATAGAATAAATAGTTACGGTCGCAGTTAGGCAGTTGTTTATGCATGGTAATGGTTTCCAGTAGTAGAATAGATAGTATGGGTTCCAGTTAATTGTGTATTGTTAGCGAGGTACATGTAGTATTTGCCTGTCATAGAGTCATTGGCGCGAGCCTTTCTAACGCTCTTGATATATAGTGCTTGGTAATTACGCTTGCTTGCCGAGTACTCAGACTGTGTGGTTTTTCTTCATTACAGATAACCGCTTTTTCGGTTTCTCCTTTTCAACGTTTGTTCGGACACTTTTCATCGCTTGCAACTGAATAATAAAGTGTTTTATGCAAACGGCTTTTAACTTATCCTTGTAGCCAGACGCGGCTACATTAGTAATAACAGTGCTGTCTTAGCACTATTGACAGTCGTGCGAATGGAAGTTCCACCAACCGACCATGAGACCGTCTGACATTCTGACGAATTACCAGGTGAGGCGGAGGAGCGTGAGGTACAACAAGTTGTCGTTGCTTCGTCTAGTGTATATGGTAAGGACGCCTTTAGCTCTGTATTGCTCACACCGCAAACACTGCTTTGAGTGCAAGGTCGCAGTCTTCAGTGGCTAGCGTCAGGTTGAAGAAGGCCAAGTTGCTGGCGCGTAAACAAGGCTTGGAAGCGGAGATGCTGATCAAGGAACAGCAGGCAAAACTGGAGTCGCGGATCAAGCAGCAGCAGTAGGAGCGTGAAACAAGAGCAAAAATGCGTGAGATAAGAGCCAGAGAACGCGAGGCTGAGGCAAAAGCTTATGAAGAAGAAGAATTTATGATGTTAGAGTCGCAGGTTAAAGAAGAACAGTTGTCATTAGAAAGACGTGCGAAAGCACTGCAGATAGACACAGAACTCGCAATCGCCAATGCACACGAGAGTATTTCCCATGGACAGGAGCCGGCGTCTATTAGTTGGCCAGCGTCTTCAGTGCCGCTTTTGCGTGAACCATCCGTCGTCGTCAGTACACCAGTGACGTCAAAGCTGCTATCATTTGACGTGCCCGTGACGGTTAGTGCATCAGCGACTTCAACGCCACCGGTTGACGAACCTACGCCGATCGTGTGTAAACAAGTGACGTCATCAGTATCATTTTGTGGATCGTCAAAGGTTGCCGTCGAATCATTGGACAAAGCTACACATGTAGACGTTGTGCCACAGATTGTTAATGAACATGGGACTCAAAGTAGTTTATCTCATAATAGTTTGGTTTATAGTAATCCTACGTTAGCAAAACATTCAAGTGTCTACTGATAATGGTCATATTGTGTCTAGTTGTTGCTCTATGCCTCTTTTCAGTCTAGCTGCAGGTGATAGCCCAGCCGTTCGGATCTCTGCTGCGAGGAATGACGTCAAGAGTACAGCGTATATACCTACACCTACAGAGATCGATGCAGTTGTACTACCAGTGAGTCTCTCATCTTCGCCTCCTACCACTCTGTTTGAGGGAAGTGGTAAGCAGTACAGATATCCTGAGGTACACGTATGTCACAGAGAACTGTTAGATCCTACAGCTCGTGTCTTTACACCAAACGACACCTCAACAAACGCAGTTCTTGCAGCTTATCAAAGTTTAGCCAGTTCGGTATCGCTGCCGGTTATTGAGGTTCCCAAGGTTAATGGAGATGTTTTAAGTTACTCGTCTTTCCTTATGGCGTTTGGTGCTAGAGTGTCTGCGAGAGTATCTAACCCATCAGACTTACTGTACTATTTAGATCAACACCTGGTGGGAGAACCAAAGAATTTGATTGGATGATGCTTGTATATGGATCCTGAACGTGGTTATATGGAAGAAAGGGAACTGTTGGACATGGAATACGGCGACCACTTCAAGAAAGCGAATTCTTATGTGGCCAGACTTAACAAGTGGGCCAGCGTCAAGAGTGAGGATGCTTCTGCTTTGCGTCGGTATGCTCATTGTCTAGAAAGATGTCGGCATGCGATGATTGGTATTTCATCACTTGGAGTCTTAAATCATCCATCTAACCTCCAGACGACTGTACGTAATTTACCCTTGTACTTGCAAAATAAATGGAGGGACAAAGCTGCATCTTATAGAAATGCAAGGTTTCGGGCATGCTTCACTGATTTAGTTGACTTTGTTTCACACGCTTCTCAGGTCGCAAGTTATCCAGTGTTTGGTAAAGATGCATTGTTTAGTTCGGGTCCTGCACATTCCGAGAAAACCCGTACCATTAAGAGTGCTTATTCCTTCTCTGCCGAGGTTGGTAGAAGTGGAAAGACTGTTATGGAATGTTTATTTTGTAGCCGAGCTCACGATATCAATAGTTCCAATTTTATGGAAAAGCCGTATGAAGAAAGAAGAGCCTTCATTGCAAAGAAGCAGCTGTGTTTCGGGTGTCTTCGAGGTAACCATTTGGTGAAGGGTTGTGCTAAAAAGAAAGTTTGTGCCAAATATTCCAAAGCCTCACCCGACATGTCTTCACAACGATGGATATACGTCACGTAAGAACCGTATTGAGCCTGGAACTCAGACCGAGGGACCTAATCAGCATTCTTGTCTGGTGGTTGATGATGCCATTGATAGTTGCGAGATTTTGCAATCCATACTTCTGGTTAGAATTGATCATGAATCATCAGATTCCTTTATTAACACGTACGCATTCTATGATCTGGGTAGCACTGCATGCTTTATTTCGGAGGCTCTGCTAGACCAGATTGGTGTTGATTCCGTACCTGCTATGCTGCATCTTAATACCATGCATGGATCTACGTATGTTGATTCTAACGTCGTTTCAGGACTTGTAGTCACGGACCTGCAGGGGGAGAATGCCGTGCGTCTTCCCAAGACTTACTCTCGTCACGAAATACCTGTTCAGCATTGTCGCATTCCCAGGCCAGAGGTTCTTCGTAAATCATCGAATCTTGAAGCGTTAGCTGACTGTGTTGCAGATTTTGTACCGCATCTTGATATTGGGTTGTTGATTGGCAGCAATTGTCCGATTGCCCTGGAGCCTTTGGAGGTGTTTCCGTCCTCAATGAACGGACCATTTGGCGTGAGGCTACGGCATGGGTGGACTGTCAATGGCCCTGTGAACGTGGCCGAAAGTGATGTACGCGAGATGTCGTGCCACATGGTGTGTGTTCAGGATGTTGCGGTGAACAGGAGAATAGCTGTGGACCAGAGTATTGATGATATTCGCCAGGTGCTGGAACGAGATTTCTGTGATACGGAGAGTCATCACTCCGACGAAAATGGTATGTCTGCGCAAGATCGTCGATTTATGGAGATTTTAGATGACGGCGCACAGGTTCAGTGCTGACACTACGAAATACCGCTACCATTTCGTGAAGAACGTCCCCACATGCCGAACAACCGGGTCCAGGCTTTACAGCGGGCGTTGTGGCAGAGGAAAAAGATGTTGAGTTCAGATTCTTACCGGAGTGATTACGCTAAATTTATGAATGTTCTATTTGATAAGGGTCATGCCAGGAAAGTCCCTTCGGATCGGCTCTCGACTCAGATTGGAAGTGTTTGGTACTTGCCACACCATAGAGTCTATCATCCCAAGAAGCCGGAGAAGATACGTGTAGTGTTTGATTGTAGCGCAAGATTTGAAGGTGTGTCTATCAACGATAGTTTGCTGCGTGGCCCAAATTTCATCAACTCGTGGGTGGGTGTTTTGACTCGTTTCCGTCAGGAACCAGCAGCTTTCGTGGGTGACGTGGAGGCGATGTTTCACCAAGTTAACATTCCTGAAGACCACATGGATTTATTTGGTGGCCAGACGGTGACCTTTCACGACAGCTTGAAGAATATCAGATGATCGTGCATATTTTTGGAGCAGTGTCGTCGCCGAGCGTGTGCAACTATGCGCTGAAGCGTATCCTTGCAGATTTCGACGTTTCAAATGTCGTCGGCGAGACAATATTACGGAACTTTTACGTTGACGATTGCCTAAAATCTGTTGGCACTGTGGAGAATGGTGTTACGCTGCATTGGGGTGGATTTCGGCTCACGAAGTTCCTTAGTAATAGTGCCGGAGTTATGAGATCAGTTCCTGAAGAGGAGCGTTCCAAGGTCGGACATGCTGTTTCCTTTGAAGATGGAGTTTGCTTGAGGTAGGTTTCTGCATCACAAATCATTCAGCAAGTTCTTCACTGATTAATCATTGTTCATGTTGACACATTGATATTTTTATGTGTTATTAGGAATAGAACATATTTCAACTTAAATGTGCAAGAGAAAATTTTGAAAAATTGTGAAGTCCATAAAACTATTGTTTGCTAAACGGTTCCGCATGCGGAACGGTTCCGCAACTGTCACATAGATCAACTCATTATAGTTAGGATTGTCACATTGATACTTTCAAGTGGCATTGATAATGGAATGCTTTTTAAGTTGATTGGACAAAACAGATACCCCTCAAAAACCATTCTGTTTGGGAAATCGCCCCCATGCAGAATGGTTCCACATGCGGAACGCTTCCGCATGCAGAACGGTTCTGTAACTGTCACTTTTATTATTTAATTATTGTTAGGCTACAAATTCTGATACTTTGATGTTTAATGCTTGCTGCATGTTAAGATTTGAATATTTTGTGGCTTGTGTGAAGGTTTTACTAAAAGTTATAAAATGGGTTAGACAAGATGTCAGTTTTTCCCTAGTCTGCTTCAGGTAGGTTTCTGTATTACAAATCATTCACCAAGTTCCCCACTGATTAATCATTGTTCATGTTGACACATTGATATTTTCACGTGTTATTGAGAATAGAATATATTTCTACTTAAATGTGCAAGAAATTTTTTTAAAATTGTGAGCTCCACAAAACTATTGTTTGCGGAACGGTTCCGCATGCGGAACGGTTCCGCAACTGTCACATTGATCAACTAATTATTGTTAGGATTGTCACATTGATACTTTTAAGTGGCATTGATAATGGAATGCATTTTAAGTTTATTGTACAAAACAAATACCCCGCAAAACCATTCTGTTTGGGAAACCCCTCCCCATGCGGAAATGTTCCGCATGCGGAACGGTTCCGCACATTGATCAACTAATTATTATTAAGATTGTCACATTTTGATACTTTCAAGTGGTATCGATTATGGAATGCATTTTAACTCTATTGGGCATGAGAATTAAAAAAAATGAGTGCTCCAAAAAACTATTCTGTTTGTGGAACCGTTCCGCATGAAGAACTATTCTGCAAATGTCACATTGATTAATTATTGAGAGTGGGCAAATAATTTCAAGTGTTATTGACAATTGAATGTAATGCATGTTTATTTGGACAGGAGAAAATTAAAAATCCTGTGTTAAACTTTCCTGTTGGTGGAACGCTTCTACAACTGTCACATTGATTTTTAAAAATTATTATTTTGATTATTATTCCACAAAATATACAAAATAAACATAATATTTCTCAACTCCCAGTATTCCACAAAACTAACGCAGTATTCTGCAGGTGCGTAATATTCCGCAAAATCTGCGGAATATTCCGCAAATTTTGTGGAATATTCCGCAGTCAGTGCGGAAAATACCTAACTGTTACTGTGTGCATGATAACCTAACTGTTACTGTGTGCATGATCACATAACTGTTACTGTGTGCATGATAAATTAATTGTTACTGTGTGCATGATAACCTAACTGTTACTGTGTGCATGATAAATTAACTGTTACTGTGTGCATGATAAATTAACTGTTACTGTGTGCATGATAACCTAACTGTTACTGTGTACGTGATAACCTAACTGTTACTGTGTGCATGATAACCTAACTGCTACTGTGTGCATGATGACCTAACTGTTACTGTGTGCATGGTAACCTAACTGCTACTGTGTGCATGATAACCTAAGTGTTAGTTTATGCATAGCTACACTGTCTCGAATTGTGTGTGTATAGCTGAAGCAATAGCCACTATGGCCTATTGTGAACATTGTCTGACCAACTCTACTTTAAAAAGGGCTAACCTGGGTTCTTTGGGGACAGTTTCCTTTCTAGTTTGCGACACAGTGGTACAGGTTAATCAAATTACGACTTTGCATATCAATGAATAGTCAAATGCTAAGACAATGCAATTATTTTTTTAAAAAAATAGCCAAAGACCGTTCTGTTTAAGTACATGCCAAGGTAGATAGGATCTACCGACACGCATCCAGCCAATCGCGTCAATGAAGTTGATTTTGAGCTGAGTATAACAACTAGGCAAAGAAGGTGAATAGGCATACCACGGTACACAACCTGAGATGATGTGAAGTAATTTTTATGCGCCCACATATTTATATGTGGACGCATTATGCCGTCATCTCCGTCCGTCCGTCCGTCCGTCCGTCCGTCCGTCCGTCCGTCCGTCCGTCCGTCCGTACGGGCGGCGTCCGTCCGGCGTCCGGCGTCCGCTGCTCTATCTCCAAAACCCTTTGACATATGTTCATGAAATTTGGCACATATGTTCCATTCATGAATGGGACGGAATGTGCGAACTTTCGGACGGATCCGACTACCGTTGTGCCCCCTAGTGGCAATTTTAGTTTTTTACGCTTACCTTTGTATCTTCAAAAGTCCTGAACGGATTTTCATGAAATTTGGTATGTAGGCACTTATTAGTGAGGTGACGCTATCCTGCCGTTTTCAGATGGATTCGACATAGTTTGCGCCATCTAGTGGCCATTTTTAGTGTGTTTCGAGTCTGTTTTTTTTTGCGTCCACCCCTCTATCAACCAAACCGCTCGAAGGATGATTGTGAAAATTGGCATGTATATGCTTACTATGTAGAGGACGGTTGACGATGATTTTCAGACGATTTGCACTACTGTGGCGCCTCCTAGTGGCAGTTTTTTTTTTGTTTTTTTTTGAGCCTATGGCTGTATCTCCTAAACCGTTCGCAGGATCTTTACGAAATTTAATAAGTGTATTTATAATATGTTAACAACAGACGATGACGACTTTTGGACGGATCCGCCTACCAGTGTGCCCCCTAGTGGCAATTTTATTTTTTTACGTGTACCTCTGTATCTTCACAAGTCCTTAACGGATTTTCATGAAATTTGGTATGTAGGCACCTATTAGTGCGATGACGCTATCCTCCCGTTTTCGGATGGATTCGACCTAGTTTGCGACACCCACACTGTTTTTGAGTCTGTTTTTTGGCGTCCACCCCTCTATCAACCAAACCGCTATAAGTATGATTGTGAAAATTGGCATGTATGTTCTTACTATGAAGAGGACGGTCGACGCTGAATTTCCCATGACTTTGATTACTGTGGCGCCTCCTAGTGGCAGTTTTTTTTTACGCTCATGGCTGTATCTCCCAAACCGTTTGCAGGATCTTTACTAAATTTAGCAAGTGTATTTATGTGATGTTGACAACGGACGATGACGACTTTAGGATGATTCTGATTACCGGTATGCCTCTAGTGGCAATTTTAGTATATGCCTCTAGTGGCAATTTTAGTATTTTACATTGACCTCTGTATTTTCATAGGTCTTCAGGTGTATACTTTGTGTTACTTCGTGACTGTGAAGGAAAAGTTCCAAGTAGAAATTTGTTTCTGGCATTCTAATGCTGTGCTAATCTCGTATGTTGGTAAATTTGTTTTTAATTCTATGTTTCTGTGGTGCTTTAAGCAACTGGTGTATAGGATGTGCTTGTATTATGAAGATCACTCACATTTTGCCCCTAGCCTATTGAGGAGACAATGACCATGCCTTTCCATTTTGCAAAGTACAACATACTACATATATGCCCTCTACTGGCCACTTTATGGTACCAATAAACAACCCTAGAAGAATACCGTATGCGGTGCAATTGTGGGCGCATTTCAACGCTCTGCGTTGCTCTTGTTTGTTTTTGAAAAGCAGTAATATACAACAAATAAATTTCTTATCACCACATCAATTTTCAAAACAAAATCATGCAGACCTGATCCAAATATGCTTTTTGACATCACCAAACCAAGGATTTTCGAAAAATCAAATGATAAATACCAAATTTAAAAAGCCCATAACATTCTCCTTTTACTGTTGGATTTTTTGATAAACTAAATCATCGCTGTTCCAATCACAAGGTACTCTTTTTAAACTTTGTATTTATTTTAACCAGTTGCTCAACCCTTCTAGCTCATTGTTATCTTAATATATTAGACCATCCCTTCTCACTTAGTTCAAGGCCTTTGTTCACAGGAATACTATTCTATCATCCATTTTATTAAGTCAGTGGAGCATTTTTCTGTGATTTTGTGTGTTAGGGTACGCTGTGCACACACACACTTGGGTGCAATTGGAGCAAACCTGTAAGAGAAAGTGGTGCATTTTTCGCGATACGAAGGGCAGTGGTTTTAAAATTGCTTGGAATTGCTCCTTTTGCAAAATGCATTATCACCGCGAGCTATGCTAGGTTTGAAATGTCGTTTTATGGTTGATGAACGACCATGTTGAAATGGTGGCAGCTTTGGGGAAGTTGTATAAGTTTTTCACCTGTCCTGACAAACTGTTGTTTGGTTTACGGATATGTTGGGCCTAAGTTGGGTTATGCCGAAATTTGGAAAGAACGACGATTACTTATGTTTACACGTGATCTGATTCGATTTAGTCTCTACCTTGAACATGTCGAACACAAAAGCGCAGGAGCAAACTTTCATTGTCACGTTGATTGATTCAATGAACAAACTCACCCTCTAAAAGTATTTGACCTCAATATAGATTTTTTTTTAAATAAAACATACAAAGCATGAAACTTGTTTGTGTTCGACATGTTTGTTGGTTCAAGGCGTTGCAGTGACCTCAGTGTCTGGGTTGCTTTTTGAGGTACGTTTGGTATGCTGTCTAGTAAGGCTAGTTATAGCCTTCCAATAGATCTTTTTGTTTTTCCTTTAGTTGTAATACCGAAACTCAGCCCATGTCTCTACAGCACTGGTATTAGGTTCGACATTGCTGAAAATACGGGAATAGTTTTGAGTGGTACAACTATTAGTAACCAATAAGTTGGAAAAGTACTGTCAGCTTGGTGAACAAATATACGTCTGCCGAATTCGAAAGTATCTCACTCAGTCGACATGTCGGTCTCAGTTACACTGTAACTAAATTCAGGGGTCACCTCGTATCCGGAATATGGCATTAGCTCACTTTTTGGAATACTGACGCTATGCTACATAAATTACAGCTTATGGCTGCTATAGGGAATATGGCCGTCTTACAGAATACTAAAAACAATTTCTATAGCGGACTGGCTACGAATTCGTTTAGGATTCAAAATCCTCTGTCTGATACCATAAAATTCTAGCACAGGGTTGTAGTTCAATGCTGAACGATAAGAATGTGCACTTGTACACGCCACTGACCCGGATTATTTGAATGTTTTTCAACCACAAACATTAGGTTATTTTTCACTGTCGTGTCACAATCAGCTGAGAGGAGTTTTCCTCTTCCGGGCCCTTCCTTTGGACTCAACAGCAGTGTGACATCCAGGATTCAAATTTCCCGTCCTTCTGGTGGAAGATAAAGAATTAATTTTGAAAATAGCTGATTTTGATGAATAAATCTGTTTTTAACTATGATCATTTAAATTAACTATTTTGTTTGTTTATTTTCCAATTGGTTCTTGTATTAAATATTTATTGCTCTTTACTCTATTGGCATGCTTCATTATTCTTTGTTCTCAAGTAGTTGCATTGCCTCTGATTTTAGTCTTAAATTGGCATCACCAATGTTGCGGCCAAAATCGCCTTTTGGATGGGATAGACGTCTTGAAGTTATTATTGTGATTACGATTATAAAAGAAAAAAATCATTTGTTTTTGATTCTATAACAAATCAAGGAAATCTAGTCAGATTTTATATACAATCATCATTAGCTCTAAAAAGATATTTTCTTACAAGCATAAGTAAAAATTTAAAACATATCAATATAAAAGTAATTATAAAAGTGAAGCTGACATTGTGATCCACACCACCTATTTATTTATCTCCTGAACTGTGGAAAAAGAAAATGAGTGCGTATCTCGTTAGGCAGACCATTCGGAAGTTTAGCAGCAGTATACATGTACCTACATTTAAATGCTAGTTTGCCATCAGTTTCAAGACGAACAGAAGGAAATTTGTTCTCGAGCAGACAAGTGACACTCAGACATGTCGATCTAACTGCAATGTATCGTAGTACATCAAAAATGGTGACCACACGGCGCTTTTTCGTTATTCAGGTCAAGATGTGTCATAGTGTACCTTGTTTTCTGGTTAATCTCGTTTCGCGGCGATTATGACACGCGTGACAACACTGTCGCGAATCATCCTCCTCTTAACAGTAACAGTTTCAGTGAAAGGTACGTATTATTTTGTGAGTGTGAAAATTAACCAGGCGTATGTATAGCCAGCCAGTTACCTGTATAACGAATATCGTCAAAATACAATTACGTACCGCTCTGTTAGTCCCCAAATTTCACATAGCCCGAGTACTGAATTTCTGCTTCTCAACTCGCTGTGAAAGTTATCGTATCATGTAGAGATAGCAAACGCCAGGGGTGCATGCAATACCTAGGAGTCAAGCGACACTCCCATTGTCCGTTGCAGCCGTCCGTTTAAGAGGAAAACAATGTTATAAACTTCATTTTTGCATTAATAATTCTCCGCCTTTTGCAACAAAGAAAAGTTTGTCGTCATTTCGAAAACAGTACGCTCATGACATGTGCACGCGCCATTTCCTAAATTTTTGCGACATCTCTGGGGAGTTGATGACAGTTTCGTACAGCAAAGTTTGTTCAGAAATAATTCTGTTTGCTGAAATTAGAATACTTAAAACATCAATGAAATGAAACCCGTTCCGATAATTTGTTGTGACGTACGCAACCACGTGGAAGAAAAGCAGTTGATTGAAGAATCGGCGAAAACAGAAATTGGCCTGGCCCAATAGGTGACGCAATATTTCATGGCGCCGACAGCTGGCGCAAAAGATCGCTCAACAAATTTAGCAGGAGAATAACGGTGGCACATCAATTTTGCAACACCGAATACTTTAGCTTACCCAAAGAAGAGTATAGTCTTCAGTGACACTAGCCATCTTTGCCTATATAGGGGCAAAGCTGTATATTTAGTACGAAGGATAGCGTATGTCATGCAAGAAAAAATGGGTTAAACCTCACATTGTATAATACTCTGTTGTAGCCTCATTGGTTTCTGCATATTTGCAGTTCTTTTTACTCTTCTGTGCGTTTTTGCGACATTTGTTTTAGATTTCTCTCAGTTGGCAATGACGGATGTGCCTGTTCAAAGATCCATGAATAAATGCCAGGAATATTGTTCAGCTGTTGCATTGTTTGGTCATACATTCAAGAGAACCTTTTTGTTTCCTAGTGCACGAGAGCACCCTGACGAAGCTAGCATCGTCAGAAGTCGTTGTGCTGTTTAACAGGTCTTACATTAAAGGGAATTTGTTGAGAACACTACAAATTGAATTAGTTGGTGAATCTCTGCTTGTAAGATTCAAACACAATCTCACAGCAGGTCGGTATATAGCGTGTGTTATTATTATTGCAGATGTCTGCGTCTCTGCTTTGGCCATCGTTGCACCATGTAAAGTCATTGCTGTCAACGGTGGAACTGCCACGTTCATGATAAGTTATGCACTAGAGAGCTTCGAAACTTTTACCAGGCTTTGGCTGAAGAAAGATGAAGTGAGTGTGTTTGAAGCAGCTTACTATTTACCACCCAATCCACCTAATAACGATGGAGTGTTCCACGGTGTCTATGCTTCTCGTGGTTCTACTGACTACTCTCATGGGAAAACTAATTTTACCATATCTTTGTCAGACGTTACACCCGATGATGAAGGCCAGTGCACTGTGTATGTGTCCATTGTTGGCGGCACCAGTAAATCTTCATTTGTTCTACTTGTAGAAGACTGTAAGTTGTGTTTTTATTATTCTCTTTAGGACTCGGCAGTTTGCAATAGAATGCTGAGGAATGTAAAGAGGTCTATGGAACGAAAGAAATATCCGCGTATATGCATTTAGTTTGTGACATTTTCGGACGGTTTCAGAAAACTGTCTTTATTTAAAAGGCCTTCTTCATTCAGTACCTATCAATTTTTTTCCAAGAATAATTTATTAATAAAAAAAACATCAAACGAGGGCAAACCTTATGCTCCTGATATGTAGTATCCCATAATTTAGGAGAATGAGCTTCCATAAAAACATTTAAAGTATAGGCTATGATAAAAAACAGCCGTGGACGAAACAATCCAGCTTGCAGGGGACTAAGCTCCAAATCCCATGCTACTGTTTCTTTATCAGACCCCCCAGGTAAGCCATCTATAACAGGAGCCCCCACACAGTCTGTCCTTGGTGGCGCAGGACCGACTGTCCTCACGTGTACAGCCAACTTGGGCAAACCTCAGGCTGCCATAGTGTGGTCACGCCGGATTGGTAACGCTGCACACACCAACGTGACTGAGAATGGGATGATCACTGCCACCAACAACACTGATGGGACAACTAGCGGCACCAGTAGACTGGCGGTGAACCTGGATAAAGCTGACGATGGTGTACAGTTCAGGTGCACCGTGTCCAACAGGCAGGCTAGTTTGTCGGTGAAAACTCAACCCATTAAAGTGACGGGTAAGCGCAGAATAACCTCAGTCTTATAGCTGAGGAAGACGCACAATGCAGTGTCGGGTCATCCACTGAGCACGTCACGCTTAGGACCCGGTCCAAACAGATCCTGTTTCCTTCAACTTAGCCAAGGAAATTTCGAATTTGAAAGCTCTGATTAGATTATGATTTTCTATAAAATCCATTGGTTAATTTAAATTACAATACAGATAGATGTCCTCTGGTACTTTTTTATAAACTGTACAAAGGTCAATATTTTTATCTCCAAGTCTGTAAAATGTACAGTGTATGACACTGGCTTGTCGTTGTGCTCACTGGGGATTTTTGCGCCCACATTTACATGGCTGCTTATTGCCGATCCGTCCTGCCTCCACAGTTATGACTTAAGTTCCTATAATTATTTTGGTGAAATCAGCAACAGTGCTCATATGAACGTGATGACGACGACTATTTCGTGGATCCGACCACGCAGCTGCGTCCTCTAGTCTAATGTTGATTGTAATTTTCATGTTTGCCTCTGTATCTACAGAAATGAAATTTGGCCACTAGGTTTTGTTTAAGGAGACGGCGACGCCGTGTTTAGTATCATTTTAATATTGAAAATACTACAGTTCTGGTAAAATGTAGTCAGTGTTTGGTATGTGACAACTCACGTGGTCGTCACTCACGCCGCCAACGGTAATTCCACGTCGCCTACTCCCCCACCCCGATCGTCATCAATTTCGTGCTGCACCAACCCCCACCCCTTCCTCAGTAGCGGTATAAGAAAACCACGTGATTGTTCTGAGACTGAATGATTGACTTTTGTAAAAGAAAAACACATAAGAGCACTTGACTATACGGGAGATAAAAACACTGCACTGTTGTAGTGTTTGAGACAGAATTCAGATAATTCTGCTCGCTGGATCTTATATGCGCACACCCAGGGGGGCTCGGGGGGCTCATTCGAGCCCCCCCTTGGCGAAAAAAAGAAACAACAAGTACCAAAAAATGACACAAATTTCCACTAAAAAAGCGCAAACCCGCAATTCACAGTGGTGCCCCCGTTTTTATTTCGTTTCTTTTTGTTTTTTTAGTACGCTCTCGTATTTGTTACCAAAAGATCCACAACGTCAGGAATTCGAGCCCCTCATATTGAAGGCTGGGTGCGCGCATGTCTTAGCATATTTTGTCCGTGCTTGTACATGTAAATGTCGCTTATTCTTTGTCTTTGGTGTTTGCACGTCGGAAATCAATCCTAATATTATTCTGGTGGTGTGTGTTTCTAGCTCCCAGTCAACAACAAGGTTTGACAGGTGGCGAAATAACCGCTGTTGTCATTTCCTTGTGTTCAGATGTAATTCTGCTCCTTGTCCTATTGCTGGTTGTACGAAAGACAAGAGTGGTGTTGCTTCCTGGATTTAGAGGAAACACGTATGTGAACTAAAAGCGGACGTTGCGTTGCCTTTTTGAAGGCCTGCTTGGTCACATGGCATATTTACTTACTGCAAAAGTATTTCGAAGAACCTGTTTAGTCGATTTCTATGACAACGAAATTAGGGCAAAGACCACATATCGATTGGTTGACCTCGACGACATTACTAGTCTAGTTCAGTCCTTGTTTACTCAAACCATACACTCGGTGGGGTTTCTCAAAAATGAATATCTAAAAATGAACAAACATATGAGATTTGGGAATTTTTCTCCTCCGGCAAAATCAAAAATTGACGACTGTCTGGGTCCACAGCACAGACGATAATCCTCATGATCTTGTACTGCAGAAACCAGATGCTTACATTAAAATATGTCATTAACGCCCAGACTTTTTGCAAATTTCATTTGTCTGCAGGGTACCTGTACTTCAGCAAGAAACAACGATGTGGTCTGAAAATGGCGGAACTTCCGGTTCCGGGTAGAACAAACCAGAAGACAAACTACTGGGTTTTTTTACTGAAAAGTCCTACTGACTAACATTCGTGGCAATTGTTCCCCATTTACTTCACAGTATTTACATCAAACCTAGCGTAACTCATTTTCTAAACTTAAACTTTCTGGGGAAACTACAAATGTGATGTTAGACCTCAATAAGAACACTAGTTCCAGGAATTGGGATAGTGGGGCAATGGCCAGGCTGTTACAAAAGGTCGTTTGTTGTGAGAAAGGAGGTACGACGTTATAGTCCACTGTTCCTATAGTGAGTTGCGTTCTCACGCTTTGCCGTTCTGTGTTTTCTAAAAAAAAACCCTTTCCATCTTGAAATGTCACATTTTATAGTCATTTATACAAAACTGGAGTATTTCACAAACAACAATTAGCATTATTTTTGGCTAACTGTGCATAAGGCTCAACATTCCACTTGAATTTAATTGGCCATTTTTTGTTCTTTCCGAAGTTTGCTAAATTTGGTCATTGTTCTGTTGTGGTGGAGAACCTTATTATACTCCCCATGTTGTAAAGTGAGGCTTCACAACGTCACCAGTGGTCAATTTGACTGTCATTTTCGTTTTCTAAAGTACGCCGTCCACGTACCAAACGACAAAAGCAGCTGTCTTCATACCAAACAAGGGGTACCTCCATGAGAGTTAGCGATGCGACGAGTACAGAGGACACGGTGAGGTCACTAACTGGTCCGAGACGAAAGAGTGGCGAAACTCTTTTTTGAGTGCCTGTATTGACAGACTTCGTTTCCATAAAAAAATTCCAGTCGTTTATTGCCATCGAATTGAAGTCGGCAATGTCGCCACAAAATTCTTGGAGCATATGGAAATATTTGAGCGTTGTTTTCGTGTGGTGCTTTCGTACATTTCCTGTCTGGGATATGTGACTGAAAGACTCCAGCACGGTAAAGTTTCATGAAAAAAACATTTTGATGTTGGTAGCGGGAGGATTTGGGAGAACCCAGAGTAGGACGATGTCTTAAACACACTTTTGAGAAGGCATGTATTTAAATTCGGTTGCGGCAGTCGTTTATGTAGCGTTGATGCAAGCCCAACGAGTCTGTGCAGTGTGACAGAACGAAGCACTCGAACATTCATGATACAAATTTATGCTGTCAAGATATTACCCGCTTTCAATACGCAAAGGTGGAGCGCTGGTTGTTCCAGGTAAGTGCAAGCTGTATCGTTGTAAACAAGTGTTGCTCGAAATCACCGTGAAATCGGCAATTGGTTTTTACGCCGGTTCGCTCCATTTCACTAAGAACATTGCTCACCTGCTTTCATTTCAGTGAGTGCACAGTAATTTGATCGGTTGTTGGATCGAGTTTGATTATGAAAATTTGTATTTTAAGGTCGATATGGAGTTAAAAAGTACTGGTTGCAGGGAGCTAACTGGTAAGAGATACACTATACATTTTCGAAATTTTTGTTTGTATGTTGACTTGTTAAGTTATTACTTGTTTGTGTGCTTATTAGCTTGTTTATTTAAGGACACTTTTCCTCAATATTCACATAGATTATTGCAAAGCGAAGTTGATATCTCCCGTATCCTAGAGCCCGAGTAGATTTTGGAGAATTAATATTCCCAAAATCCTCTTAACTATCTTGGGTACTGTATTTGGCATACATATGACGTCATATAACAACAAGCCGGAGCACACGGAATTCGAGATAGGATACGGCAGTAGTATTCCTATGTATGTAGGATAACCCATGTCTATAACACACGACAAGTTTTGTCAGGTGAAAGATATTCACTAAATCATAAATAGTTCCTAATTTTCAGCCCTCTTTGTGTTTGACTTATTTTATTACTACGTTTTAAAGTTTTTCGCTAATTACATATGGCGGCATCTCAGTGAGTTCCCAATGATACACGAGTGAGCTGTTACTCACTGCGGCGGCCATTTTAGGAGGTGGTGCTCTCTAGTTCGACTGAGCCAAGTTTCATACCAAAATTAAGCTGAAACATTGTCCTTAAAGTACATGAACTCTGATATGTTTTCACTGTGCTATTGAAATTAAACTTCAATTTTAGATGAAGATGTTACGGTCCTGCTTGAATCGCTTGGACTGAAGGTGTACACGACAGCACTCGAAAGAGGGCAAGGTACAACGAACTCTCTACGGAAGCTCAGTATTGAAGATTTGGCATCGAGGCTAGCAGGTAAACATTCGTCAGGAAGTGCATTATGGAATACCAACCTCGTCAGTTGATAATGCGTTCAGGTTTTACACGTGAGCGCGTTAATCTAAGCTTGCATGTTACGGAAAACACTTTAGTTGGTTGTATAGAAGTGCCTAGGGTGTCACTTGGGTGTCACTTAGGGTTGTGGTAGTTTGAAATGATCTGCTTTTAAAGTTTATCAGACTGAGGGCGTGATTTTTTTACCAATGAGCTGTTGTTTTAGCTCATTGGTTTTACGTGCTGTCATTTATAGTTTTTATATATAACAGGAGAGACCCAAATTCAATAGATTCAAAACGCTCAAATTTACGACAGTTAGCTAAAATGTACACTTCAAATAAGTATGAGTTTATCATACTGAGTGCATCCCTGTTAGTTGGATATGTATAAGGGCATCAGTTTGATAAGATTAATTCAGAAATGAAATATATACCAAACAGGTTGAAAACAGTCACTGAAAGTATCCGTTCACAACACCGTTATCAGGAGAGTTCTGCTCAGTCACAGCTTATGCTCTGGAGTCATTTCTCTTGCATTATTATGTCTCGGGCAATATTAGCTTACTCACGACAGTATGTTAACAAGGCACCAACAGTAACGGGTTCCACTGCCTCTGTCAGAATAATATTTACGCATACATTTTAAGTTCAATTTGCGTATTTGAGTACGGATAATGTACAAGTCTAACCCGTTCATGGTCGCGTTACATTGTAACGCTAACATTGGCAGCACTTTAATACGTTGAAGAATAGATTAGCGCGTCAATGCGTCAAGCTTGCACGCGTGAATGTTTAAAACCTGTACACGTTAACAACTGACAGGCTTGGACTTCCGAAGTACATAACAAAGCGTAGCAAAATGTTCAAGTTAGCCCACAGGTGGTATCTTCTGTGAGTCAAGCCCTATGCCAACAACTGTTAAGATTGCTTCCATATAGCCTCACATTTTACAATCTTCACTAAATACTTAGATAACACATTTTGACAGGTGTACCTCTTGGACCAAACGGAATTATACTGGAAAAGGTCAGGAAGACGGGTGAACACGAGCGAGTTGATGACGATAAAACTCAAGATGACACCTACTCAGACATACAAGCTTCTGACTATCAACAAACAGAGGACGTGTCGTACATCAATGTGACACAAGCTTCTGTTTACGAGGGACTGGCAAACAGGGAGGGAGATTCCCTTGGGGAGTATACCGAACTGCATGGAGCAAGTGTAGAAGATAACGCGAGCGAGTACGAGATTATGACGAGTCCTGCTTAGAGAAGGTAGCACTTACGCAATACCTCGAATGAGGGAGTTAGAATACGCATCCCTTCAACTGACTTGTTTAGTTGTGTCAAGTATTTTGAAATCATGCATAATTTATGGATTAAGCTGGACGTTCGTGCCAAAGGCGTATCAGAAACAAAGTTCTGTTTTGTGGATAAGGCACAGCTGACCGTTCGATGACATTTGATTAACATTGCATTGTAAAGTCATATTGCATGCTTCCACAGTGTTTGACCAAAAGTATTTGGTTCAAGATTGCGACTTTTTATTTTTTGAAGCTCTGCATCACAACATATCTTTCTCAAATGTTCCATGTAACGATCGACATAATTTATTGAATTGGCTTGTCGTGTACAGCTACACACGCTGCTTGAAACATGGACAAATAAAAATCATTCCCAATGGATCTATAGCTACCGGGTTTCCCTGGGGTACTCTAGTGTTAGCCAATAACTGTGTGGCTCCTTAAGGTTATTGAAATGTTTTTAGGAACAGTTAATTTTCGCTATGTGTGGCGTTTTTTGTCGCCAATTTTTGATATGTTAGAAAAAAATAGTTTTATATAGTTATTATCCCGTTTGCTTTGTGCATTATTACCTTGGCTTACAATGAATATCTCAATCACATTCTAGTTTTCTAACTTATGAAACGTAGCTTGAACTACTGCATCAGGAAAATATTGCCCTAATTTCAATTAAATGTATTTACTGGGGAATATTTCCCTCCGTCCATCATTCTGCAGTTGCTTGTTTCTGTGTATATCGTCACTGTGATCTGTTTATTCACAGCTGTCTTTTGCGTATTTATTCCATTCGGAGGGTTCACTAGTCTTCAAGACGGTCTGTTTCAAAACCTGTTTTCCTACCTCATACCCTCCTTTTTCACAGTATTTTGTACTGGGAATGTTTTTGTCCATATCTCCGTGGTATAATTTAGAGTCTCCATTTCGTGCATGTTTGTGGCATTTTTTATTTCCCATCTTTGATATGTTAGGAACATTTGTTTTAAATACCCATTAGTTTTGAACATTACTACTACATGTATGTCTTACAGTCAACCACATTCTAGTTTAATAACTTAACAAACTTCGATCGAACCACCCCATCGGCAAAGATATTGTACTAAATACTGGAGTTTTGCAGTTATCCTTGGAATAGCCGTTGGCATGAACGGTAGTGTTCTGAAAAATCACACGTGTGTCAGAATGATGCATTTGCCATCCTTGTCAGAATAGATGAGTATGCTGTGAATGTTGTTGATAGGAAACGTTAGAAAGTTCAATCCAAAAAGTATGTGCCTTCATACATAACTGGATATTGAAGTAAAAATGGTACATCCAACCTCGCGTACCCTGGTTCCACGACTGACCAACGTCAAACCAAAATCAGATGGGGGAAAAGAAAGTCAATGATCAAACCGTCTGTGAATGAGGTGAATTTTTATTAATGATTAAACGTGAAAGCCACTAGAAAATAGGACTGTATGCAAGAAATACTCTAAAAAAGGCTCCACCTCAAAGCGGTTTAGGAACTCACTTGGTACACAATACTATACGAAATGGGCGTGGATTCAAAATGTTTGATTATTCTCTTTCGTAGATCTCTGGTGATAAATGCTATGAGCAACGTACCTTTGAAGTACGTAAAATACGTACATATTCATAATTTTGTAAAATTATGAGGTGATAAGTGTTGAAATATCACTTGTTTGAACTTGTTCCTTAACACGATACGTTTATTGATACAAAACATAGGCTCTGCAGCTTCCCTGTAGCTTCCTATCGGGGGTTTTCCGTAGATAAGCCCGTGGGCGTGTACTGGGAAAATGAAAATTTTCACACATTTCAGAAACACCAAATAAACGCTCGGGTATTTTTCGGAAATGAAGGGGGCGTGTAAACGGAAAGACAGTGACAACATGAATGCATAAGCTGTGTTTTTTAATTTTATGTTAATAAATACATAGTTCGCCAACACCTTGTTCGTTTTTATAAATGATAAATGCTCCACAAAACTGAATTTGTGGCTAAGAGTTGACGCTAAGTGGACTTTTAAGAGGACATTTTTCGAATAAGCGCCCCACTATCTGAGCACTCGACATCAGAAGTTGCAACGCCCATGGACGCTTATTCGACATAATTTTCCGAATAAATGCCCATAGGCGTTTCATCAGGTTCATCGGTTTGCTGCCGAGCAGAATTTTGCCCGTTAAGTTGAAACACAACGGATTTTGTTGTTTTTGTTGTAGTTAAAGTCGATAACTTCAAAAGTCTATCCCTTCCCACAATAATCCCATACCATTAAGAGGTAATTTAACACTGGTACTTGGTTGAAATTTATTTTGTATTAGACTTCATACAGTGTCATTTCCTAAAAACTGACCTTGTGTGACCTACCATTGTGTAATTATACCTAAGTATAGCTGAAACAATATAGCCACTTAGCCTATTGTGAACATTGTCTAGTGGTGTAAAAACTGACCAAAGCTTTTACAGGCTACTCTGGGTTCTTTGGAGTCAGCTTCCATTCTAGTTTGCTATACAGCGTTATAGGGTCATCAAATTACGACTTTGAATTTCAGTGAAGAATCAAAGGCTAAAACGATATACATTTTTTGAAAAATAGCCAAAAAACCCTTCTGTAAAAGTACATGGTAAGGATTTACTAACACGCATTGCATTCAGGTGAAAAGGCATTACCAAAGAAACCTGAAATAATGTAATTTTTTGTTTTTGAAAAAAATATTTTAAAAGTTTCGGATCACCGCATCAATTTTCAAAGCAGTCTTATGCAGACAAGAACCAGATAATCTTTTTTGACCTTACCAAACCGAGTATTTTTGAAAAATCAATGATGAAAATCAATACCAAATTTAAAAATCCCAGAACATTTTCTTTTTACTGTTGGATTTTATGATCAAAGAAATCATCCCCTTTCCAATCACAAGGTACTCTTTTCAAACTTTGTATTTATTTTAACCAGTTGCTCAACCCTTCTAGGTCATTCTTATTTTAATGGTTTAGATGATCCGTTCCCACTTAGTTCAAGGCTTTTCTTCACAGGTAAATCCTTCTACATACATGTATGTATGCTCCATCATAGCATATTTTTGAGTCAGTGGGAGGAGCATTCGTCTGTGATAGGCTGCCTCAAAGTACGCTGCGCACGCGCACTTGTTTGCAATCGGTGCAACCCTGTTAGGAAAAGCGATGTATTTTGGCGATACGAGGGCCAATGGTATCAAAATTGAACCGAATTGCTGCTTTCGCAAAATCCATTGTTAACATCAGCTATGGCACTGATTTGAAATGTCGCTTTACGGGTCCATAAACAGAGCTGCTAATTTGAAATGGTGGAGGCTGGGGGAGGTTGTATAAGAAGTTCTGTCAAACTACGACGCATATGTAATGAACATACATCTGTATTAAGCCGAAGTTGTGTTATGTCGAAAGTTGAAAAAACGGACAATTTGAGTTGTTTGCTTACATCTGATCCGATTCTCTACCTTGAATATTTAAAACACAGAAGTGTAGGAGCAAACTTTTTTACTCAAGGATAAAATTGTAAGAATATTTGACCTCAATATGGATATCTCCAAATGAAATAAATACCACTGAGTCTGTGATCGATAATATGTCCTTGTTCAGTAGTTGCAGTGACCTCAGCACGATTAGTATGCCTGCAACTTAACAACGATAGTTTTATATTTCTGGTATTACATAATGAGACCTTTTTTCCTTTAGTGTGATGTCGAAGATTAGTCCACGTTATATAGCCTTTGTAATGCACTGGTAACCGTGGTCGGCAGGTATCGTGGCCTCTTGTCTCCCGTAATTACGCTCGTAATCGTTCACCCGTAATTACACTGCTAAGACCGAGATTTCGTTCATGTTTTAAAACCGTAATTGTTCGCCCGCGATTACGCTCGTAATTACGACCCAGACTTCGCTCACGTTGCCCTGAATTACGAACGTAGACTTCCCTAGAGATCGTTATATTCAACGAGAAATTGATTTGTAGGTCACGTGAGCAGTTGTTTGCCAGACGATACACTAATAAAGGAGGTTTGAAATGTCAATCAAAAAGAAGAAATTTAAAATACACAGAACCTAACTATTTAGTCAGAATTTGATCTTTCTCGCCCACTTCAAAGTTAATGAAACTACGTTTAGTCAAACAATTATGAGCGCCCACAGTGCCGAAATAAGTAACTGTCTCAGTAATTTAGCGGTTATGTGTTTATTTTCATAGTCTTTGCACTTTTGCTATATTGAGACTTAATCAGTTTTCAGAAATAATCGTAAGACCCAATTTCCGACTGAAGTTGGATTACAGTTCAGGACGCAGACCCCTGGACTCATTAAGTTTTTGTTTGTAAACATGAAGTTTACCAAGACACAAAAGAAGATTGCAAATAAAGTTGAGCAATACATGGCATAATTCTTTAATCCATCCCTGTACTTTGGACCAAAAAAATATTTTCTGAACAGTTACAACAGTTATATAAGCTTTTGCAGTAAAGTCTAAATACGTTACAAATAGTTCTGTGGTAGAGTTCAGTATTACTAGGACCTCTAAAAAGCAAAACTTCGCGAGGTTACTTGACGTATTGTCGTGTATTTTAAATGAGAACGCGTTATTTCGGCTAGATTTTTAGGTTACCCGATATGTTGCCGTGTATCATTAAAGGAGAATGCCACCCGATTTAATTTGTCTTTTTTGACGTCTTAATCGGTCTATATCCACGTTGCCTTGCACACGATCGACCTTACTGTACCGAGAGGTGTCCCGTTAACCTGTGAGGAAGGTGAGAAACGACGCAGCGACGTCAGTGGTTCATTTGCAGAGTTAATGCCACTATGTTGCGGTGCATCGTTCCTGCTTGTCCGAACTATACAGCTGCGAGGAAAGCGGACATATCGTTTTTCGACTTCTTCGAGAGTCCGAAATGCTTAGGAAGTGGCTCGCGGTAGTGAAGAGTTAGAAGTACGCCGTAAATAGCACGTATGAGGCCGTGAGACATCTCCGTGTCTGTAGCCTGCAAACGTCGCAGAACAGTGCCTGACGAATGCCGGCTTACTAATTAACTATCCATACGTTACTTTGTCTGAGCTTGTTCACGGCGCTTCTCTAGTATTTCTTCATCACTGTATTCCTGTTCGAACTGATAGCCTGTGGAACTTAAGGATCCACCTGCGAAGTCTTCGTTGGGAGGAGCTCTCGTCTAAGTCGGAATTGCGAGTTGCAGTGTTGACGTTTATTACTGAGCGTTCTGTTTCAAAATGAATTGTTGTCAGTCTTACCAATGCTTATATAAAACTGAAACTAAGTCTGTCTTATTAGATGCAATTTGTAATGCCTTTGGAGTGTTCGTGAGTGCAAATGATTTGAGAAGCCAGCAATGAATATATCACTGCGTTACCGGCTTTCAGTGCAATAAAACTAATTGACGGGACACCGAGGCCGTGTGAGCTCGTACTAATTCAGTGTTTGCTGACAGGAACTGTTGTGAAACACCTTGACTTCTATCCCACGGCCAGGCGTTAGGGGAATCTTTATTTACATTTACATTATTCAAATAATGATTGTCAATGTACATCTTCTGCCGTGACGGTTCTGTGGCCAAAGCGGAACCTGAATTCGAGGCCGCCCAACGAGTAAGTAGATTTGCAGTTTAGTGGCTAATTCACCATCATAATCACGTGCTCTTTACTTCTTTTTCTCACTTGTATTTCTTGACTGGAAGTTTAGTTTCCAACTTTGGATGGTTTATGTTCTTGATGTCTGATCGGCTTTCGTGCCACTGGCCGGGATAACGAGTCAGTCCCGGCCGGCCGCGACGGGCCTGATCGGGCTCCGACTGGAGCCAGTGGCCTGATAACAAGCGTTTTGTGTGTTTAGAACTCAAAAAATCACAAGTCTAAACAAAACAGATCTATGTTCTCCTGCCTGTATCTCACGGAAAAATACTTCGAATTTATCTCCGAACAGATCCCAAACTCCTGCTACGGACCTTATTGGCCCCTGCCGAACTTTGTAGGCTACGGTGTGTCCAAACACCAATAATGCCTGTTAAAGCACATCTCTCTAGTGTTTTACTTTCGGAGCCTACCCATTTGGCTGACAAAACTATCCGCCATGTTGTCATGTTGGGTATGCTCTCGCTACAGCGATCTGAGTCAAAACAAATATTAAGAACACGTCACATGATGAGGGCATCTTGGATCACAATCATCCTTCAAATTTGATTAGTCTTATCTTACGTTTTTCCTTGAAATTTGATATCAACATATAGTCCATCTCTGCTATATGTAATGAGCGACAGACATAACTGACTAAATGAATATTGCTCAGTTCAGCCGTTACGTCTCGAGGGGGCCCTTCAAGGCCTTGCCTCGGTGTCTTAAAATTTTCTCATGTGGCTGTTTCGATCGAAGACTGTGGTGACGGCGATGTTGAAAGGTTTCTCGATCGTTATGAGAACTACCCTATATACCGCGTCATTTCTTTAAGGTTAACGATGGTTTTATCACAAGTCTGTGTACTCAGTATTTAGAAAAAAATCATCCGTAAAGCTAGACTTCAACTCAGTAAGAGCATATATTTTTGAAAGTAGGAAGCCCATAGAGTTTGGTTTTTGACATTTTACTACTTGCTCGTTAATTAGAATCAACTGGCTTTGTCTCTTTAGTAAAATTTGGGGAAAAAGGAATGCACATCGATAGGAAAACAACGGTGTCAATACCTGAGTTTTATTTGATATAAATGTTGTTAACATTTTTTAAATTATCATTCTGTTATATGCAAATTTGGAGTTTCGTTCATGAAAGTCATACAAGCTCTATTTTTGATGGACCTCCTGTACAATGAAGCAGCTAAAAAAAACAGTATTCCTCGCATTGCGTGACGTACCTAAAAGTGATTTAAGAATTTGAACATCCCTTTGTGAGATATGACGATCCGATTAGTCAAATTTGGAGATTTTATTAAGGCCCTGCCTACACCTCAATGTAAGTTCAGTTTCTGTTCAAAACAGAGTTTAGTATCCTTTTAACTTGTAAAAACTTGCCCAGCATTTCAAACCGCGAACAGTGTGATCTTCGTAAATTAGCTTGCCCAAACACTAACTCAAAATTTCTGCAAAAATTGGCAGTAAATTTTCCAATAAAAATACATACGAGTAGATGTTTCAAAGCTCGAACTTTACAAAAAATATAAATTTCGTTCTTACTTCAACTTTATACTTTACCTTTGATAAGCTGGAAGTCAATTCGTCAACTCTCTCGTGGCCAATTGCGCCGGAATTTCTGACTATATTTCTCAACAGCATTGTCGACCTTGGCCGTGCGGAGGTTTTCCTGGTGTCATCAGAAAATCTTCATGTGTTATAGCTTAAAGGTCCCGAAGAGCCTAATTCTAACGCTGATAGTGCTCATTGCTACTTGAGGGAGAAAGCACCGCCTTGAGTGCTGTGAGCAAGTAACTGTTTAGAAGGTAAGCGAGCTTTTGATCACAACACTGTATACATTGTATGCAAGTTACTAATATGGCTGCAACAGGCCGGCTCAATCATACATTGTATCAGGTCACTTAGAGTAACAATTAATCAGCGTTTTACGTTGTTTAATCGTCTCAATGATTCACGAAACTTACCTGAGATTAGGTATAAATGACAGGCCTACTTCACACACAGATCCACTCGTCATTTTGACCTACGCTCGCTAACACGGTAACTCGGGGGATTTTCGTCACGGGGCCATTTTTCACTTCAGGAACCTTCATGGACTTGTGGTGGACTGCCGAATTGTATGATTAAATGAACCGTTTCACATGCCGGCTATTCGGTGCGAATAATTCACTCGCGTGGATTGCTTCACTTGGCCGGTAGTGAATTTCTTCTAAAAACTGAATTTTGCGATCGTTTGGATTAGCAAAGTTTCAAGGCATGGAACAAATGAATTAAGTCCATTATGAAACATCAGACTATAGACTCGGTGATAAGAAATTTCTAATACTACAATGTGCCAGTGTGTGTGTGTGTGCGTTTTTGTTGCTTAGTCGTCGTTGTCGGACCATAAGGGACATACTTATGCGAATTCATCATCCTAACTGGAAAGTCATCTGCAGTGGAGTGGTCGCACACCGGAAGTTGAGGCACGACAGTCTCACCTGGGACAGTTCTGTTTATTGATTCTGTAAGACGGCGACTGGTTAATCAATAAAACTTTGGAGATAACCTTGGTTGAGGGGAGGGATTGGAGCCGGAGAATCCATCGCTTAGGCGCTGTGGCAAGAGGTTTGTACAGACGGGGGAGGATGTTGAACATTGACTGAAAACCGAAATGAGACTTACAGAGTTGGCGAGAACGTGGCTAGCTACACTCGTTTGTAATACAGAGAATAATTTCAATTATCAACAATTCTGACGTCAAAGTTAACGACACTGTTCTTCTGTTCAGGTCACGATGTATGGGCTCTGTGCATATGCGTACACAGAATAGAACGTATTGTACTCAGACCACAACACCGTTTAACGGCTATGAATCACGTGACAACTCTGTCGTTGACCATCTTCTTCCTAGTTGTAACAGTCTCCTTGAAAGGTCAGTATTATTTTGAGTATAGATACAATACTCTCTGCTGCTTTGTTGTGACCATAGATATATCTATTCTGTTACAGTCTTTCGTATACAGCGTATAAAAGCCACAGTTTGCCATTTGCCTGCCAGTGCATTGATCAGACGGTCAACTATAAACTCATGAAGTCTTCTAAATATAATTTTGATGGCGCAGTCATATTAGAAACAAACAATTCATATCACAATAACCTAAAACTATCACTGATCACTGTTTGTGGGGTTGCCAAGCTCAAAATTCCAACTTGAAAATATCGCAGTTGTTAAGAGTAGGGAACAATATATGGGACTTAAATCAAAAGTCAAATCAAACTTACATGTATTAACATTAGCAACCGAAAGCTCTGCCGCTGAGCCAAACCTCACTCATTATATCGCCGACTATTTTAAAATTGAGTGGCCAAAACGCCGGCCTTGATTTCAGCAAATGTGAGGCAGACCAGAATTTGAGATTTGTATCAAATTCACTAACACGTACGCAACAACTTTTGTTCTTTTATAGTTATGGTCAAAGCTCTTAATTACTTTAAAAAGTCCATACCATTCAACAATAACCCAAGATTACTCAGATAATGTATGGATGGCGAAACGAACAATAACTCAAAATATAAACTAGTGTGTCCTTATAAGGAGGAAACTACCTGTGTTATGTTTGCAAGAATACCATGTTTGCCAGTGGGTAATGAAAGGGTTGACTCAGGGCGGGAGTGTGACAATAGGGTAACTATGGATATGTAATGAATGGGTTGATTCAGTGCATGAGTGTGACAGTAGGGTAACTATGGATATGTAATGAATGAGTTGACTCAGTGCATGAGTGTGACAATAGGGTGACTATGGATGTGTAATGAATGAGTTGACTCAGTGCATGAGTGTGACAATAGGGTGACTATGGATATGTAATGAATGGGTTGACTCAGTGTATGAGTGTGACAGTAGAGTAACTATGGATATGTAATGAATGAGTTGGCTCAGTGCATGAGTGTGACAATAGGGTGACTATGGATATGTAATGAATGGGTTGGCTCAGTGTATGGGTGTGACAGTAGGGTGACTATGGATATGTAATGAATGGGTTGACTCAGTGCATGAGTGTGACAGTAGCGCGACAATGGATGTGCAATGGTTGCTTTAGATCACATTTTCACAAAGTATCCTTTACTGGATCTGTGTCTTCTCAGTTCTGCCACTGAATATAAAATTTTCATGGTTTTCCAGATATCACTGTTTCTGCCCTTACTGTGACTACACCTAGTGAAATCATAGGTATTAAGGGTGGAAACGCTACGTTCAGGATACGTTATGCATTGGGGAGTGGTGAAGTCTTTCGCAAGGTTTTACTTCGGAAAGTCAAAACCGTGACTGGTGTGTTTGAAGCTCCCTACGTTGTACCACCCAGTACGTCTAATATTGATGGAATGTTTTTCGGTGACTATGCATTTCGTGCTTCTACTGACTACTCGTTTGGAAAAACTAACTTCACCATCACTTTGTATCAAGTTACACCTGATGATGAAGGCCAGTACATTGTGGAGGTGTCCATTTCTGGCGGCTTCATTAAATCTTCGGTTAGCCAGCTTGTTATGGACTGTAAGTACCGTTTTATTTTTCTCTTTACGGCTCGAGAGTTTGCAACATCATCCAGATCATTATGGCCACAAAACGCCAACTAACCATGCTCATTCGTCTATTTGAGGTTACCATGTATGTAGCTACGTATACTACTTATACACTGACGATAAACGTCGTTCGGAAAATGACGAATAGTGTATCGAATGGGCGTACAAAGAACTGTGCACGAAGTATAAATATTCCAGCTCGTGAGAACACAAAGAGAACTGTAGTCTTGAAAAAGAAACTTGCTGCAATGAATGCCTGTGCACTATGAGAGCATGTAGTAGTGTTTGTTTTACTGTAGTTACCCTCCATACGTGTGGAGCTAAGGGGAGACTAACTACACAATAAACGTTTTCTTCTTTCCAAAGTTTGACGAAAGTAATTATCGAGTATTTTTAATTTCTGAGTATCAAATATTCTACTGACAGTGAGATTTTTCCGAACTCTGGCTTGGTAACATAGTTGAAAATAAAATAAATTCGTCAGGCAGCTTAACCGCCTTAAAGGCGAAGGCAACCTTTTTCATGTCATTTTTAGCAAAAATAAGGTTCGTTGATTATCCCAGACATATTTTTCACTTATTTACTGCTTTTCGTAATTTAATTAATTACTCGTCGTCTACTCCGGAAGTGACGTTTTGGGAGGCAAAAATTTTGCGCAAATTTCTTTTCATATAGTCTGACTGTGAGAGCAATCGAGTCAGTCATTGTTCTACGTCGGTTGTGATAAATTAGGTCGTCGTTTGCTTTTGCTTACGAGTCAGTCAACATGCCACGCTGTTGCTGCGTACTGGGGTGTACTCATTGTCGTCTCACGTACAGAGGAGAAACTGTCCCACTTGCCCGAGTGTCCCGCGACACACTCCCACTGGAGGGTGATCTGAGCACCCAAACTGCTTACATCCCGCCGTGTGACTCCCTCGCCACACACCTGGCACCTTCCAAATAGCTCCAATACAAGTCCACAATACACTTATCAAACTTAGGCTTGCCGATCTGTTCATTGGATGAGGAACTGTCCTCTTTACTGGATGTCGAACTAAACCTGTATTCATTCTTTCTACTCAACATCGCTGCAGGGCTGCTTACAGGCTCTGGGCTAGAGACAACAGCACAGGGCGAATCACTGCTAGTTCCCGCAATTGCACGCAATGGGGTACGTTCGGAGGCACGGGTGACAGTAGATGAAGTGCTTCCAATCACTGTATATAGTGGCCACAGCTCGTGAGGCTTCTCGCTTCAAAAACGCACTTCTCGGGGTTAGCGACGGGGCACTGCCGGGAATCAACAGCGACGGTATGGTACCCTTCTGCAGGCGTTGTTTCGCAGGGACCTTCATCAATTCAGCGTACATATCTCTGTCGTAATCTGACGGCAGAAATCACATGCCACACACTCGGTAACCCTCCACTGCTTTGTACGTTGCGTGGACGGGTAGCGTTGCGTTCTTCACATGAACGAGCTAGCCAAGTACGGCGAAGTGTGTCATCCTTCGGAAATCGACGCAAGGTACCCAAAACGCGTGTGAGATGATAATGAGTACATCCCGGCACGCAGCAACAGCGTGGCATGTTGACTGACTTGTAAACAAAAGCAAACGACGACCGAACTTAT
>NMRA01000612.1:190099-242811 GCA_002633005.1 Phoronis australis | reverse complement strand
GGCGGGTGGCGATAGCAAGGGGGTAGGTTGGCGACGTCAAATTGGTTTGTGCCCCCCAACCCCTAATATTTTTTTCCTTCCTACGGGCCTGGTTATTACACATGATTTACAATCTTTTATTACGGATTGCCAACCGGTAATAACGGATTGGCATTCCGTACTAACAGGTTCCAATTTTGTTTTCCTGGCAGTAATGGGCCTTCGTATATTTCAAATGACAAAATGTTTTTGTCTAGTTGTTGCTGTCTTATAGCAGCCTCTTATTCATCATTTTCTGTTGACTGAGGTATACGGGCATTCACTTGTAGAGCTATGTAAGTTGAGAGAATGAACCGGAAAAGGATATTGCCATCATTTTGATGCGCCTTATATAGCTAAGAAACAAGACGTCGGCTCTGGTCTGTGCCGCGCTCATCGTTAGACCTTCGCTCACTGACTAAAAGAATGAATAAAAACCACCGGCCCAAATCAACTTTTTTAAAGCTGCGCAAAGGCACGTAAGCCAAGCAAGGGTAAATACTAGGTTTGACACGCCATGAGTTGCCAAGCGATGTATAACTGCCGGCAAAAGATGCACTGGGAAATGCTCGAAAAGTCCATATAGCTTGTTTAAGCCACTCAATTTGCGATACACCGTCTAAACGTGATCGCCAATATGCGTGTTATGGGTTGCATGTGTGTTTCTGTCTGTTCTTTCCATCCCGGCCTTATTTAGTGCGTTCCAAAGTTGCAGACTGGCATGGCGAGGTCTCGTGAAACTGCGCGAATGGCGCATTTTTCATTTACGGCATTATATAGATTAACTCACAACGTCAGAGAGCATCGACAAAGTTATGATTGACTAACCCAAGGCAATTACTGAGAAACTTTGGCAGGCGATCAAAGTGGCCGTTTATGCTATCCAAGGCTCAAAAACGATGCGTAAGAGAATTTCTGAAAAATTAAAACAAATTTTAAGTTTTAACTTAAGCTGACTAATTTGTATTTCCCATACAAAATTCAGACCATTCTCTGTGATAATCCTTAACAAGTACAAGTATGAACTATATGTACTAGTAGGCATCTCTGAGACACGCCACGTAAACGCAATGTTGGCAAATCAATGGGATTATCAGTTTTAATAATAAATTCTCTTGGGTGTAGGAGTACCTTGATCGCAACAGGTAACGACTTGAAAGTGCCCGCAGATCCAAAATTTGACTTGCGACAGACAAGTGATTGAACTATCATTCCAAAGTGGTTTGCATTGTCACTGGATCGTCTGCGTTTCAACCAAAACTACTTTTCCCGGGTTACAGGACGACTCGATGTTGATTCCAAAATTATATTCTTCTAACACAATTCTGAGGATTCCAGCACTTTTTGTTGGCGAAATCTGCTATTCTGAAGGATAACTTTTGATCGCCATTTGACACCATACTGGATTGTGACGCCAATTCCACACATGCAGTCGCCAATGGAGATAGAAGAGAATTTCAAGCACTTTTCAAGCACCGGTATGACTCTCGCCAGCCCTTCACTCACTCGAAACTAAAAAATCCCACATTATTTTGCCTGTCTGAGGTGAATTTTCGCTTTCAGAAAGAGCAAGTAAAAAATACTGCATCATTGTCTCGATTTCCAGGCGATAACCTATTATGCTTTTTGTTTTGGCTCAATCTTTCGTGTGTCAAAATCACGAAATTGTGCCGAATGCATCAGTTAAGTCTATTGTCGAGGTTGCAGAATCAGCAAGTCATCAAGGCATTTCTGATGAGATGAAGCAGTATTTTCATGCAATTTTCTCTACGTTATCCAATCGGAATGTTTTAATGCTATATTCCATGTTTCCACAGTGCAACCTCTCGTAGAACTAGGGAAGACAGTTGAGAAATTACACAACCAGGCATGCGGGAGTCACGCGACTTCGCACGTGAATAAGTTAAAAACAACAAAGAGTTATTGATGCATGTCTGATAATGGATTTTTGTGTACAAGACTCCTTGACTACCTACACTGACAGGTTTTTATGTTTTGACGCTGACGCAGGACAATGCAGGCTCGAGTTTGAGAGAAGTAGTTTTCTCATCCGTAGAGCGTGCCGTTCCACTTCTGAGAATGCGCTGTGATCAATACGTTTTGCTGATGCGCAACTGTTATGTATGCCCTAAGAACTGTCATTGAAATACATTGGTTTTACTTATTGGAATGTTCAAACGGTATTCCCCTCACTCCTTAGGGTAAGAAAAATGTCCTCAGAAATCGGAGTAGTGTTTTCTATTTTCTGACATGAAACTCTTATGCAGTAAATGGGGTTAGATAATTAAAGCTAACCGTTGAATGGCCACTTCTCATATGAGAAATACCAACCTATCTAAAACTAACATGAAAGTTTAAACATGGAGATCTTTTACTTTTATAAAATTCCATACTTGCTCCATACAAAAAGTCCTTGTTCAGCAAAGCTATCAAAAAACGTTCAATTAAAAAACAGGCTTCTTGACCACAGCGGGCACTTGTTCAGTAACGCTAGGACATATGCTAGGACTTAGCTAAAATCTAACATAAGTCACGTGTTCTCATTTAAAATACATGGCGATATCTCCCGTAATCTCGCGAAATTTTGGTTTTTAGCGAGGACCAAGCGTTACTGAACGGGAGGTGGGTGTTACAGACATACGTTGACGAAGTAGGAAGTGTCACGAAACGTGCCGAGTTTCTAAAAGTGTTGTTAGGATTGAAACGCTCACATGAGCAGAAATAAAACACCTCCAATTTGAGCCTACGAAATTACCACATTAATTGGCCTGTGCTGGTAACGCACAAAGAGGTCATTGGGAAGAGGATTCCGGGGGAGGTAGCAACCAGAAACTTTTGCATACTTCAGCAAGGGATTTTGAGAAACCCAAACGATGTGTACCAGGGACCCCAAACCCCACCCTTTGGAAATGTAACCCTTTAAACATGACCCTACTCTGAATGCGTAAAGCACGTGAAGTGGTAAGCAGTGCCGTCTTTACCACAGGGCAGGAGACCTACCACTACAGGGATCCCACGCCGATCCATGTCACAGTACGAAAGTCAAATCGGATACAAATCTTACGGTGCGAAGTAATAAGGAATGTCCCCTGTAATATGTCCTACCGGCATGAATAGACCATCCAGGTAAGAACGGGTCCACATGCTGGTAGGACATGTTCTATGGGGGGATATTCTCAACTATCACAGCTATCACACAGGATTTGCAATTGTGCACCAAGCATAACGTTATTTGTCAAGTTATGTCGAGCAAAAAGGTTTCAAATACTCATATCTCTCCATGTATCATACAGAAATACTGAGTGCTCTAAGATATTGGAAATTTTGTATCGCTAAATATGAATGTGGCATCCTTTTCCGACAAACGGCTTTCCCAGTATGGATTTGTCTGCAGTGACTGAGTGGAAAGTGGGCCGAGCGGGCCCAGATACTCTTTTGTATGGTCTTTTAGGTGGGGGAGGGTTTGCAAAGGCGCTATTTGGGGACGCCAATCCGTGCACTTTTTGGGGCGCTATGCAGCGCTTTTGGGTGTGCCAAAAGGCGTACAAAAAGCAAAAAACAATGCCTCGTGATGCATTTTGTTATGGGCATGGTGCGCATTCTTCCTCTTGGCAACCTAGCTAATGGATGCCACACCGCCATAGTTCGCTTGTTTCTGTATGAGACGCTTCTGACGAAACATTTTACAGTAACACTGTCAAAATTTTGTTTGAAGTTGGTTTGAGTGCAAATACAGTTTCGTGGACGAAAGTCCAATTGAAGTTAATGGTAACATTTTTGAGATGGCCATAAAGCTTTCGGTCATCAAATTGGACAACGTGCACATTCCAAAGTTCCAAACACTGGATTTGTGTTACGACTGTTATTGTGTTTAATTGCAACGGTCTGATTTTTTGAAATTCAAATAAGTACGATTTGAGGCCAACAATGGCCAAAATGTAACTTGATTGAGCACTCGCTACACGCGAATTTTCCAAATGCCGATTATTAGAAAGGCGACTTTTTTGCAACTTTTTTCATGAAAAAAATTTGTCATATGGGACATGTAGAAGCTATGTAACCATCTATGCAAACAATTCAGCGAGTGCACCTACCGTGTTCTGAAGAGCTTCGGAATGACACTTAAAAGTGACTAGTACTCGGTTCACATGGTGGCTGAAACGCTGGCGTTTTCGCTAGCACTTTCAATAGAAGCGAAAGCGCAAGTAATGTGAACGGTCGCAAAGGCACTTTTGTTAGCGCTTTCCTGGAGGTTCGACTGACCCAAAAAGGTACAACATAAACTGTTTAGGGTATTTTAATATTAAACAATTAAAGGAATGATATGGGATCTTCAATTAATGACAGGATGGGTGGGTATCCTTTCTCAGTGACATCCACTGACCCATCAAGAATAGATGACTACCTCTCGGCGAACTTCGTCATCAAATTCATAAATTCAGGCATGGCCGTAGAAAGTTGGGGGTGGGGGCACGTTCCCCTGCAGTGTCAGGGGCGAGTTAATCGATAGCGATCGGGGTTGAGAAATTGGCGACAATTGAGTAGGGCGAAACACGAAAATGGTGGCAATTAAAGGTAGCATAGTTGAGATGAAACAGAATTTGTCTTCGTGCTCGTGGAATATTTCCCTTCCCACGGGCCTGACACTGAGTTTTGTGACAATAACTACGCACTCACAATTGCGAGTTGAATTTTGTTCAGCAGCGAAATTTCTAATGTAGTTGTCTTGATGGGTGTTAATTCTAATTAAATAACCCCCGGAAAGCCTGCGCAGACGGTAAATTTGCAACCATGATGTGGTCAACCTTGACTAACTTCTTATCTGTGTATGATGGGGGTGGACGTTTTTAAGACTGTCTTGTGTTATCTCGTGGTGTCGATTTTGTCAGAAACCAGCACCCAATTCGAAAGGTAATACCTTATCTTGTTAGCTAATGATTTATAAGTTTCTTCGAGGAAGATATATAATTTTTGGATATGGTTTGAGGTCGGCCAAAATTAATAAAAGTTTATCATGTACATCATATTCATTTTTAATTTGTTATTTCATCTTGTTTTGTTGTTCTTCCTTGTTATGCAGTGACGTAATACTCTGGAGAAAGTGAGATCGCTTAAATCAACGAAACATTTGCAGCTCAAGCTTAATTTTGTTATCACTGCAACAAATAGAGCTATCTGTAATGTCAAACAACTCTTTGAAGCAGGTCATGTATTCATTTGTATTGTCAGATATACCAAGCCTACGAGACGTCAGATAGTAATTAAAAACCTGTTTGATAACTACGACAGGAAAATAAGGCCTCGTCCACCTAATGGTAAGTAAGTTGCGAACCAATTACGGGCTATTCACAATCGGATCAATCTATGACGCAAATGCACTGTCAATTTAAATTCAGGAGAGCGAAGGCGATAGTTTATTTGAAAGTTGTGAAGTGCAACTTTAGTTATATTTTTTGTAAATATCTAAATCATTGGCATTTCCTAGCTACACGTTTCTGATTAACTAAAGGGTCATGACGTCACAAAAACCGACGTTTCCTGTTTAGGATCACGGATCGTCTAAAGCCTTATGGAAATTATTTGTAACATAAATTTGAAGTTGGAATACCTTGAACATGAGCATTTTCTGTTAACAGGTGATCCAACAAATGTTTGGGTAAACATTCACATGAATGGGGTCACTAACGTGATGGAGCAATCAATGGTAAGTTGGATAAATGCACTTCAAATATCAGATAAATGGACTATAAAACAGCCTTCCGTCAAAAATAACTTTTGGTTTAAAATACTTTCCGTTACTATATTGATCTCAACATTTTCCTTACTAATATTAGAACGTATTTCTGAAAGAAGTGACCTTTTGTCATTACTCGAGACTAGACAAACTAGAGCATGATTTCAAACATAATAACAAACTACCACAACTTCTCATGTTCAAAGACCCTTTTTAACCCTAGTACGGAAAGGTTAAGATTGGTTTACAGTTTTATAATATAAATCAAATTAGTTTCTTTGATAGCTTTTACAATAAGGCAAGCTACAGGGATATGCAGAAGTGTTGGTGACAAGTTCAACGAGTACTTGTCTTGTACACTTTATCATGCCTCCACAGCCATCATGGCGAGTGTTCCGAGATAGAGAACATCGACACCATTTACATCAGCCAGATCTGTCGCGTAATATCTGACTCATATCGGAGCACTAAAACCTGCGGAAAAGTAATTCACTTCCCGCATCTTGGTTGATAGGACGGGATTCAATGACCTATCTTGTGAGACCCGCACACGCGTTGTCGTGGTGATTTTTTGTTCTAGAGACAGAGATGTCTCTTGATAGAGACCTACAACCGTTCATCAAGTGTGACAACTCGCGATACGGGCTGACTAATTGCGGGCTTCTCCGATAAATAAATGCTTATGGACCATAGTCCCAGCCATCCGATCTTTCACGTCCTTGGATAATTCAATGAGGAAGCATTGAAAATGATAGTGTATTCACATTTTGCTTTATATATCAAGTTCCAAGTGGTTAAAGATATCGTTCTTTTGATATGAGCTAATACTACAATAGTGTGTTTGTCGGCCAGCACTTTTTCCAACGTATTTCATAATATTTATCACTTTTCTTATCTAATAACTTCCAATGAACAAAACAAAATCAAGTTATCATTTAGTTTTGCTCAGTGTTGTTGGTTTTTAGATAATGTTTTTCTGTGCCAAATTTTATCAAATGTCAAATTTTTAGGTCAAATTCCTCGAAAACGTGCTAGGCAAATCTTAGGAACTTTTTATATTCTTAAAGTATATCACAAAATGACACCAAAAATCATCAAAATTATATTGCTCCCCAAAAGTAGGCACGGAAGTAATTTCCTAGGCTTCCTAGAGTTGAATGGACTATGACCTATAATTCAAAATCCTGCCAATAATTCAAAAAATTAAGTAATAGTTACGAAACCGAGAACCCTCAACGAACCATGCTGTGTCTGGGATGCGACAGATCTTGTCTAGCTTCCAGTCGTTTTGTTGTTTTTGTCAATGTGATGCGTCATATCAGGAACACATTAGGCTAAAGTATACTAGTTGGCTTGTCATAACGAGAATAGTCTTGAGCAATGACGAACTGTCAATTTTTAAGATCGCATCTCAACTGAGTGAGGACGGAACGTGGGTTTATTGCCGCTTTTTTGAAAGACATATTTTATTAGATAAACAGATAAGTCATTACAAAACAAAAACAATTCCCTACAGACATGAATCACCAGGCGTGCCTTCAGTAGACGCTAGGACCTACGCTAGGACCTAGCTAAAACCTAGTCAAAGTCACGTGATTTCATTTGAAATGCACGGCAATATCTCACGTAATCTCGCGAAGTCTTGCTTTTTAGCGAGGTCCTAGCGTTACTGAACGGGAGGCAGTTGTAACTAGTACGTCTAGAGCTGACTGTGACACATTCATTCGCGTCACACAAACACACACACACACACACACACACACACACACACACACACACACATACACACACGAAACCTGCTTACATTGCGCTAAATATATTGCTTGAGTATGTTTGTTTCAAAACATTCTAAGCATCCATTTTTTGTGAAAATATATTGAAGCCTTTTCAGATAATAAGAAAATTCAATTATTGAAGACTGCGATTTTGAGAAGAATAAATATACAGTAATACCTTACAGTGATTGTTTCTCCACAACGTTTGACTTATTGGATAAATAGCGGTTTTGAAACTGACTTTTTAAGAAGTCGATCATGGCAAATGCTGTTCTGTTAGCAGCATGGTTGGAAAAACATATTGGTCTACAATACTTATTCAATTTCGCGTGACCAGACAATTTATTTATGAGCGCTCATCGGAACACCAAATCTGAATTTTGCCGAGACGAGCTTGTGAACCCGCGATTTCGCTGGTACCGGAGGCAGAAGTAAAATATACCGCGGATACCAGAGTTAATCGCCTGAGGGAGCACAGAACAGAAGTCATTGGGTTTTCCTAACAGAAACACACATCAATGGACTTGTCACCTTTTCTTCATTCTGTCGAAAAAAGTACGTAAAGAATGAAAAGTTTTGAGTAGTTTCACATCAAAAGCACTAAAGATAAGCTGAGAAATTTCATTCTGTCTTGTATTTTTGGCTCTTTCACTAATGCTGAAAAGCAAGATAAGAAAAAAGGGGCAAAAAACACACTTTTCAACTCTTAATCACAATTTCCCTGTGCATGTGCGACGTAAGCCAGCATTAGATTCTCAAACCAAACGTCCTAAAGATTCCAAAATTGCAGTCCGAAAGTGCTGTCAACAAACTACTTTTTTGATTTTGCAATTTTGGTTTCTTTGAGGGCTACTTGAGATCGGAGCCGGTTTCCCAGTCGCTACTCAACAATGCACAAATGTAGCAAGGGGCGCCATCTTGAAGAAGAGTGCATCCTACAGTGGAACAAATCGTGTTTTCGCATTACCAACGTGATCTAGACTAACCAGATTCACTGAACTCATACACGCAACGCCTGGCTCAAAACTGCCCCCTACATCTAGAATTCATTTCTGGACTGCAAATTGACCGCGGCTGCAACCTAACATTTCAGTACCACCACCTCCTGCTGCTGAAACCCGTGGCGTGTACGAGACTATGTTTGATTTCTGTGCCATATTCATCAGCGGTACGGGTATGGGAATATCTCAATGACAAGCTCATTAGAATTTCTGATAGAATTGTTTTCAAACCACAATTACGTCGTTAATGCATGTCATAAACCAAAGAAATTGGTCACAATCTTTTTTTTTAAGGAACGTCTCTTTCTAATGAATGAATTATTATTTTCCCACTAGTTAAGCACCAATTCTACAAGTACTTTCCGATAATCAGACAAAATCATTGATTTGCCACTTGACCGTTCCTGGTAAAGTCTTCCTTTCTTGTCGGCATCCATAGCATTAACAAATTTGAGTCACTCTCCAAACTGTCATTCTACTTAGTACGTGCTTGAGATAATTGTCTATTGTTCTGTGCTCGAGTACACAATGGTTTAGGTGGAATAGTGTCTAATCCTAGTTCGTACTTGATCAGACCCCAGTTGCAAAGTTGCCATTTCGAGTCTGAGCTCGAAATCTCGACTTTGTTGTTCATTCTAGGCAGGTCATCGAGTGCAAACTTGGAGAAGAAACTCATCCGTGTAGACCATTATGTTGACGACCTTAGGGAAATAGATACTCGTTTTTGTTCGTACTGATGCAGAACAGAGAACGATACTAACAATTTCGAGATCGGAGATAAACGGACCCTGCAAGGACCTGACTGGTCTATGAGCCACGGCCGCTGACACTACGCAGTTTAGTCGGTTCTTCGTCTTCATTTTAGCGCCTTATGCTTGATATCTACCTACGACTGCGCTGGAAGGACGATCGACTTGCCTATGAAGAGTTGAGTGAAGACTGTCTCACGCTCCACCCTGAACATCAGGCAATGATGTGGGTTCCGGATATTTACTTCCCAGACGGATTGTCTGGCTTTCTTCACACAGTAACTAAACCAAATCGGTTTGTTAAACTGCGCAGAGATGGTCAAGTTGTCTTCAGCCAAAGGTAAGTGAGTTACGATACAATTCTTATACATATTATACTTTTTCTTCCCGTAAGTTGTGTCTTCATTAAAAAGTCGGCGAATTAGCATACTCATGGCTTGGAAAACCGCCCTTGGTCAAATTTTTTGGGTTTGCTGGTGCGTTGACGATTTTGGAGGTTTGTAACGGCTTAACAGATTTCTGATAAAATCATAACCTTCAGCTTAAGGATATCATCGTTCAGAGATGTGGAGTTTCTAGCCTTACAGTGCTGTTCTGTTGAAAGTGTTTAAGATAAACTTTGTCAACTCATTTTAAAGTCGACATGGAAAGTTTGCTTCCTTAGGACAAATGTGATTTCAGTCCTCCTTACGGTAGACCCCACTTTTACCTCCGCCATCCAAGTTCAGCTCGCGATCAGCACCAGTTTTACTCCCATTCATCCACAATCGATATTAGTTTTACCTCCACCTGCACCTCCTCTTGTCAACACCATTCATACCTTTCGGAAACAGTTTTACAGTTGCTTCCATCTTTGTTCGCTTTACCTGTGCCACATAAAACTAAACATTACTGGGGAGAGGAGGCACACCAACTAATTCGACTTCGCCAAACTTTCCCCCTTTGTCCAAAAGTCAGATTCCTTCCAATCGACACCATTTCAGCTCCTTCTCCCGGTCATCGCCAATTTTCCAAACCGGCCTTCCCTCGCCATAGGCATGCGGACTAAACCCCGTGTCGCCATGGTAGAAATGCAAACGCACCCCAGTATCTCAATAACTTTTTTTCACTCACGACGTGGTGGTGAGCCGGTCCAACGTAATTAAATTTATTGGGAGATAAAACTGAACTGAGCTGAGCTTTCTCAAACATGCAATATGAACTCAAGATGAAATTTATTTTCTTACTACTTGAGTCTCTCCTAATTCATTACTAACTTAACCAATACGGTCGTCCCGGATTACACAGCGACACTTGAATCTCTCTGCATTTAGCCGTAAACTTCCATTAGGCACATTTGCTGCATCCTTTTCGTGCCACTGGAGTTTCCCATGTTATTTGTTGTTGTCTGATTCTTTACACGTTTTCTCGGTTGCATTACTCAATTTGTTCTTCCAATGCCAACGAAGTGTTACTGCCGTGCTGTGGGCTGCACGTCCGACGTGAGAAAGTTTTATAAATTGGAGAAATACCAGTGGATACGTGCCCTGAAATTCTTCGCCTTCCCGCCACCAATGGGAGACAAGAAAATGTGCCTGATTTCTAAAACGAGGTCACGCGGGACAAAAGAGCGTTCTATCGCCGTGTAATATCCGGGACGGCCATTTGTTTGAGACTTGACACTGGTGATTTGTTTCAAGGAGTAAAATCCGCGGACGACGCCGGGAAGAACGAGTTTATGATATATTTTTGAATCAAAATACGTCACCCTAAATGTCGCAAGTGTAAAAAGTCATTGTGAGACTGGGACGTGGGAGAAATGGTCACTTTTAAACGTGCTATACGTCATATGGTTAGGGTATATTTTTTACCTTTACGAGGTATCTTTTGTGAATTTCACTTTACTAGGGTGTCGAAAAGATGTATTGCTAAAATCATTCATTAAGGGGTATAAAAGTAACGTATCGTAAACGTAAGAAATCTTTACGAAGTTGCATTGAGGACTGAAACTAACTCACCACCGTGAGTTGACGGAAGCGGGTCTAACAGTTCTAAAAGTCGACTAGGAGTCATTTCTAATCTCAGTAAGGTACAAGATGAGGTCGATTTTATAGTAGTAAGTGACCTAAAATAAAAGGTGTTATTGACAGTGTTAATAGCCCCTTTAAAGAGAGAAGCAACCGTTTTTGATCCCCGGTTATCTTGGAAATACATTTCTGATCTAACTACTGTTCCGCTGGTGTGTATTTATAATTCATGAGGCAATAGAAATTTATGTAACGGCCCGGAAGAAGGCCCGTATCTTGGTTCTGCATTCATGGGAAACGTAATATCTTACAATCTATTGAACGGAGACTGTGCAGGTTTTTCCTGTTTGCTAAATAAAAGTGAATGCGGAACCAAGGTGCAGAGTGACCTTTTACGCCACTTTGCATTGTTCCGTGGGTAGTACATAGTCGCCACGGGAACGGGCATTAATACATAAAATACCATAATAATCAAGGATCTGCATTTTTACTAAAAGTAAAGTTGATGCTTCGAATTTGGCGAATTAGGCGGCCAAAATTCAAATTACGCCGAAACGAATCAGCCCCAATATTTGGCTGGTTTTAAAACATATTGATTTGAAAAGAAATCTAATCAAACTTCGATGTTCAAACCCATTGCCTTATGATATCAATTTCAGATCGAAATTTAGAAAATTAAAACGTCTTTTAAGTCACAGGATGAGTTTCATCTTTAACTTGATATTTGTTGTATGACGACAATGATAACGGGCAAATGCATGGATACGAATGAGATGTTGTATCTATTGTGATTGAGGTTCATGTAAAGCGTCCCAAGAGTCTTTCCTGAAAAAGTTAGCAAGATTTGCAACAACGCACTACTAAGGTGGCCCAAAGATGACATCGCGCGTTTCTTTTTAGTTATCTCGGGATCTCGAGATCTTTGGGCCACCGTACACTACGGTAAAGTTTCATGACTTTAGAACACAAAATTTCCTTTCATCAAAAAATTCAACAAAGAAAAATAAAGAAAACTTGTTTTCACTATTTGAACAGATTATATTGTAACTGTCAACAACAATCAAGAAATGTTGAGCAATCTTTAACAACGTAGTGAGAGTTTGAAAATGGAGCGTAACAATTTTGACAATTATTTTGTTTAGATCTTTTGTAACTATTTTTAGTTGGTATGGTTGTTTGTTTCGTTTAATTGTAATTTACTATTGAGTCCGTTACCAGGTAAACCTAAGTATAAATTTATCCTCCTTTACCTTATTATAGAACAAAATACATATCTTACTATACCCTTCTAGTCATGAACTTAAAACATCCCAAAATTATTACACGTCGGCTTACCAATCTCATATTATACAATTTGGTTGCCTTTTGAAACATTCTTAACAAATCCAATAACTGCCTAACTACAATTTACACATTTTCAACAGATTTTCGGTGGCATTGATGTGTCCCATGGATTTCCGGAGATATCCTGCTGGAAACATTTCCTGTCCGATAACACTCGGAAGTTGTAAGTAATTAAGTATCTATATATAATATATATCCTAGGCGAGATTGTCTGAGAGGAATTCGATGGCACTAGGCTACACTTTTTGACGTTGTGCCAGTGAGGATTCTACATGGCCATTCTATTGTCATTCTCTACAGATTCTTCAAGTAGGTGACAGTTTTTCCCCGGGACCATTTATGGCCATAACAAAACACTGTATATTCTAACCAGAGCAACGCGAACCGTTAAAATGTGTTCAGAATGCACTGCAAACGGTATAAATCATAAAATAGCCATTAATGTCACAGAATACGCCAAACCCGCTCAAAAATGAAAAGCATTGTCTGCATAATAGAAAAGCATTTGCAATATTTCACGAACATCTTTCGTGGAAATTAAATAATACAGAAACAAACATAAATAATCAAATTGCCACAAGTGTGCACAGCTGTAGTGGGATCCATCTTTTTGTTGACAAAGTCATAGGAATGTACTTGTCTTGTGGAATTTCACGAAAAAGATCCCTCAAGATGTTTAGAGACACAGGCGCAGATGCAAAATATAGTATCTGGAGGTTTGACGTGAATCCGATTAGCCATTTATAAGATGATATGTTCCGAAATTATCTAAATTTGTACATTTTTCTAGGGTATTACATAACCTTCAGAAACTGGGTTAGTTAGTGTTTCTTTTTAACAAAAGATCAAATATATTGTCATTAAAAGCATCCATGGTAAGAAACAATAAGAGAAACCTGCGGGTCTCAGCCCCACAAGTCCATGGCAAGAAACAATAAGGGAAACATGTGGGTCTCAGCCCCACAAGTGTCAGCACAAATGGCTACGAGCTCAGCTTGGCGCCTCATGTGAAACATACCTCAGAGCCTGAACAACTTATTGAACTAGCAGCTTATTCATTCAATTCTGGTCGGATATTCACGACTTGTACTGTGCTCGAAGCTTTCCCGATCCACTGGTCTTCATATCGATTATCTTACGTCGACTTTGTCAAACTTTTACATAAGTCATGTTAAAAATTGCGTACTGTAACAAGTCTTGAATGATTGTTTAATTCCGAAAAGCTTTTCACGGTTTTGTTTTAGCTATTTTGAGAAAAAATGAGAAGACTGATTCGCAAACTGTAATTGGTGATACTCGGGCATTCCAAAATACCCACCTAATTCTTGAATGAACTCCTTGAAGTCGCAAATATGTTAATTTATTAGAACAAATTTGAAGTTTCTGACTGGCTGCAACGGCAAATTAAAAGGTAATTTTTCAAAAACATGGAATGTGACACAGTGTCGAAAATTTTTGTTACCAGCGATGTCACTCAGGTTACGACAGAAGTGATCTACTTCACGTGTAAGGTTTTTCTCCATATGAAGACATAATGTCATAGTGTTATCTTGCTTAGTAAATGCACGTATTTAATCACTTTTGAGCCCGAAATCCGCCTAACACGGCCCGTGTGATAATAATTATTTCTACTATGAAGAGCGCGATCAGTTCAGCAGCCAAGGGTACTTCTCGGCTTATGGACACAGCAACCTAGAAATTGTCAAAGGGACGTACGTTTTGAGTAGAATGCCGTTTTCGGTTTTGAGACAACCCACGCTTATTGTTAACGGTGACGTTTCAAGTTCTGCATTTAGATTCCTACGATGCCACGGCAGTACGCATCCACTGGGAGCCAGTAAATGGTCTTGAAGTGTCATCTAATTTACACATATATAACTTGGAGGTAATTCCTGGTGACGCAAAGTATGAAGAAACCGTGCAAGAATACTACACTGGTTTGTTTCCACATTTATAATTCTAAGATTTTTAAAATTAGATCTAACCACGATAAAAGTTTGTTTTTGTTTATTTGTGCCAAATAATGCAAACCAGAGGCATTGCAAACGTTGATATTTCAAGAATCCTCATGTTCGGAAGCGCGTTTGAAGCGAAATTGTTTGTTCCTTACACTTACAGAAGACATTTAGCTACATTGGTAAGGGACCTGTAAAAAGATTCGTCACATGACCTGGAATGTCTTGATATTACATGGGCGCATCACAAAGTAGTGCAAAGTAGAAATTCACACGCCTTACCTTTTATCGTCTGCAAAACACTAATACCAACAATCAAGCAATTCCGGAATTCCATGAAGGTGACAAGGTTATGATTGACAAATCGGATGTCGCAACTGTACGTATTACCAGTCGGAACGACATGCAAACAACTTTTTAAACGGACCCATCTTCCATGTCATAAAACTGTGAGACTCGTGTAGGATTCGCTTTATTAGTATCTTGTTTGTATTTTACAGTACCACCTCCAATGGACAGTCCGAATTTTTCAAAATGTACCAGTTTTTGTCATAATGAAAAATCAAGCATTGTATGATAACTTTGATTATATTGAGGGTAATATTCATCTTCTTTTTCAACCGTTACTTCAATAATCATCGAATATGCCATTTTTTCATGGCAATTGCCGATAGGGTTTTCGACGGTGTTTATTAAAGTTTTCAATGTCTAAATTTGTTAGAAAAGGAACCACCAAAAACTCTGGGTCCATGTTCTCGAATCTGGTATTATGCCTGACTTACGATAAATATGATAGATTGAGTATAAGTACTAATAATAATTAATAACAAAATTCTGTATTTGTAATTTATTTGTCTGTATCGGAAAGTATAGAATTAAAGTAGTAAAGTAAAAGGATTACAAGAAAGGTACTCAAAATTTTTTTTATTGTTTTCAATGATTTGATTGTAATGTGCAACAGGCAACTTCTCCGAGATCACGGTGCGCTTGCCGTTTGTCCGTAACCTGGACTACCACATCCTTAATTTCTACTTACCAACACTGGCTTTGGTCGTTCTGTCCTACGCCACCTTCTACATACCGGTCAACAGTCCGCCAGCTAGAGTGTCCGCAAATATCACCGCCTTCCTGACATTGTCTACACAGAGTGCTGTCGCCACTAATCTACTACCCAAAGTTGCCTACGCCAAGGTATTTTTAGTGATCGTTCCATTGTTAAATAGTGCACGGTGCGATGCTGGCCTTATATGGCTATAGGCCACAGGGTACTTGCAAAAACGCTTCTGTGACCAATTTGGGGACGGCAATTTTTCGATTACACGAAACATCTTATAAAAGTAAAAAGTCCCCTTGTTTAAACTTGCATATTTCCATAAAATCCTTTATGTATTAATCAGGCAAATGGTCTTAAGATTCTAACATGACTCTGCATTTTGAAAGTTGTGTCGTATTATATTATCTTTTAGGTTGACCTAACTTCAAAAGTGAAAATCAATAACACTAAGGATCTCTCTCAAATTTGAAAAAATAGCAATTCATCGTAACTTTGTCGCCACTGGGTTATTAATCATTTCACCTAGATGTTCAATTAAGCTGTATCTCACAAAATCTGTAGTATGTCCCCACTTTTACCTCAGATAATCTTAAGTGAAATTTTAACCTAAAAGGGTACCAACTCCGGTTTCGGCCTATTAACAGATATTAAAAACCACCTTCCCATCCAATTTTTAGAATCAAAACAATTATCTGTAACACTCAACAACCCTCAAAAGTTTTTAGGAAAAATTCAAAGCTCCCTGACTTACGCTTTTAACGAATTACAAGGCAACTGTGGGGGAATATCACACAGAAATTCTGTAATATCAAATACGTGACACAGGGAGCATGAATTTTTAGTTACTTCCTGTTTTTATCTTTCAAATTTGACGCTAATGATGCATTAGCGAGGATTGGTTGAAATCATCAAAACAGGGATTAGTATCCTTTTAAGTAAGAAATAAAGATACACAAGGACAAAATTAGGATAAGGATGAACTAAAGATAAAGTCAGAATACGACCCCTGCATTACAATACTGAATGACACAATGGGGCTATTCGGAGAATTCTCCTCGCGGTGTCGCTGCTGTACTAGTGGTGATTGAATTGCGCATGCGTCGCTGTCTGCATGTAAACAGCTGGTAAAAAGACGGATTGCTNCTCATTCAGCCTCAATAACATCCACAATTAGATCCTTGAAGGTAAACACAACAGCATATCACTTGACTCGTTTTGTGCCCAAAATCTGACCCTGAACTAGACCAGAGTGTCACTAGGTCTTCTTTATCTTCAATCCCCCATGTTTCTTCCAGGAAAGGAAATAAGCTATTGTCCACACATGACTTATTGCCTATGAAAGTTCATCCTCACCAATGAGGCTGACATGTGTAGCAGTCAGATATAGTTCCTCTTCATACGCAAACAATCCACTGGCACGTTGTCTTATGGTGATTCACATTTGTCCAGGGCCACTGACTTGTACATTGTGCCATGCAGCACTGCTGATGTATGGAAATGCTGTGGGATGAGATAGGAGTAACAAAGCTTGTTCCTTGTCTCCGATGTAGAAAGTAGGCTTTGAAAACAGATCTCCACTGGATGGGAAGATCTTGCTGGTTAGCTGCAGTCAACTGCTTAAAACCAATTTTTGTCCATTCAGGCGATCGATGCAGAAGCGATCCATATCTCCTGTGCACGGCACAAGCCCTCAAACCTAAAAACCATAGGTCACGTGAAAACAGACAAGATAGATTTCCATTTCAACGTGTAATAGATTTCCATGGGATAGGGAGTAAACAAATAGTCTAATGCATATTTGTCACGTACCCTTAATTGCCATGGCATTGGGCTTGGATTGTAATCTTAACTCACTAATCAATATCGAGTTAGCAGCATAAACATTCAGCATTCATTGATGTAACTGACTCTGATAAACCTGATAGAAATCATTCCAAACAATAATACTGCTTTGATGTACGAAAAGGTACCGAGTGCTACGTCAAGTATCGCAACACACATCACAACAAACAAAGATTAACCCGACTGGCGTCTGCCGCGAAGTCGACATCGGCGAGAACCTCAGTTAAGAGGCATTAGTTGAATGAACATGGAATAATCGTTAAAATAATCACAAACCTTACCTTTGTATAAGGTCGTTATTACTTCATCTCATAGAAGCACCCTTTTCACGCAATCTCACGTTCAGTTGGCACGGCTACAAGCCATTTCACCATGTATTTAAAGGGCTCGCGAAATCGAGGCTGTTAATCTATCACCACTAGTACACGCGCGCCCTCTAGTTAACGTAAATTTTCCGAATAGCCCCATTACTTGAGATAGTGAATATCATGATATGCACGTACGTAAAGGAGCAGACTCGCGTTCCAGATTGCGCCACTACGCAAAATCGCACGAGTGGAAGGCGATTGATTCGCCGCAAGTGCAAGCTAGCATCTTTGGTCAACGGAACGCTGCTCAGGACATGCACCTACCACAATGCGTGAATACTTTGGAATGAGTGTGGCGCTTTTAAAGACGAGCCTATTACCGCACAAAAATATTAAAGCGCTAAGCCAGCGTTCCGTCCAAGAAACGAACTTGTCATTTAGTCCACTTGCCGCTGTACAGTTGGTCTCAGCGTGTTCGTTTCTCAGACGAGAACCGATTTTAAAATTCGCAAGAAACCGATTTCAATTCAAACTATTAATTACGCAACGACGTTGCACTGGAAGAGTAAATATGCTTGTGTCCGAAGTTCGGGTTTTTAAAACCATGACATGGTTTATGTCGGCTTTAATAAAACAAGAAACCCCGCAATATGTATGTGCGTAACTTATTCACCTGAAATTTCAATCTCGTTTCAGGCTATAGACGTTTGGATAGCCGCGTGTATGATCTTCATCATGATGTCGTTTATAGAGTACATCCTGGCATCGTTGTCGTTAGTCAAAATGAACAAGTTCAAGCGTCACCAAGAAAAGAAGAAAGTGAAGGAAAAAACATCTCAAAGCGCTAAAGGACATGTGAATCCAGCATTCGAGATTTCTGTAAGCACATAATAAGGTTCGGGAGTATCAGAGTGACAAACCGAATTTAAAGAGTGTTTTGATCTCCTATATGGTCCAACCTCTATCGTCTCGCATCTGGGCCCGGTCTCTAATCTTTGTACTCGAAACGAACTCGAAACTATTTTTGGCAATTTCTCTGCTCCTTTTGTGTGAACTTAAGATAATTGGTTATCATACTGTGCTCGAATACATTATAGTTTATGCATAGGAGTTTCTAGTTCAAGTTTGCCCTTGAAGACCCTTATATTCGTGCTACAAACTCGAGTAAAAACTCGAAATTTCGAGATCAAACTCGAACTTATTGCTTTAATATTGGGTTTACAAATTTTGAACTAAGGACAATAAATTATCTACGTAAGTTATTGTGTACTCGAGCATAGAATAATAGACACTTATCTTGATTTCGCCCAAAAGTAGAGTAGAAAATGTCAAACCTAATTTCGAGTTCCATTCCGAGTAAAAAGATTGGAGACCGGGCCCAGGTCTCTATTAACATTACTACAGCCTCATAAACAACTCGTATGTTACCATACTAAGCTCCGATCTTATTTGTATTCGTATTTCATCAATTCATCAACTTAAATGTTATCCAAAAAGGGACATCGAGAAATCGAAATTATTGTGCAGTAATTTTAAATTCATATTCGTCTCGGAAAAAATACAGAAAATGGTAGCGATAAGAGACAACTTGTAAATGTTAAAATACGCATACAAATCAGAGCGTAGCTTAGTATGGTAACAATTTGCCTTTTTACAGTAAAGACACCCACGAAAAACACTTCAGGACGGATGTATTCATAGTGGTGCTTCAAATATATCTTTTGTGCAAAATATTTGAATGAACAGCGTCGGTTTCGAAATGAAAAAATATGCATTACTCTAACAGCAACCCTTATAAAGCTTTCATTCCAAAATTATTGAGGTTATCTTATTCCTGTGTTACGTCAGAGGTAGACCAGCGACGTACGCACAAATTCAGGTACAATATGTTAGATATAGAATCACAAAAAGACCGTACTTATTCACCGGTTTCTCGGCACAGTTATTAAACTGTTACAGACGAGGAGACTGCTAAGGGAATTGAGTACAACGGTTATTACTACGACTCCTTTTTGATTGAGTGTTTTCAAGGAAACACCAAAAGTCTGAGAAAGGGAGTGGATGGGGTGTGAATATTTTGGGGGCCCTCATAGAATTCAGCGTATGACACTGATCAAGTTACTTAATATTTCTTTAAAATTAGAAAAAATGCAAACTTTTGCCCTCCGATCATCACACATTGCTTCGCATTGGTCACACAGCATCGTATGAACTTTAATGAATAAATAGCTTTTTCTTCCACACACGAAAGAAAGCCTTCCTGACCTAAGTAAAAAATGACGATGACACTTTGATTGCTTTCAGAGTTATGACCTCGAAGACACTACACACGGAGGAGTGCGCGAAAGAAGTCAGGCTTTTAAACAGTCGTCAGAAAGGCTCCATCATGGTCAGACTGATAGTGAGAAGGTGGTTGTTAAGCGGCCCACGCTGTCGGCGGAACAGATTGACTATGTTTCAAGATTCGTCTTCCCAATCCTGTTTTGCACATTTGTTATCGTTTATGGGTTAATGTACTTTGCATTTTGATGACCGCTGGTGCGCAATTACATTCAATCTTGTTTCGAAATCCCAACAATTTCCTTACGCAACCAGAAGTGCCAGATTATCTACTAACTTAGCTAAATAAATACTTAGGGACCCCGCCTTGTAGGCACAGGTGACCTTCAAAATTTGTGTCAACTAAGGGATGAACATTTTGGAAATGGGGGTCAGTGGGTGAAAATTGTGAGGGACAAATTGTGACGACCGAAGGCATTTAAAATGTTTAAGGTCTCCATAGGGCCTGGAGAATTCTTAGAGCTTAGGGGACACGAGAAACTTTAATCCGACACTCTGAACAGGGGTCACAAGAAAGTCCGTATAACGTTAATGTTGTATGCTAAGCTGTCATCCTAATATTACGTTCATACTGTAACAAGAGACAGGACGTCTGAATCAGAAGGCGGGTTCATTGGAAAAGAACCGAGAAGTCGAATTATTTAGGAAAAGCAACCTCACCAGAATAAGCATTTGGCGCGAAATGTATTTAACGTTTTGATAACTAACGTTGAGAAGTTTCCGTGTATTTCTAGACAGAAAGTGTGTTTGTGCCTAAAAAATTCATTCTTCCACTAAACGCTTGCCATTTATGGCTAGGACTTGTAAACCTGTAAAAGCTGGCAACGTTTTCAACATTTTACGAATTAACCACTATGTCCAAAACAGCTCTGCATTCTTACCAGTTCTTAAATAGTATGATTCTTCGAAGTTTACAGAGTAGAGACTGCGAAAAAATACGGCTGTTTGGTCTGATCAGTCACTAGAACCAACAGAATTGTCACGTCTTTGTTGCCTGCAAGTCACCCTATTCAGGAAAAGTCCTGCGACAGCCACTGATCTTGGATATTGTTGTGAAATTAAAAGCATTTATGAACTTTTTACGAAAATGCTCCTAACAGCAGTTGGGAGTGTTGCGTAAGATACAATGTGTGCGATTTCGTGCAACGTAGTGCATTTTAGTCATGCCTTTAATTACGTGTTAGGGCACATTGGGCCTAATCGTTTTGGGAGATTTTTGTTGGATGAGTTAGAGGTCTTGAAGTTATTAACTTTGACCGTAGCTACAAAACAAGAAAATCCGTTGTGATTTTATTATAAATCACCAATGTTCGCCGTTGTCTGCCGGCTATTCGCTGAAATCAAGGCACGTGGCTTTACTGATAAAATACTTTGTCATTTACGGCGTGCCAGTGGGTTTTACCAGTGCTGGACTGCGACATTTCAAGTTGTGAGCTCGATTAGGTCTGATATCTCAAGAGTGCTGGACTGCGACAGTTGAGGTTGTGAACTCGATTGGGTCTGATATCTCAGAGTGTTGGACTGCGGCAGTTGAGGTTGTGAACTCGACTCGGGGTCTGATATCTCAGAGTGTTGGACTGCGGCAGTTGAGGTTGTGAACTCGACTGGGTCTGATATCTCAGTATGAGGTAGTGAGCTCGATTGGGTCTGATATCTCAGTAAACCATTTTTCTCACCGATAATGTCAATTATCTTGTTTACAATTCATCGCGAAGATCAATTACAAAATTAAGTAGACAACTTTTAAAACAATTTTATTTCTCATAACAACCAAAACAGCAGATCATCTAGAAATTCTAGTCTTCCAAGATCTATGCAGAACAATTATGGCAACTTAGTCTCGTTTTCACAACCCTAAAACCATTATTAAGAAACATACATGGCCGTCGTCAGTTGTAAACATAACTCATTCCAGAAGATACAGTGAAACACAAGTTTTTAAATAAGTAACACATGCAATGACAGAAACATTTCTCCCCTCTCGACTTATCATTGTTAAACTAATACTACAATGATTACCATATTTATAACAATGCATAGCGATCATCTCATCCGCATTATTATTTTCATTTTCAATATGACGTCATTTAAACGTTTTGTAGCCAGTCGAATAAAATTCAAACGCCAAAATCAATACAACAATATTATTAATTAGGTCATTTTTACATAGCGCTTTGAAGCACTAGTAAGTGCTTCGAAATTTATTACCCGCCTATGGACCTGGTCAATCGTTCCCAACACCTCTTGGAGCGGCCACAGGCGAACTAGGGGGAAGACATATGGTGGGCTATTTTCGACCACTTAATTCAAACACATGATTTTGTACGAGCTTCAACAACCAAAATGCATCCGTGGTTACCTGAATGGGAAAAAATCCAAGACCTGTGAAATTACTGACAAAGTCACATCACTGCGCATTTCTTCTTCCATTTCCGGGATCCAATCTTATCATCACAGCGTCAGACACATAATCACAAAACATCCAACTGCCCACTATAGGCCCTATTGTCAGAAGTCCTGGACGTGGCAGCAGACCCGTATTCATGGTATCCGCAAAGATTTTGAAAAACTATTTAAAACTCGTGTATGATGTTAAAAGCTTCCAAAATCTGTGACACATACCGTGCATACGGGGCTGAGGCCAGGTTCTGGACTGTAGATGGTTATTGTTTAAGTTATGTTGTCAAATGCGTCATCTTCTTAATAATCGCCGTCGTCGTCGTCTGCGTTATTGTTCATGATACTTTGTCCGCTTTACCATGATACAGGACAAAGACATCTCCAGTTTGTTGCAGATACGACTGAAGAGGGCACTGCCAGACTTATATGATGTATAAAGTTAGAATACTATTAGAAATCTATGCAAATAATTCAAGCATAAGAAAGAAGCCAGCTCTTGATTCACAAGAAACCTAAAATGTGTAAATTTTTTGTTGTTGTTTATATTGAATTTTAAATTTCTATTTGTTCTTGTGTAAATGCGTATCTATATATGTTGTGGCTTGATGATGATTTATATTTATGGGAATTAATTAAAACAGTTAATGATAACTATGCACTAAAAATGTCAAAAAAGCATTCGGAATACTGCCTAAGATCGTCAGCGACTGGTCTTGGCATGCTTGAGATGGTATTATACAAATATGGACCCATCCTGAAGATTATCAGGTCATATGGACCAAGGGAAAGCAATGGGGCACGAGGTGCTCTCAGCGCGAATCTTGGAAGACCTCGAGCCAACACTGCAGATTATAGCTATAGGCTATTCGCTTTTGATAACTGTACTTACTATCATGCGGCTAACACACCTTTTGTGAATGGCACCAGATCCTTGCCCTAATGGTGTGCCTTGGATGAGACTAAAACTAAAAAGTATTCATTCATAGTGACATTTCATTTGTCCAAGAAACGTGAAACTACATGTACGTGTATATTAGGCCGACGGGTTCAGTGTTCATCATTGAGGAAGCTGACTGAAGTCTCTGTTCACGCATTAGTGACCAATTAAAACCCAGTTGGTTTCTGTCCTACGTCCACCATAATGTGCGTGTAGAGAGGGTGGGGATGAACGAACATAACCTGAGATTTCAAACTGTTTAATCCGTCGTTTACATAAAGCTTGTTCTTTATTTCCGTGTAGAGTAATTTCTTTCTGCAATGAAAGAAATGTGTATGATCCTATTAATTGAAGACACGTCTCATTAAAAGCAGCATGTCGGCATAGAAGACGCTAAAATATATGACATAAGAAATAGTGACCTGATGATGAAAGTGGTCTCTCTCCAGCCGATTTCCTGTTTATTTCACGTATTTGTCAACCTTCGTGAAGTTCATTAACTTTTTGCTGTCAATTTTCAATTTCAAAAAGTAGGCATTTTCTAAATCCTCGATGACTGAAAATTCTTGCCTTAAAACGTACAAAAATTGTTTGTAATCGCGTCACAACAACTCTTGCGAAAACTGGCATTTTTGCTTTGAACATGAATTTCTGAAAAATAGTGGGAAACTTCGCGTTTTAAGTATATATTCTTACAGCCAGTGAGCAAGAACAGATCTTTGATTTACTTTCCAACCAGCAGAGATATAAGCCATCAAAATCCTTGTTTAAACCTTGTCGAGTTTTCAGTTTAACAGATAATGTCGCCGATGTTTGAAGGAAACGCACTGAAAAATCCGAGACACAGCTCCTTTGGCCTATGACCATAGAATAAGTGACTGTGAAAATTATAATGCGAATCGACTCACGAACTAAAGAAAAATCGGAGTTCAAAACAGGTTGAAGTGTCGAAAATAGAAAAGCCTGAAAAAAGGCCGATAAAGATTTACTGAAATTGTTCCAAACATATTTGGTGCATAGGAAATTCATGTAAAGAAATGTTTTTGGCAGAAAGTCTGCGTAGACATTAGTACCTTATGAGCAGCGTGATCACGTAGTTGTGGTTGATTCTTATTCGAAGTTTCCCGCGGTTTCACTTTAGTAAGGATGGAAATAATTAGAATTCTATACAATGTGTCCACGAAATTATATTAGCAACATGTAAGTTTCTATTAGCCAGGTTCTCAGTTTCCTACCTCTTACTCCAATCACTTGCTTTCCGTTTAGTGTGCTTGAGCATTTTGTAGCGTCCTACTGCCACAGGAGGGCGCAGCAATCCCATTCCAGTGTTGCGCATTCTGTAACCACAAAAGAATTTATCGGAGTCCGTTGCAGAACTGAGACAAAATACGTAACGAGTATCCGTAACTAAAGCGGTGAGATAGTAAAACTCCAACTCAGGCCTAACATACACCACGCTTGCATAGATGTGTCTAACAGTAACATCACTTAAATTTCGAACGAATGTCCCAATCTGAAACAACACTAATACCTAAAAAAGTCTAACACAGAATAAAGTCGTTTGAAATGTCCAGGGGTGCTCGTCTGTCTTCTGGGACTTGTGCCAGCGTTTTGATCCGTCATCTGTACATCATCGTCATCAAAAACACTCTCACCGTTTGTAACACTAAATCAGTCACATAGCAACAAATGGCGTCTGTTGCGGCGATACTCAACACCATTAAATGACACCATGTAACGGAACGAGCAAATGGTGTAAGAGCAACAACACGGACAGAAGGATGTACCAAGTCGCTAACATCAAGGGATTTCATTTAAGGTTCAGCAAGCGCGACGCAATCGGATGTTCCTTGCTAAGGATGCGACCCATGAGAATCTTTACAGGGGAATAGCTCAAACCAGCTATAGGCAATACAGAAGGCTTTCCGGAAAAGCACCTTGACCGTTTGTATGGTATGCTCACTTTGTCCAGCGCTTTGAGGAAATGTATGACTGGAGAGGGTGATACTAATGTTCCAGTCACGAACAAAACGTTGCAACCCAGCACTACCAAATGGCACATTATCAGAGAACAGTTCCTCGAAGGTTCCGAGGCAGGCAAATAGATTTCAACTGGTTAATGACGGAACGAGCAGTTTTGCGGGACAAAAGTGAAACCGCGGGAAACTTCGAATAAGAATCAACCACAACTACGTAATCACGCTGCTCATAAGGTACTAATGTCTACGCAGACTTTCTGCCAAGGTCGTCTCGGCAACGAGTGGGGACGCCGCGTTTCTTCCTGTTGATCGTGTTGAAAAGTGAAACGTCATGTTACCACGTCTTCTATATCCCGAGCCATGTCGGACCAATCCATGACCTCACAAGAAAAAAGAAACTGGTACTTGCCCCTACCAAAGTGACTCTCGTGAATCAGCTGTAGCATTGATTGTAGCAAAGACAATGGAGCAACGATGCGAACATTGCAAAACTGTAAACTATTAGCTTCATGCATGGAATCTTATAAATTCCAGTAGCTCTTGAGTTCAAGGCTCACAGTAGACGGCATGTCAGACGAACCTTGCAACATGTACTGAATGAAATTTTTGTACGTCATAATCATTCACAGTGGCGGTTTTGAATTATGACAATTTTGTGCTAGAGACAGGTGCTGATTGCACAAAAGCATGAACCATAATTTCGGTGTATGGAAGTGCACCACAGGCAGCACGGACAACACGAGACAGTGTATCAGCAACGTGCACCAGCCTCAAGGTAAGTACTGAACCTGCAAACCATTACCTTACAAATGTAGTAGCAATAACGCCAGTAATAACGCCATCACCCTTAAGGAACACTAATGCACCTTTAAGAAGAGAAAGGTGAGCAACGCGTATTTTACGGCAGCGTTGGAAAACGGGTGGATCAGCAGTTATGTGCTATTTGTCCAGCCCTGAGAAAACACCAAAATGGTCGATAAATACCTGAGCGAACGCCGAAAATATAGGAGTTATTTGATTTACATGAACAGCGCACTGAAGTAGCCGTAACGTGTCACATGATAATTCACTCAACTGTCATTACTATCAGTTACAAAAATGGTACGTCATGAATCTTGATATCGGATATTGGTGCAGACACATCCACAAGCACTTTTGGCAAATGGCTTCACTTTGAATCCACCAAAGGCGGTAAGATCATTTGGTAAGCAGTGATGTGTCAAGTTCACAGAAAGTGGATGCGTATTCCGTTTAACACCTTGGTCAGTATTAAATAAATCGTCCACACCATTAACTACAACACCATTGTCTCTAATTATTTGCCAAATGATGACGCAAATTTCTAGTACTAGTACACGGCTGCTGGGACCCCGTCGCGGGTTTGTTTCCTGGCGGGTGCTTTTTCCATGCCTTGCGTGTGTCCACTTCGTCGGTGTACAACTGCTGCAGTGGCACCATGGATTGTCACTCTACAAGGCTGAAACCTGGTTCTTTTTTACTCAGCAGTCTTGCAGATGTCTACAGTTTTTGCTAGAGATATATTAGGCTCTCTTGATAAACGTTCCGTCACTGCGAGCTTAGATTAACTTTTCGAATCACGTGACCTCATTACGTAGCTTTCGCTGGCGAATATCGGGGCTGCGTTCTGTAGATTCGAGACATTAGCGAAGCACTAATTACCACTAGAAATTTTCGCATATATAACGGAAACAGTGAATTCTGTTCTACAATTTAATATCTCAAAGACTCAACCTCACCGACCAATCACTTCAGTGGCCGCCACTTGCTGGAGTCTCGCTGGTTCCCTGCGTAAAGAGATCACGCGTGTGTTCTCTGTCACATAGCGACACGCAGGGAACCAGCGAGAGCTAGAGTACACTATAGTAAATGTTCCGCAGCATCATACTCGTGAAATACTCGCTTTTTACTCACGTGGTGGTGCGAGGTATTGCACTATCTTGGTTTTTCGCGAGGCTATCTCGTCTACAGTACGCAACCCTCACTCATGTCCCTGGGTATACTGACCGGTAAAACATGTCATCATCCTCTGCTCCCCATCCCCAGTAAAGATTAGAGTAGCCATTGACAGCGAAGAAAGCCTCGCGTGGAATATTGAGAACACCACCCACCAGTTCATTGTACATCAGCCTAGAAGATATAACTTTGTGAGAAACAATATCAAACGTCAATTGACTGCCAATGGAGATTTCATTCTATAAATTAGGTTGCGGTACCATCCCAAACGTGATATGAATTATGTTTGTTGGTGGAAATAGTTGATATAACACATTTTGTATCCCTCCTCATTTACCTTATTTGGTTACACCTTTATATTCGGAATACATAACTGAGGCCAATGCAAAGTTCACATACCATCCTCTCACAAGGCAAATGAGACGCTTGACGAGCCTTCATACGTAACATTTTACATATGGACGGTCGTCAGAAGTCTTACCGGCCTCCTTATTGTACGCCCCGTAATTAGACTGCAGGTCAGCCTTCTTAACGTGAGACGTGATTTCTGTGGTTAGCTGGCTCAGGCCAGAATGTTAACATTTTACATATTAATGTTATGCTTATAACTGGAAAGACACCACAACTGTCATCAAATCAGACGCCCAGTCTGCCTAAGTTCAACATCTTCAGTTATGACCTTGTGAACGCTTGCTTTAAACATCTGATCTTACTTAAGGTAAGATTTCCTATCTGCCTTCTCATCAAAATTCCGCATGTCACGCAGCATACAGCGTTCACACGCTATCTGATCATAACGCAAAGCGTACATCTAATTCGCTGTCTGAAAAAAAATCATATGTGAACGCTCGTCAAACGTCCGATCTTCTCTCTTACGTTCGACCCCACATCAGACGACAGGTTTGCCTACTTACCATGGGAAGCCTACATTCCAATGTCGTGATAAATGGCAACAACTATAATGCTAAAGTACTGCCATTTTGCACATTCAGGGGCGGATCCAGGATTTTGAGTTGGGGAAGGGGGGAAGAGCAGGCCAGACATTCGCATAAAGAAGTGCCAAATGGAATATGGAAGAATTTTAGGGGGGCATATGCCCCCCCTAAATCCGCCACCGACATTAACGTAATTATTCGTAATACGGTGGATAGGACGCCTTTGTGAACGTTAGTTTCAAGCGGATGACCTGCTTTCTGATCAACCACCCCTGCCCTCTGATAACAAATTCTCACCTGAACGCAACAGAAAATTCGTCCATCTTCTTCATAATCATAAATCACAGTAAATTGTAACGAGAGCTCTTACTTGTAATTATGCTTGTCTATGGCCACCGACATGTGTCTTGGAAACGGCGGACAAGTGTACATGTTGTTGTCATTTTCTGGCACTAGATCGACGTCGTGGAAGATAAAACAATCATATGTCTTCACAGAGAGTGCTTCTTTGAACGCTGTGTTCATTAATATCCCTTTATTGAAACTGCTCGATCCATACTACAAATAATGAACGCGATATTGCATTAGTGAACCCTGGAACAATAACTGCTAATGGACAAAACTTGCCCGATTTGGGAACTTAAGAACTCTTGGGATCAAGGTTGTGAAGTATTGGCAAGGTGGATTCAGACTAAACAAAGCATTGAAGTCAAGAGTGAAAGAGAATGTCTTGTTTGTATCGTTTTAACCGATCTTAGGGTGGTGTTTTAGATAGGCCTAACATTGAAAAAATACGAAACTCCAAGGTTATATCTAATACACATCTTCATCAATAATTCTTGAAACCATGACCAGCTCCGAAACAAAAACACTGACATCCCTCATTGCAAATAATGAATGCGTGCTGTCTAAATTTTATCCCATGTGTATGACTAATGATGCCTCACTTAGTTTCTTAGCATTTTATTTCGTCACCAAAAACAAGAATTGCCTTCTGTGTTAACAGGACAAACATGTCATGTTCATTATTATAGTCTTACCTGTTCTGATACAAATATTCTGTAATCTAGTTGTTGCCTTTGAAGTATTGGGTGAAGATGAGCTAGCAACTGCACTAAATGATCTTGACGGTCCCTATATGGAATGATAATGGCCACCCGATGGCGTGCAATGCATCCACGTGGTTGGAACATTCCTCCAAGCTTGACATTCGGGTTCAATGTAATGACGTCTGACATACGGAAGTTGTGAGAATGCTTACTGTCCACGAAAATATTCCCCTCTGCAATATAAATAAAAAATCTCACCACTTAGTACGTTTCGGCAGTGTCTATCAAGGAGTTGAATCTGTAAAACTATTCTGATCAGCCATTTTTACGAATCACTTCTGACTTGACATCTCGATGAATACAATTTAACGTCTTAGTGCTGACATTTTTTTTTTATTTTCCCACAAAATACTGCTGCAAATGTAGTGGAAGGCATTGGAATTGTCTACGTTGAGACGATACAATTTTCAACCCGGCTCCACTAACACTGGGTGAATTAATGTATTCTTGAAAAGTTTAAATAACAACCCCCGCAGGATTATCTTGGCGACGCAAAATAGTTTGCGGGGCCACGGTTGAATTTACCTCCCATTACCTCTCTCAGTTTCAATCATGTCAATTGGTCAGTAGGTTACTCCACAGCCTACACAAAGCTGGGTAAGACTCTACCAGGTGTTAGGAGTTCCAACGTCAGTACCACACTCGGGACGAACTGGGCTCCCCATATGCTCAGTGATGTGTATGTGTCGGGCTAGGGCCCCGTGAAAATTTGAATGACGTGTCTTATGCCCAACCTATCAAATCCCTGAAGTTTTTTTTTTTTGAACCTTGTGGTTTTATCACGTTGGGAAAATTCTCTTTGGTTTCTCTGCAGGAGTTAAACGATGCCCACTGGGTTGCTGACTGGTTATGTACAAAATTGCGCACACTCATCCGACAGCATCTGTAGGATACCGGGCGTGCGTTCACTTGACGCTAGGACCTACGCTTGGTCCTAGCTAAAATCTAGTCAAAGTCAGGTGTTCTCATTCGAAAAATACACGGCAATATCTCGCGTAATTTCGCAAAGTCTTGCTTTTTAGCGAGGTCCTAGCGTTACTGAACGGGAAGCTGGATAGCAGGTTCAGGCACACAATGCAGAACGCTTGGTCCTATCTTTGCGAGTCTGTCTGCATTCTCATTGCCGTCAATTACCACATGAGCCCATACTCATCCGGCAGCATCCGTAGGATACAGGGATAGAAGGTTCATGAACACAATGCAGAACGCTTGCTCCTATCTTTGCGAGTGGATTTGCATTTGCATTGCAGTCAATTCCTGCATGGTCCCTGACCCAGCCGTATATTGACGTTTCCTTCAGTTTGCAAGCTTGTTATTTTATGTCTATAGCATAGAAAGATGCCGCGGAAAACGAAGACAAAGCATAGTTTTGATCCTGAGATAGTTGTGCAAGTTCTCATTTAAAGGTTTCGTTTAAATGGACTAAGGGGTGTCTGTGCCATGAATATACTTTAAGTTTGTTAAAAATGAAAAATTGACTTAAAAATGTAACCACGTTATAATATAATTTGACTAATGGACAATTTGAGACAAACTTCAAAACGGTGGGACGTCTAAATCAAAGGTTTGTTTTCCTTAAGGAAGGTGGTATGAGCCTCATTACGACCTCCGGTGCGCAGTCGGCTTCGAGCCAAGCTGAAAATACATTCAAGTTCCTGACTGTATAGGCTTCTTTACGTGGAAAGTCACGTGTGTTGACCAGCTTCATAAGAGTCGTAACTCGCATTTAAATAGACTGCAGAGAAAACATAGTCATAGAACACCGTTTGTCTATAGTTTATTATTGTTCTGTCCATAATGAAAAATGTCCTTTAAAGTTGCAGTATATTACGAAGTGTGCAGTGTGCAGGATGAAGATTGCATGATCAGTGGTGTGCTCTTACCACCAGGGCAGTTTACACGGACAGTGAACAGTGACAGTGGGTGGGAACCTGGGGGCAATTTGCAGGATCAGGGCGGCAGGCACAGGCCTAGAAAAGAAATGAGTTGCGACCGCGCCAGTTTTGCATTGAACAGGGCGTCATATTCCGTCGTGCCACCTTCACCTTGGCCTTCCAGTTGCTACCCTTGGAAATCATTTCTTAACTTGACCCGGTGACCTTTCCGAGCCCAGTAATCCTTTCTAATCTCGGTAAAGACCAAGCTCAGAATAGTTTTATAACATTTGCTAAATCAAAAGTCCCATTTTGGCAAATAAAGTTTAGCATAGCAGTTATAAAAATATTAATTTCATTGCTGAAAATATTATTTTTCAGCATTCGCTATTAGAAAGTCAACCATTTTCGTCCTAACACCCATAAGCATGTTTTCTGTGACCTGCATTCACAAAAAGAACCGACCCAAAAATTGAGATAAATGTTTTTAAACTGAAGTCACATGACCTGCTTAAATTTGGAATTGGTCACAAAACAGCCTCGAATGTGGTCAGAGGAGTATCAAGAACAGAAGTAAGACCCTATTGTAACCCTTCGCAGAATGTTTAGTTAGTTGTGAATTTGTGTACTCTACTTAGGCTGTAATTGTTGGCATTGTCGGCTGAGAGTGCGTCCTGACATTTGGGCAACACTTGAGTCACTTGGTCTAGCTTGGCCACTCTTCGCTGCTTCAATCTTGAATACATTCTCTGTAATAGGCTAGGGCTTAAAAAAGTCGGGCGTTTATAAACTCGAGTAGTCGGATAGGCAGATTTGGCCGAGTCGACACAGCGAGGTAGAAAACAGTTTACTTGGACCGGAGAATAATATTTGTAATCAACATGGAACTCGAAATTATCTTTGATTGTTCGCTTTCTAGTACTTTTCAATGAACTGAATATGTGGCTACGAGGATCCAAGAAATCCGGACTTTCACTGGATTCGCATTAACGCTATGTGACAAGTTTTCAGGTTCGCATCTGAAATTTCGACTTTTACTCTAAATCTCGACTTCTTATTCTGGTTTGCAGCCCAACCTATGGGTCACCAAGTACGAACTTAGACTAAACATTGATCAGCGCGAACCATAAACATGCTCGAGCAGAGAAAAACGCCGCTTGGCAAAAATAATTTCGAATACGAAGTCAAGGATAACTTCACAATGACAACAACTAAAAATACCAGCTTTATCTTCGAGATGACACTTAGAAAAGTTTCGCTTTGTTCAACATCAACCAGAAACAAATTTCAAAAACAAATTTCAAAAAAGCAAGACAGTTTTATTTTCATAGTGGTGTAGGCAGCAACGCTGGAAAGAATCCGACTCATGGCTAGCCTACTGTATTGTAGCGATCTTGAATGCCCGGTACATGAGCTCATTTCCGAGGGAATCAAATTTCAGTCAACTAATGAATTTTCTTTTCATTTGAGTCCCTCGGTACCAACCAGTAATCATGACCAAGCCACGGGAGCTTCAACTCGACTTTTGTACACTATTCTCACTGCAGACTACGTTCCATATATTTCAGACTTAACGCCTTTTTCTGCGACAGGCAGTGAAAATTGTCAGACAACTTTCTACTACTACAGAGACTGTCTTTTATTCACTGACCATGGAAGTATAGGTGAAAACATTAATTTAACCTGTCTGAAGTGCTTGGTAAGGGCGTTTTAAGCAAAATATAATTTTGAATAATGCTGGCCTTAATTTGCATTAATTATGCAAATTTATCATGCAGCAACATGCAAACTGATTTCATTAAATTAATTGACCATAGAAACATTAGTGCAAATATCATAATTCACCTGTGATGATTGGTACCATAGCTATTAGAACAAGTAAAATTTTGAATAATGGCGGTCTTAATTTGCATAAATTATGCAAATTGACGATGTATCCACCCAAAACTTTTTACTATTAAATTCGTTGACCATGGAAACATGGGTGAAAGCATCAAAATAACCTGCCTGCAGTGCTTGGTAAGGAAATTATAAGCAAAAATAGAATTTTGCATAATGGCGGTCTTAATTTGCATAAATTAGGCAAATTGATAATGTATTCACCTAAAACTTGCAATATTAAATTTGTTGACCATGGAAACATGAGTAAAACGTCAAAATTATCTGCATTGCTTGGTAAAGAAATTATAAGCAAAAATAGAATTTTGCATAATGACGGCCTTAATTTGCATAAATTATGCAAATTGGCAATAATATTCACCAAAAAACGTGCACTATTATATTCGTTGACCATGAAAACATGAGTAAAACGTCAAAATTATCTGCCTGCATTGCTTGGTAAAGAAATTATAAGCAAAAATAGAATTTTGCGTAGTGGCGGCCTTACTTTACATATTTTAAAAATGCTCAAGGGTTGCAAACGGTCAACTCCCTTAATCATGATTAACTATGCCTAGGCAACACCATGTCAGGGAGACTGGATATTTTTACCATATGGTGGTTAGGATGGGACGAGTAAAAGCATCTGAATCGCACTGTAAGCGTGTAATTGAGTTGATTAAGCAAAAGTACGCGTAGATTAAGCACATTTCAACGCGTAGGAATGTACTCGTTTAAGAACCGTTTGGAGTTTCATACCACAGGCAGCGGCAGAATCAAAGGCGGGCGTAGGACATTCTATCAGTCAGGTTACACAGTGCATTTGATATCTTCATCCTGCAGCCATCTGATAACAACTTCCGACCAAGCTGGTTGACCCGGTTAAGATATTTGGTTCGTCATCGAGAACCAATTAGTGTTGATTCGTTGACTAAGAGAAACCGGCGACGAGTTTTTCTCACCATTACGAAATACCACCAAGTTAAGTTACAGAGATCTACCTAACACTTTACACTGGAATGCCAGCGATTGAACTGCCAAGCTTTGTGTGACTCTTGAGGTGTAAAAAGCAGCTTAACCCAGATACAATCTGCCTCTCGAGGGAGACGAAATATTTAGTTGTATGTGAAAATTATATATGTTTTGGTCTCAATCGTTCCAAAAACAAGCAAAAGGACCAAAATACTGTGTATGGAGGTGCTGAGTTATAAGTTAATGATACTTTGTTCTTCAAACTTTTGATATGTCTTTTATCAATAAAAGTTTCGAGGGGGTCATGGAATCGAGTTTAGAAGTAAGTGTAATGATTATGTAATTATAATAGTTGAGTGTTGCATGCCCGAGTAAAATTCCTCATGGGATAATAATATTAGACCTACTGACACGTTAGCCTAACATCTCAGCTCTGTCGAAGTTGGTTAGCTTTTTGCAGCTGGTGATTTGACGGCAACATACCTGATATTATTCCTTGTGTAGGCGAGTGAGTTACATGACTGCTATTGATAACCAAGTCAAAAATTATGTTGACGCTTATGATTGAGTATATTAGGGATAACAAATCGCGTATTCTTAATGGAAAGAGCGCACTGAAATGTATAATGTTACATCTGCACGAGGAGAGGTGAAGCTGTTGTTGATAATGCTCTATGCCCTTGTTGTAATCTATTCTTGCATTGGTTCTAAAGTCAAACTTGTAAATGATTTGTTGCAAGAATTTAATCTTCGTGGCTTGACTGGGCCAGGGTAGACATGCACAATTACTAGATCACTGTGTGCTCACATTTACTATAAATGTCGTTTAAGATTATTGAGGACAAGTGCTCCCAATCTGTAAATGTCAAGAAAATATTTTTATTTGTCGAGATGTACCACAATGATCAGTCATGGTGTCCTAACTGCAGTGAAATAAGACTACCAATCTTAGGGATTTACATGAAATTTATGTCCAACTTTGTTCATCACTTTCAATAGATATGACAGAAAATATCAAACATATTTGTCCTGTACTACAGAATAGGGTTCATAGTGCCAGGTATCGACAATACAAACCATACTGTAACCAACAGATTCTGTCAGCAAACACTGAATTAGCATGCGCTCACACGGCCTCGGTCCCGATCAATTATCTTTATTGCATCTGAAGCCGGTAACGCAACGGTTTATTCATTGCTGTCTTCTCAAAACAGTTGCACTCACGAATACTCAAAAGGCATTACAAATTGTATCTAATGAGACAGACTTTCAATGTTTCAGTTTTATATAAGCATTGGTTAGGGCGGGAATATTTCATTATGAAACAGAACGCACAACGTCAACAGAATCCCGTCTTCTAGACGAGAGTTCATCCGACGAAGACTTCGCAGACCCACAGGCTATCAGTTAGAACCGGAATACAGTGATCACGAAATACTAGAGAGGCGCCGTGAAGTACATGCACAGACAACGGAACGTATGGATAGTTCTTTGGTAAGTCGGTATTCGTCAGACTCGCTGTCGATGACTGCCGGCCACAGACACGGGGATGTTTCACGGCCTCAAATGCTATTAACAGCGTACTTTTCATTCTTCACTATCGCGAGCCACTTTCCTCAGCATTTCGGCTCTCGAGGAAGTCGAAAAAACGATGTACCCACCTTCCTCGCAGCTGCATAGTTCGAGCAAGCAGGAACGATGCACCGCAAAACAGCGGCATTCACTCTGCAAATGAACCACTGACGTCGCTGCGTCGTTTCTCATCTTCCTCACAGGTTAACGCGACACCTCTCGGCAAGGTAGGGTCGACCGCATGCGAGACGATGTGGATATAGACCGATTAAGACGGTAAAAAAGACTAATTAAATCGGGTGGCATTCTCCTTTAAGGCGCTCAAAGTCTGCACCTTTATCCGCTCACTCGGGGTCTAAAACCAAGTTACGGGCCCTTGAAGCTCCCCCCCCAAAATGAATAAAATGGAGTGGATTGTGGTTAACGACAGTTTTGTTGACTAAATGGGAAGTGATTGCCACAAATGGTATTCATTAGTTCCTTCAAGTTGTTTTGAGTAAACTGAGTCCAGAAATCTGGCGTGCGTTCAGTAGACGCTAGGACCTACGCTAGGACCTAGCCAAAAGCTAGTCAAGGTCACGTGCTCTAATTTAAAATACACGGCAATATCTCGCGCAATCTCGCAAAGTCTTGCTTTTAAGCTAGGTCCTAGCGTTACTGAACGGGAGGCTGACCTGTGCTACTAGGATACGGAAGTGTCGCCATTTTGACAGCACACCCTTGTTGAGTCTTGAATTCTTGGCGCGTGAATCCTGAATTTCTGAAATCTCGGATGGACTCTTTTCTTGCATTTATTATTCCTTTCCTGATTATACTTGTACACGCACTTCTTCAGCAAGTCACACTAGGTGGCGCTTGATACAAATTTGAATATTCAAGGTTTTAATGAGACATGGCATCTTTAAGTTTAGAAAAAGATCAAAATGGTCAAGGCAAATCACGGTTATCACACGGTAGTTTCGTATTCTGCCACTAAGTGGCAGTGAGATTCTTTAAAAGTTTATGTGAAAAGTACACCAATGAATGACTGGAGGCCGGTGGAAAGCGTGAAAACTTATATGAGATTGTCAGGTGAATCTACTCACGAAAACCTTCTTAAAGCACCAACAGCTCAGGGTCCACATATAACTAATGCCATCGTAGGTAATACGGATGACATCGCCATCCAGCACTGTTCGTGTCTTCGTATTCTTTCGTCCGGATAGCGTACGTTTTTGACCGTCACGTTTATACCAGTTTTACTCACTATTACACCAGTATACATATCTACATTCCTATCAATCTACACAGCCTCTTACAACTGATTTCGGATACTTCCACGATGTTTATATTCCAAATGGTAATGATTGATTTTAGCTTTATCTATACCTTTTTACTCGACGGGCTTAATTAGGAGTGCGGATCATTCTATCGTCTTTATTTGTCTAAACGATACGCCTTTTATCTCTGGAAATGGAGCTTCGCTGACGGACAGCCTTTTTCATGTCCAGTGGCGTACCTAGGATACGATAGGGGGGGAGGGGCAACATGTTGTCTCGGGTAATCGGGCAAAGTGCGATTGAATGTGTAGCTAGAGCCCGAAGTTGCGGGAGCCGGGTGTGTGAACCATCTATTCGGAAAACCAACCGGTGGAATAAAATAAAAAAATAAAAAACGGGTAAAAAAAATAAAAGAAAAAACGGGAACGCCGCGATCTGGGGGCATCCCCTTCTCCGCGTCCTGGTTACTTACTCAATATTTCCTCGCGCTTCACGCTGTTGCTGTTCCATTTTTGCTTACGGCAGCCAATGGGGGGGGGGGGGGCTGCCCCCCAAATCCGCCTATGATGTCAAACGTGTATTAGAACCCACATCCTGTTTCCCGCCAATTTCAGCTACCGGTACTAGTAATTATCGTAACTGATCAATTTACAAAACCAAGCCTGCTTTCAGTGACAGATGGTGTTCGAGACCGTTTTATCCTCTTCTGATTTGAAGTGGCTCTGCTGTGCATGAACTTGAAATCTTGCTTAATCTCAAGAGCGCGTACGCGTGAACTTGAAATACACGAGGAAACTTTATGAGTTCACTCAAATAATCACATTCACGTTGATAAAAATTTGCATTGCACTAAATCAAATTGCATGTTCATAAAATAACGTTAATTTTAACCCGTTCTCCAACTATTGGCGATCTTATTCATCAAACAATAATTGATTTAACCATTCACATATTCCTCCGATTCATTGAGACAAGTTAGAAAGGCTAAAGGAGAAAATGGGTGATGATGAGGGCAGAATATTCAATTCCAAGTTTACGCATACGCGATCTTGAGATTAAGCAGGATTCCAAGTTCACGTACAGCAGCTCTGTGTCCATTCAGGCTAATTGCCATTATCGACTCTATATGTAAACAACTTGAGTGATTTACCTACGCTATAGAGTGAAGGCAGCATTGCGAAAATGAAACAAATAACAGATTTTTTAGCCAGTTCGTTTCCTAGCTTTTTGATTCACTTCGTCTTGTCCCAGTTTACTGTCTCAGGGTTTATATCGTCACAATATGCCTGCCGAATGATAAGCACTTTTAGTCCCAAACAGCAATTGGAATCAGTAACATCAAAATGCCAAAAACTATTTTACTTTTATGAGTCTACCATTGGCATCATATAGAATATACTCACGCAGATCTGGTGGAACAGGAGGGCAGAAATCGGTGACGTTTTCACTCGTGCTTAAATGACTCCATGCTTGCTGTGTACTAGAATTGTCGATTCTTTGGCTGGGTGCTCCAGCTATTAACCACTTGAACCTTTCCACGTTGACCGAGTTCAGTATTTGACGACGATTCATTTCAATGGATGGAACATCCTGAACACGCAGATCTCTCAGACGCCTATCCATGGCCCTTAGTTCCGCTGTCCTGCTGTTAGAAAGGCGTCCGAAGTGGCTCGAAATTTTTGCGTTGGTGAACTTTCGAGAACGCATACGTATCATTTGTGTAAGACTAACTATAACTAATGCTATAAATCCTAACGTCATGAGTAGACGCGGCACATTTTTACTCCTGAAGTTCCTTGCTGAGCTTGCGAAAGGCGTTGGTACTTTGAACAGTTTAACAGTGCCATATTTTCCGCCTTTGCTCGACCCTTTCCCAGACTTGTACATTGGAATTCGTTGATCACCATGAGATGTGATACCCACGTATCCAGCTTGGCCCCCACCGGCACCAGTTGAGTTCAACTGCGTGGATTATTTTCGTAGCTTGACGAGGTCCGTAGTGCTTGTAATTCCATCAGGAAGATACATCCAGTCAGCAGTGGAACGGATGCAGTGTACTTGTGGAAGATTAGACCTGAAAAATCACCAGACACAGTAGTCGATCAATTCAATAGGGTAGACCAATATCTAATTTGAGATCCATCCAACGAAGAGAGAAGAGAAAACCAAGTCACGATATTTCCTTAATAAGTTCATTTGGCGTTCACCACAGTAACTGAATACTTGTATGCAAGAAAATAAATTACTATGAAAAATAAGCCAGTACCATTCCGGAGTCCTACGGTATTTCGTTAACCGGTTTCAATACGTCTGAAACTGTAGACAGCGTCCGCATATGGTGGGTGTTAATATGAGTAGTCGCTACGCGACCTCAGCTTTCACTAGAGTTCATGCCAAGTAAAACATCAAGTCCGATAGCTGTATTTTAGTGAGTGACTCGCTGCGTGAAAGAGCGATATTTTTTCGTATGGATATGGTATGCAAACCTCAGTGATCCGAAAGGGATCAGTAATGAGACAGTGTGCAGAGAGAATATATACATATATGATTATTACAATATCCTTTTTAATTTTATAAAATATCAGAAACGTTTAGAAGTAAAACAACAACTGAGACGCTGTGCCTGGCATGAGAACAATTATTTATTAATATCGGACAACGTGACTGCATTCAAGGTCACAAAGGCCAAACTATTAAAGTAGAAATACAATGATTCACAAAACATTGTGTTACACGTATTTTGTACTTCACAATGTTTACATCAGGAGTCTTCATAAAGCAAATTAAATGTCGAAGCAATGGTGACAGGCAAAACAGTTCCGACTACATTGGTTATGGGCGCTTCATGTTTTCAGCGTTTCTTAAATTCTTTTAACTGTTTGCCGCTGCGTTTTTTCAATTGCTAGAAGTGCAGCCAGTCTGGGCCAAATGTCTCTCTGCAAGTCTCAGCGGCTGCTTAACGTTGACTTGATTTGGCGCCAGTATTCTTGTTCTCTATATAATCATTGACTTTTTCTCTAATCAGTTCTGTGAGGCCCATTTTCTTGAGGAGAAAAGAAGTCAGGCATTGTTTAACTTGTTTTATTGATCGTGACAGAGACAGCAAACGTCTGCACTGTGGAAAATTCAAGCGTGTGACTGTGCTGTTAGCTGGTTCGAGTTTTCATCGTTAGCGCGATAGGCGAACGATTCGTGAGACAACGAACATTCACATTTACAAGATGACGTCACATTTCCGAGAATGGGTAGTTTACTTCACACTTCTAGCAGTAGTACATACGTCCACTTGACCTTCTCACTATGCGGCGTGAACTTGATTCAGACAATGTTACATTCAGTGTTGATGTATTATTATTATGGTGCTGGTATAATTTAACACAAACAATACAATGAGAAATGATCACAGCGATGACCCCCGTGCTAAGTGCTAAGACGACAGTTTCAGAGATAGAACACCAATGAGGACAAAGACTACTTTCAATCTGTTTGGCACCTATTTCTCTTTATGAGCTAATTAATCGTGGAAATCCAAAACCCTGAAAAATATCCAGCTATGAACACAGAATTCATTGCCATTACGGGTTGAAAGTTCAATACCGTTGATTTGACAAGCTTATTGGGTATTGATAGTTACTGGTTTGGGCCATGCATAAAGTTTCGGTTCTCGATAGTATTTTAATGATTTTATAGTTACCATAGTAGCCTATCTTTGGTATTGTGGAATGGCTGCGTTCGTTTTTTACTCGTTAGCGCTGTAGGCAGCACGGATTCCGAGAATTGGGTTGATTTTTTAGTCTATAAATACGACCGTGAATTTGATTCAGATTCTGCCCGAAACAATGGTATCCCCTGATTACTGTTGATGTCTTGCTGACGCATTACACTGAGACGGTAGTGAATTGATATATAAACAATTCGTGAGAAATGATCTCAGGAAATAGAGAGGCCTCACCGTTGATATGGATGTTAGAAATGCCGAGATCACAATTTACAAAATAAAACACCACGCGCAGGGCTAAGACCTGCCAGGCATTCCTTCTTCGACCATGAGAATCTGGTCTTCATGGGCGGTGCACCATAGTGGCTATAATCCTCCACTTTTTTCAGTGCTGCGCCGTCCATGGTCTTGCAATGAAAAAATGTCCAACTGACAGGGAGTCAGTCATTATGTTGGTTTGTTTGCTAACGTTGATCATTGTCCGGGTTCTAGGTCTGGAATTTTTAATTTAGTGACTGATATTTGTACCAGTGCACCTAAGGTATATAAATAATAAATAACAGCATGTAGGACATCGGAGTTGAAAGTCATGAGTGTAGAACAAGACCCGATTGTAGACGAGGTGAAAGCGCTCAGAGGAGCGAAACTTGGAGAAATTGACTGAAAAGGCGGCAATGGAGATGACGATGACAATGACATGCTGATCAATGAAGACGTCAGAAACGAGTAAGAAATATATTATTGTTCAAAAGAAGGCAAACCAACAAAATGCAGCAAATATTTAATCAACAAAGGAACAGCGCCATCAGAAAATCCCAGATAAATAAAAAATGGTCGTTGTAGCGAAAAAGGAAAAACATCTTCTGAAAGCCAGTTGAAAACTCTATCTACCTGAATAGTTTCACAAAATTCCAAAAAATTTTTGAAAAAAATGAAACTGCATTTTTTAAAATTTAAAGTCAAATAACTTGAAAACGGCAAGTCTGAAAAAATGTTATATTTCATTTGAAAGAGTATACCTTAAAGAAACCACATGCAAAAATTCACGTCATTTCCTCTTCCTCTTCAAAATGGCATCCAAGCAATTGATGAAAATGCTTCAGATCCGCCATTTTGTAAACCACTTCCGGATGAACAGCACTTGATCATAGCTAACTGCAAAAATCTAACACAAGAGAAATTTCAAAGCCATTGGTCCTACAATGCGCTCTCTACAGGATAAAACGTTTTTGGCCCGAAATCGAGGTGCGCATGCGCAATAGCCTATGTTTCCGCCATCTTTGACCGGAAGTTCATAATTTCCGGCGTATTGGTAGTACTTGTCTACTTCTACTTCTGTATTTATGTTGATTTTCAGCGGTGTACGTCAAGAAATGCGGCCTCTGTGAGCATTTGAATCTGAAGTCAGAAACAAAATGGCCGCATCGTCCGCCATCTTGAATCCGATCATAACGAAAAACAATAACTTCCAGCTCTTCCGGAGCTATTTCGCTAAGTAACAAGCGACAAGTTACTTACACCCAACCTGACCCAAAACGTGTTATTTATGCAGGCCTAGATTATCGCGCTAACGTGTAAAGCCTGTAAGCGCGAACAAGTTGACAGGCTTGGAATTCCATACTTTTATAAATGTGCTTGCCTAACCTTTGTCCTAGTTTGCTTTACATTGCCCCGGTTCCAAACTTTTTGACTATATCACACTAACATTATGGCGTTTTACATGCTTTAATTTTGTTCAGTCGTTGTAATTTTTCATGTGCGGTGGCCCAAATCGGTCACTGAATTCAAAACCCGATAATCCGACCAAATGGTAGTAATGACAATGAGATTATCCGTGCTAGCTGGATATTTTCAAGGCATCAGATTTTCATAATTGGTCCGAACAGGGATACCAAGTAGATTGAAAGCGGTCTCAGTCCATGTGTGGTGTTTCATGGAGAGTTTGATATTCATGAGCTCTTAAGAATAGACAGACAGACAGGCAGGCAGGCAGACAGGCAGACGTTGATAGATTGACATATAATTTTAGTTACACAGGGTAAACGATGTTAAGTAAGAAAACGTAGCTACCGCAAAGTCCTCTGAAAGCAAATAAATAACTAAGAATGGCCTACTCGGGACAGAATCGAGTTGTTGCCATGTTATTCACCGCCCACGGCCGCTGATACCAACTACGACCTGTTTCTGAATTGGTCACACTGTTCTCATGTGAGCGAAATTATTGAATATGCCCCATAAACTTACATCGGGGGGCCTGTTTGACGCGGTGTCTTTGTGAAAACGTCTACCCTGAGGATAAGACAAAGGACCAAGGGTAAGGAAGCATTTTACCACACTCAATACTAATTTTTTTGAATATACGTGCTTTACAGAAATTGACCATTATTGTAAAAGGAAAGTATGGGTGATGAGACTGATAAAAAAGTCTTAGAATCTGCTCAAAGTTCCCTGTGCTTGTCGAGATCAAGCAGGGAAGCCCACACTAGCACGCAGGTAACGTCATCACCACGACTGAGCAAACATGTAACAAAACCTGGGACGAATCATCTGGGGGAAAATACAGAAAAGCACTGCCATCGTAGACAGAACTTGGCAAAAACTGAGCACCAGTGAATGGAAAGAGGAGGCAGTGTGGCCTGGTTGATAAGTGCCCGCTTTCTTTACTCGAGGTCATGAGTTCGAGTCCCACCATGTCACACTGCTAAACCCTTGAGCCAGGTTTATAGCTCCTCAGCTTGGTTTTAACTACATATTAATAAAGCATAAAAATATTTCCAGGTGATCAGTGCAATGGGCCCACATGCGAGGCCTGCGCACCTCTGGTACAACGTGTATCAGACCGCCTGCAATTATTTTTTTATAATGGAAAGAGCATTGACCTGCAGGGCTGACGATAGATGATATCAAACACACCCGTAAATTTGAGTCACACTGTTATTTGAGCCACAGCGATACTCTCCGAGAGATAATCGAAAACTAAACGTTTTAGTCACGTTAAGCTGTAACAGCAATGCAATAATTGTTTAATGACATGCCATGTTATATGTTCCTGATATATCGTTTGAGGCGCTTTGTTCTGTCTGCTTTGTCATCGCTTCACATAAATAATTAAAACTTGAATAAACTTTTTGTTGATAATAAGTGACACGGGGAAAAATACCTAACCTTGAGCGTTTTACACCAAAGTGGTGGGAGCTTTGCTTCAAGAAAGGGGCAAAGTGACTTTTAATTAAAACTGCTTTTTTAAATCACTCATTTCCATTGGTGGGCAATGTTTGTGCAAATCAATTCGTGGTATTAATTAGATAGAGTCATCACTCACTTTATTTCATTTTGAAAGTTCAACGGGAAATGAAATTACTGGAGTTATCACTTATATTTCCGTTATCAACATGAAAATCGAAACCATCAGTGACTAACAAGAATAGTCCATTTTCGTTTTTAGCCAGCTAAACAGGGTGAAATGGACCTTTAAAACTCCGAACTAGTTTGGGAACACACACTTTATAGCAAAAAAAAAACAAAAAACGGCCATATCGCACTGTCCATTAGAAGTGTTCATTACATTCAGTACTTACATGTATTTGTTTTGTGTTCATATCAGATCCTATGGAGCATTATTGACTACGCAAGATTTTCACCTACTTCTTGAAGAAGGCCTGCGCTCCAAAAAGTTTTGAATCATTTCTATTTTGGTTTTAAAATGTATAGCACCTTTTAGGACTTTCTTGATAATTTATGTATATTTTTTCCGGACATCATGTTTAAAACTGTCGTATGCCAACAACATGTGTTTTCAAACCTGGGGGTGGGGGTCCAAGTAGCCGGAGTGAAAAGTCCACGGTTGGTTTCATGATTGGTTGAGTAGTCCTCATTGCAGCCCCATTCAGTCATTACCATTCCCCTAATGTTCGTTAACGCGTACATCTATCACACAACATCGACAAAAAAGAAAAATAATGTTCGCAAAGCTTTATATCAGAAATTATAGAGTTATGCCGTTCGCGTACTCAATACAGTTGACTTAAACCCAGCAATAACACGCGACTGAAGTTTGAAAAGTGATAGAATTGAACAAAAGACATTTATTGAAAACACTCATGGCATGTGCCTATTGTATAGTATGCGAAATACCTGCGTCAAATTTTCCTCTGTGAAAACCGCTTGCCTAGTGAGACATGCGCTCGTAGGCTTCACGAACACGCGTATATACTTGTACTTCAAGAGCAGAGCCACGAGCACTGAAATTTGGTAACCAGCAGGGGACGAGACCAGCTCGACCGCGAGTCTCGGTGGTTCCCTGCGTGCCCGGCCGAGTCAGCTGGCTAGCACCTAGCGACACGCAGGGAATTAACCAGCGAGGACCGCGAGTGGGCTCACCACCGAATAAAAAGCAACCAAAAACAAAATTTCGTGGAAACTGACGACTTATTTTGTGAGTTTGCTTACAAATACTTCAGTAAATCTTGATTTAACAGTAGATTGAAAATGTCGGATGAGTAAGGGAATCAGCCAAGATGAAGCCCAATTAAATGGGCACTTAAGATGTCCGAGTGTCATGCTTTTTTCAATTCAAAATGCCCGCACGTAGTAATATGTGGCAATATCACTGATCAAATAGCATTCAGATAATACACGCTCGTGTTGACTTTCGATGTCAATGCACTCAGGTGAGTTGATGAGGCCACTTCGCTACATGGAAATCCGCGTTTTTAACAGTTTCATCTGAATGAAAAATTCCTGAATATTGATTTTTACGCCGGGTGTATACCTCAAGCACGTCTGGAGTAGAAACTATGCATTAAACCTGCATTTCGCCCTCTCATAAAATCGGTCCCATGGTAATTTCCTCGCCGTGATAGGATTCCACGTCAGTCACGTTCACCAAAACTCAAGCAACAGACAACGAAGCGTTTATAAGGACACGAAATTTTTTATGTCGCAAACGTGGGGTTGGTAGGGAAACAAACAAAATTACGAGTCCCTATAAGCATACAGTTGGCACATGGGTCTTATTTGGAGACGTAAGATGAGACCCGATTTTATTAAAGTAAAACAGCTAATTCGACATTCGTTTTAGCTGGCCCGGAACTTTATCTGCACTGCGGCCCTTGTGGTGTTCAGTGGTACCTAGGAACACGCACGTGCTATTGATCATGAATGGCATCGCTTCCAACAACACATGTTGTACAAAGTAAGTCATTTTCTCTAAACTTCATTTAAAACCTGGCTACAACGTCGCTACAACCCATTAACACTGATTCTCGAATGTATATTTTTCCATTATTAACCGGAACGAGGCCTAAATTGAAACGTGTGATGTACATGTCCTGTAGGAATTTGAGCAGTGAGAAACCCCACTGACGGTGAATAATGCGAACTTCGCATTGTAAAAGCCGAATCAGCAAAGTTCGGGTAAAAATGTGTATGCAGTGCAATATGTGGATTGTCACAGTAACACGTACTATAGATGTCGGGGCATAGATTGGTTGAAAACTGGCTTCAGCGTAACCTGAAACCCATAAAAATCCAACTGTACCTACACAGGCTTTTGTCGAAAATACACCAAAACTGTATTTCACCCCGTTTAGATGACTAAAAAGGAAATACACATTAGGTCTTCTACTCCCATACATAAAGCCGCAATGTTCCTTATCATTAAAAGATTCAATTTCCCTTACATCGAAAAAATCACCGACTTGAAAAAACGTTTCAGAGTTAATTCGGTTGGCCACTAATTCGCAAATGGCGCGGTATGTACCTATTGCTTGCAAGTGTGACTCAGTCGCCGACCTCGGGGCAACGCCATTCAATGTGGGTAAGGAATGAGAACAATTTTACGAAAGTAAAAGGCCTAATTCAATTTTTACTTTTAAGCTAATTAAACTGGGCGAAGTGTGTTATCGTTAGAATTTAAATTCGACTACTATAAAACACCAATTTTTCGCACCTCAGGTCTGTCACTACCAAAACGCTATAGCCTATGTAGGCCTCAGGCTACCTATCCAACCCCACCGGCTTGCATGACATGAATTTTTTTGGTGGTATCTGTTGTATTATTTAATTGATCACTGAACTAGTTACAGAAAGCATCAGCAAATGCCAGGTCACGGTCTCTAACTACGCGGGAGTTGGGGTTTCCTCTTGACGACATCCTAGATCGCCCAGCGTGGATGACCGATAGTAGCACTGAGCTGCACTGAGTACTGTGACATTTGACCCTAATTGTAGTCACCTAGCTGCACATAAAAAATATCAATTAAGAACTTACCATTATATTTATACTTTTTAAAAATGCAAATATGTAACATTTTTACCGTGGCTTCTTCGAAAGTAAATACCGGCGTCTACAAATGCTTCTCGTCGGGGTTATTCAGCACTTGAGTCGACCAATAGGCCTACCAATAAAACAACTGCGACATACTCGAGCGCGATCCTGGTGGGGGAAATGTAAACGTAAGCTAATTTTTTATTAAATCATGCATTTTTAAGCTGTTGGATAAACAAAGACAAATGAAATTAGCGTATTAAAAGTGTGAGACCGCAAAAACAAACAATCCATCAAAATTTGAGCTTCAACATAATGCAAACTTAGCATTTGCTTGCTATGCAACATCCGGGCTATCCAAGTCAACATGGTGGTCGTCTTAGAAGAAGAGCAATGATTTCAGATGTAAACGTGCTGCATACTTCATCTGTGGTTTCGTGATGGCCTTCTCTGCAAGTTAACATAGCACTTCACGTGCATCTGATATCCCTACGTCACCCTCTAGCCAGGTTGTCTGATGGAAACTCTAAAGTTAACCGATCAGGAACAGAGGGCGTATTCTGATCTGTTTCACCTCTGCGACACCGAATCTACCGGCAAAGTTTCTTGGGCAAAAGCATCGGAGCTGTTTCGTGCATCTGGTCTTGTTCCAGATACTCAACAGCAGGTAAACTGTTAAAATTCAAGTTAAATTACTTGTTCATATTTCCGTTTTTTGCGGAGGTCTTGCAGGGTTAGCCTCTAATAAGTAACTAGGCAATTATCCATCGCCCTGGATGCCGCAGGCATACAGGGGCGATAGTACATCCCCATAAAAACTTACGCATTTCAAAATGCAGCTGTTGTGAAAGTGCTTCCGGTGAATCATATATGAGCAGCACTTCCTCAACACAGCAAATAAAATCGAATGAAACATGCATAAATGCACATGGAGTTATAATAACACATACCATGACTCTGAATACAATTTAGTCAACAGAACTTGAACATCCATGAAAATCTGTCGCGGTTTGCTTGAGTTTCTCTCACTGGGTGCCATTTTGAGGAAGTTGCAAGAAATCACGCTTATTAACGAACAAGGGACACAAAACTCACAAATTCCACCTGATATCTTCCCATGCTATTTTGCAAGTGTCACAAGCCAGGTCACGCGCTTTGCTCAGTCTCGCGCTAGCCTTTGCCTTACTCACGTGACTCAGTTGAAATATTTTGTGATTATGGCGCGCGAGGTGAAAAAGTTAACGGTGACCATAAAGTGGAGTTGGAATTCTTCTCCAAAGTCACCTTCATGGAAGATATGTGTAGAAGCAGAAAGGATTACTGAAGAAAGTAAGCTCATTTTTAAGTGGTAGTTTTGAGTGTAGAATGTAGTTTTGACGAGGTGAAAACTCAAAATCGCACGAATTTGGCCTACCGCCCGCTTAAAATAATGGAACGAAATGCGTACAGAAAGCGATGGGAGGTATTGTAGTCCCTAACTGGCCAACCGAGGGGCTACGTGTTGCCTATCTCTAAACTAACCCATAAACAATGGTTGGAAATCACACTGAAGTGAAATTGTGGACAGTGACCTCCGCCTTTTGCTGGCTCCAGTAGAGACAGTGAAGCTCCTGTATGTGGATGCTTTTTCGGTGAATTATGTCTCATACTGATTAAAAGATCAAAGTCACGTTGTTGTAAGTACCCTTTGCACATAGAGGAACACCTTAGCAGGCTGTCGGTGTCTTTAATTCCTTCTAACTCTGACTAATACTACCGTAATCAAACTTTTTCTTTGAGCAGTCCTTCGTTCTGTGGCCCAAATCGGCAATTGGCCACTTTTAACACTGCGTACACTCTGGCGCACCTGGCGCACAGTAAAAATAGGAGGGCCTGTTATATAAAATTGGTCTGATTGGGCTGATTTGGGCAACTGAACGAAGGACTGCTGGAAGAAAAAGTTTGATTATGGGAGTATTTATTGGAGTTGGAAGGAATTAAAGACATCGATGGCCTCCTAAGGACTCTCTTTATGCGCAGAAGGTACTTATAACAACATGACTTTGATATTTTAATCAGCGTGAGGCATAATTCACGGGAAAGCTTCCAGTGTATGAAGCGCCTACCGTATATGAGCGAGAACACTGTACAATTAAATCAAATAACTACAAATATCTCAGAAATTTTTAAAATGTCCTTATTAACAATAAATTTATTTTTAAATCTTAGAATCTAAATTTGAAATTCATTTAAAACTGTACTTTTCTGTCTAAATAAATCTCTGTTGTTCACTGTAATTTCTTATTTGTGACTTGATATTTTTTGGATGCTGTTTTTCATTGGTATGAGGTATGGTGTTCAGTTATTCATTTGTTTATCACACATATTACAGACACTAGATTTTACATTAAAAATCACGATTTGTACCGTACATTTGCCCTCAAGCAACACATTGTTATATTGTATTGATTATTATGTTTGAATAGGTAGCATAAGCTTGTCACCTGCTCAACATTTTGATCTCTGGTATGTTCTTAGAGATGTGTAAAAGTAAGTGTTCACATTTACGTAGAAGCTTAAGCGGGTTTTCTCCATGCATTTTTGTTTTCTGTTTCAGATAACTGAACTATGCGGTGCTCAGCGGCTTGGCCATTTTGGTCGCAGTCAATTCTATGTTGCTTTGAAGTTAATAGCCGTAGCTCAGTCTGGGCTTCCGTTAAAGTTTGAGGTCTTCAATCAAGGTATAGATTTTTGTAGTCCATTGTCATGTCAATATATTTGTAATCCAGTTTACTTTATTGTGTGTTTATCTACCTTTCTCATTAATTAAACATAAGTTTTTGATGGTCAAAAGTGGGTTAGAAATATTTTTTGTATCTCTGGCTAATCAAAAGAAAATTATCTGAGAAATTTACAACAAAAACAGTTTTATCAGGGTTAGGCTGAAGGATATCTAGATTTTGTGAATATTTGCTTGAGAATCTTTCTTGAAAGTTATTGGTGTTGAGTACACAAACCTTGTATAGTCTGTTACAAGTGATAGTCTTCCTAGGAATAACACAATTTTCACAATTTTTCAAACTAGACATAAAGTCTGCAATCTAGAAGTGCTTGGAAGATTTACTACATTTCATTTTTGCATTTCTTTCCAAGTCATAGCATTTTGTTATCTTGTTGTCTAAGTTATATTGGCTTGGTATGCTGACTGCTGCATAATGCAGTACCGTATATATATTCAATTGTATGTTAAAAAGGCTGCTGTTAATGCTGGAACTGGTGGTGTTACAGTACTTGTCAAAACTATTGTCCTGACAAAAATCTGTTTCATCATGACAAGTCTTAGTTTGTCATGTCTTGCCATTCAGAATTTAGAATTTTCCTCTTTTAAGAGAATTTCCTCTTTTTTGGTTTCAGTTTCCTCTTTTTGATTTCCAGTTTCCTGTTTTCATCTCTTTTTATCACTATTTTGACTTTAATCATGCAAAAACTTTATTTCTGTTAAATTTTACAACACAAAAATTATTTCTATCACACAATCCTATTTATTTGTGGAACGATGCATCACCCGGAGTTTTTTCCTCTTTTTTGTCATTGGGCATTCTAAACCCTCGCCTTTCCAGCTACTCTAATTGTGAATTCTGATTGCATTTTTCCGTCATTACTGGAAACTCCATTTGTGGTCAGTCATTATGACATGGAATTGCGTATCATTCCGTTTTCCTATTTTTGGCATGTACTGTATTCAGTAACTCTTTCATCTGTATTGAAGAAAACTTGAAAAGATATACGTTAACACTCACTGATGTAGCTATGCTCTCTTCTTTTCAGGCACTGATATACCCCTGCCAAAATTTGCTCATTTGCCAAATACAGGTAGGTCCTTTTTTGTGGTTTTGTATTTCTTGTTTTGTGTCAGCATTTACCACCTGGACCTTCTGTGTGTCTGCCTGCCTGCCTGTCTGTCTGTCCTGTGTACTCGATATGTATGGCTCGTCTGTTGCTCATTTTCTGAATGTGAAAAACTGCTGCCAACCTGAGACAAATTCTTGCAAAACCAAGTTTCAAATGTTATTTAGCATGCAGGCACGTTTAATGATGTCTAAGACTGATTTTTCTTTGGTGAGTCAATTTAATGTGCAGTGGCTTGCAAATTATTTTAAAATCACATCAAAGCATTAATGTCCTGCATTTTCTTCCAGAAATACAGAAAACACTAAATCCTGTGGATAGGTAAGTATAATTTAATTCTTGATGACATCAATCTACTTTGATGATTACAATTTTTAACTAGTGTTCTTTTAGTAATTTTTTCTTAATGCACATTTTCATACTTTAGATTTTGACAGTTGTGTTACGTTATATGTAAACCCTCTGTGGATTTTTGAAATTCTAGTGTATGGGATTTAAAGAAGAAAAGCTAAGACTACCAAATGAAAACATTTAAATCATAAGCAATTGGTAACTTGAAACAAATTCACTCGAGATGGAACTGTTAGACTGCTCGGGCTGCAGGAAATTCTGCGTTTCAGCACTAGTTGGACCTGAAATTATTTCAGGTCACATGATGTGACAAAAAAGCTGGTCTGAGTGAAGACTAGTAATGGTTGTTATAGCAACATCGAATCACTGAATTACAATAGCATATTCAGGTGCACGCACAATTTGGAGGCCTTCCAAAAGTCTGATTGGATTTCTGTGTCTAACTTTCAATCCCAATAGCTCAGTGTCTAAAGTGTTAGTGCACATTGCTGGAAATCCCTTTCGAGTCGCAGTCTAAGCAGAAATCTTGACCTTATTACTGGTCACATGCAAAACAACAAAGCCTAACGGATAAGTTGTTTTGTCATGGTGTTGAGAGTGAGAAGTTAAGGGAGTTAGCTGGTATTATTAACAAGAACTGGTTAGTTTTCACGTAACCTTATCTTAAATGGCATTAAATGGCAACCTTTGTAGGTTTTCTTTTCAGAAATGCAAAGTTCGCGTATTATATAATAAAAACTATATCTTTATTTTCCATTGCTGTCCATAACATTTCTTTAAACAGTGGCGTCATTGGTGTGCAAGATATGAGAGTTGCTTTAAGCAACTTGTATTGATGGATCTCAAATAGCTGTTTTCAGGCCTTCTGACTTTCAGCACTGTCAGCACTCTCTGAAGATTCTTTTCTGTTTAGTGCATTGATTCACATACAATTTGCAGGCTCATTTTTTGGTCTTTGGCTGAAGGAACCGTTCCACAAATTTAGGATTCTCCTTGACCACACAGCGGAGATATTGGCTGTCAATAGCGAAGACTTAGGACATTGCTTTTATCTGTTATTCGAGGGTAATTAAAAAATCTCTGAGACTCCTTTCCTTGCATTGAGGTTATTTAGACATTCATTTTAAGCAAAAAAAAACAATTTTCACATAAATTATGTCATGATCATAAACCAAGGTGTGATCATCGAGAATCCATAAAATGCAAACTTGTACGAGTTGAAAATGGACAGTTAAAAACTTTCATGGAGGTTGATAATGGATTACATGGATTATGTTTGCTAATAGTTACATGTTTTATGCTTATACAGGAATGGTGGTACAGTGGCGCCTCCTGGCAGCGTGCAGATTCCCCCACCCCCCACAAAACATCATGTTCGCAGCCTTTCAGGCTCACGGAACATCACTGTTCAACCATCTGACACAGTCATCCATTCTAGTCAGGTAATAACAACTAATCTGTCTCAAAATTAT